>VMBQ01000453.1:26992-187911 GCA_007657795.1 Dreissena rostriformis
TGCATAGTTGAGATTGACCCTAATGTAATAAGAGTAGTTCAGTATCAATTTGAAGTGAATCCGTGTAGAAATGAAAAAATTATAGTAAATGGAAATTTTTGGTGGGTGTGGCCTATGTGGGCGGGGCGCCCCAGGGTTGGGAATGGGGCCATGCATAGTTGAGATTGACCCTAATGTCATAAGAGAAGTTCAGTATCAATTTGAAGTGAATCCATGTAGAAATGAAAAAATTATAGTAAATGGAAATTTTTGGTGGGTGTGGCCTATGTGGGCGGGGCGCCCCAGGGTTGGGAATGGGGCCATGCATGGTTGAGATTGACCGTATTGTCATAAGAGAGGTCCAGTATCAATTTGAAGTGAATTGGTGTAGAAATGAAGAAGTTAATGTTAATTAACATAAAAAAATGAGTGAAAATCTCTGACCCGGCCCCATCCCGACCCCCATAACTTTTGACCCAGGGGTCAGATCAAAATTCCAAAATAGTGCAGGGTCGCACATATGCTCATAGCTACCATGTGTGTAAGTTTCAAGGTTCTAGTGCTAATAGTGTAAGAGGAGATAGTTGCCAGGACTGACGGACGGACGGACGGCGGAGATAACCACAATATCCCCACCTTTTTTTCAAAAAGCGTGGGGATAATAATTAAAGGTGTTTACTGCCACACTAGACTTGACTTTCAAGTAGTTTTAGTGCATAACCCTTTTAAGAACATTCTTTATTTTTAGACATTAGTCTAAGAATCCGTTGGAGAATACGGGCTCTGGCCCTTGGGCTTTTAAACATTTCAAGTGCCATTCTTGTTGATTAAAGGAATGGAATCATATATAGAAATTTTTGATGTTTTGAAACTCAATTAGTTACAATCTACATTCTGATATTGTGTTTGTACATATGTTATATTTCTGATCAATAACTTCCAAAAAAGCAATAGAAAGTGACAATTCAACATCGAAACCAATAGGAAGAACATAACTATGATTATGAAAACCCAAAAAAACGTAGAAGTACAAGTGAACTGTTGTGCATCAATTACATAGATTGTGTAACCGTAACCAACTTTCAAGTAACCTATTCCCATGGAGTCCCTGTATTGAGTTTCTCTATGTAGTGAACAAACTACTAATTAAGACTATTACAATCCATATGGCACTCACTGGATAGCTTTGAGACAAAGGCTTTACAGATCCAATTTTTTCTCACTTGTATGAAAACAGAAAGCAAATGTTGTGTAACAATCCCACTTTTACAAATGCAATCAACAGGGCAATTTGTTTTTTAAGTACCCTTTTTGCAACCCACATATCATCAAAAGCCAATAATCCCCATTTTGTAACAACCCAAGTATAAATTGATTTGTTTTTAAGTGTCATAGAATGCACCAAAATTTAATTTGCAGTTTTTATTATGGAACTCGTCCATCTGTGTTGTTGATGGGGAAATTTAAGAAATTATTACATTTTGTTCAAGGGATCCCCTGCCAAGATACTGCTTCCAATGGGACATTTGACAAGGAAATTCCCAAGTGACTGTAACTTTATTGCTCAGAGCAAGAACAAGAGCATATACTGAACCAAAAAAGAAACTTTCAACCTGTTAGACTGTATTAAAGTTTTAAAGTTTGCATAGACTTGACTTAGTACTTCTGGTTAAGGAATATGACTGGGATTTACTGGTTGATGTTCAAAGTTAAAAAAAAAACACAAAAAAACATGTCATTAACCACGTGGTATTTATTTGTGGGTATGGCTTACATAGCAAAGAAAATTTTGTATGAATTTCATAAACTTTAAAAGATTTATCTTTCAAATCACTGTAGTTGGCTCTGCCTTGCTGAATGGCCAGGGTTGTTTGTTTCATAATTTGTGGTAGTTGGACTAGTCGTCCTTGGCTGTTTTAATGTCCCACAGTCTATACCGGGGGACATATTGTTTTTGCCCTGTCTGTTTGTTGGTTTGTTTGTTTGTTGGTTTGTTTGCGCAAACTTTTAACATTGGCCATTACTTTGCAATATTGAAGATAGCAACTTGATATTTGGCATGCATGTGTTTCTCGTGGAGCTGCACATTTTGAGTGGTGAAAGGTCAAGGTCATCCTTCAAGGTCAAATATATGGGTCAAAATCGCTCAAAAGGGGACATAGTGTTTCACAAACACATCTTGTTTACTATTAACCTGTAATTGGTCAAATCTTGCCTTAGATTGGTGAAATGTTCTACTTTTAATTGTCTTTTTGTCATAAAAAGGTCTCAGCTGAGTAGAACTTAGTGAATTAATTTTTCCCCTATTTTTTAGACAGGGCACATGTCCTACAATTTCAAAATAATTTATCAATGCAATTAGTGTTGAACTGTAATGTTTGATGTTTATATATGCTAAACATATCATACAAAATAAATGTCATGCTAAATGCTGGAAATGGCTTCATTTGTAGAGGAAAACTTCAGGACACAATTTTAGACTGGGAGCATGCCCTGCCTGACCAGGACCTAGACTGGGCTGAGAAACAGGCCAAGTATGAACACTCTTCTTGGAACTCAAACTCTTCTATGTTTACTCACTTGATATTGAATGATTTTGGAATTATGTGATTTGTAGGAGTATATATTTTTTAAGGCCCTATTTTGTTAGTTTTCTATGAATTATATGTTATTATAATTATGGAAATTTAAAATCATTATCAAGCGAGAATTTGTTGCCATCAGCAAGTCTTTTATTAAAAGCAAGTGACCTATTGTGGAGATAATACAGGACATCACTAGCTCGAAATAACATAAATTTTAAATACCGTTTCTTGTGTGGTCCTCTAGCAAAATTATGAATTATTTTTAATTATTATAAACCTTGCCCCTCTGTTAAGTTTAAGCACATTATTTCTTAGTATTACTCTATCAGTATTTGTTTTCGTTCAAATTCGGGTCCAGTATAAGGCCCCATTCCCAATGGAAATAAGTATATATTTTTCCAAATGGGACCTACAAATTCCCAATTGAAGGTTTTCACAAAAAAGGGTCCCAGCCTCATTCCCAAAATGGTGAAAAAAAAAATGTCTATTACTACCTATCAGACCATGCAATGTTTCTGAGCTGACTGAACATAATTCATCAGCACAATTGTTGCGTGTTCTGAGAAAACTGGGCAAAATGCTTGTGCGTAAATTGTCATCCCAGATAAGCCTGTGCAGTCCGCACAGGCTAATCAGGGACGACAATTTCCGCTTTTATGGAATTTTTCGTTTACATGATGTCTCTTCTTAGCGAAAATCTAGTTTAGGCAGAAAGTGTCGTCCCAGATAAGCCTGTGTAGACAGATCTGGGATAACACTTTACGCACAAGCATTTTGCCCAGTTTTCTCAGAACACGACACAATTTTGAACTGGTTTTCAGGGCAGCCGATCTCAGTATTTGCCTGGGCACCTCTCTGCAGATTGTTCCCAGTGGAAACCTCCCGTTGATCACTAAACGCTCCGGTGGCAGACTAGTCATTGTCAATCTCCAGCCAACAAAACATGACAAGAAAGCCGATTTAAAAATATGCACATATGTTGATGCTGTTATGGAAGCTGTTTGCAAACAGCTCGGAGTCTTTGTGCCTGAGTACACTGGGCCTTGTGTCGTTCTACAGTCTATTCATACCCAGCCCAGTGAAGAAAGCCTCAATATTGTGGTCAAAGATCAGACTCTTCTGTTAACAGAAATGTCTAAAAATAAAACTGAAAAAGGTTTAGGTAAAATTGAAACTGTGAACGGGTTGACTACTTTGGCTAATGACTCAATTGGAAGTAACAATGTACATTTATCAGTCAAGGATGAAATAAAAAATGAGAAAGCAATTAAACAAATATCAATTAAAGACTTAAATAAAGATGAAGTTGAGTGTAAGAGTGGCATTTCAAGTATACAAAAAATTATCGGTACATGTAATAGCAGTGTGTCTGACAACGATAGACTTGAGATTGATGCCACTGAAGCGAAGAGAATAAAGTTAGAGCCAGCTTCAAAAGAACTTGGTGTTTAATTTAACCCATGCTTATGGGAGTTCCATTCCAACTGAATCAACTGGTGAATGTAAAATTCCAGCTGTTAAGTATCAAAACTGAAAAGGTATGCAGCTTAACAAGCCATTATTTCATATGTTTTTTTTTATGAGTTTATTATGGTACTATTCCAAATATTTGATATTTCCAATTAAATTTTTGAATTCATCTTAAAAGACTGATGAAGATGCTAATGTTTAAATATCTTTAAATTATTACACTTATTCAAATACATGGGAACACATGTCCGTTATTTCGAAACTCTTTACGATCTTGTACATCTACTCTTGCCTTCATAGCCTAATTAGCCCCCGCCAGAGGCGGAGGGATATTGTTTTGGCGTTGTCCGTCCGTCCGGNAATACATGGGACAACATGTCCGTTACTTCGAAACTCTTTATGATCTTGTACATCTACTCTTGCCCTCATAGCCTTATTGCATTCAATAGTGTCATTGATACTGTATTAATTAAATAACCGGAAGACCCGGGACATGAACAAATTTGTCTTATGCTTTAAGTGTCCAGGTAGCCCCACACCAGCTTGCTCAATCGCACAGTCTCGCCAGGAAAATACACCGTCTGCTTATGAGACCATGAAACTTTGCATGACATCATAGCAGGAAGGATAGCTTCCGACCAATTGTGGGGATGCACAGGCTTGTTTGGAGCTACACAGGCCGTATATGGCATAAGACCCAATTTCCCATTACATAGTTCATTAGTAGGACAGATTAACAACAAATCTATGTTGTACAACTGTAATGTCTCTTTAACTTTGTCTCCTTTAATTATGTTTAGGTAGGACTCTCTCGATAGGGGATTGTTTACGTTGCTATTGTCGTGTATGTCTGCTTTGTTATGATAATATGTGTATTGTTGTTCAATTAATTGTATATGAAAAAATGTGTGTTATTTGATAAGGCTATTCATTAGACTTTTTATTTTTAATGTTTTTTTTTTTTTATGAATGCATACCATGACNGTAAAGGGCAAACAAACTTAATTTTAATTTAGGCCTTATGATGTAATAAAATTGAGCATTGCTTTTGGAAAACAAGGCTAAATGCATTTGCATAAAGGAACGTCCCAGACTAGCCTGTACATTCCGCTCTGGCTAATCAGAGACGACACTTTCTGACTTAACTAGATTTTCACAAAGAAGGGACGTCCTTTAAACAAAAAATACCCTAAACGCGGAAAGTGTCGTCCCTGATTAGCTTGTGCCGTCTCCTAAGAGGCTAAATATGGATTGTCGCTTTACACACATGCATTAAGCCCAGTTTTTTTGCCAGAGCGAGGCTCAATTATATTCAAATCGTTTAGACAAAACGCTATTTTAACGTATTCATAATTCAATTCGATTTAGCTAAGCAATTCTTAGCTGGTCATCTTCAATATGCTTTATTAATTATTTAGATTGCAGAGCTATGCTATTTTGAATGTTTTATTTCACGAAAAGACATCCAGAACAACAATTTGAGCAGCACATGCAAGAATAATTCGTCGACTTCAGTAAGTTATATTGTGTTGTTGATTGTATTGTTTAATCGTTTGTGAAGCATGATTCTAGGTTGCAGAAAAATTATCATCAGTGTCCTTCCGTATTACATGTATTGGTACAGACCACATGATCGCTTTTATGTCAACAATTATACATTAAGAAAAGAGAGAGCTTTTCATGTAACAGTCTAGTTACTTGACATTGAAACTAACTATACAGCAAATTAAACCTAAAACAAACACATATAATAAAATCTTTAACCATGGAAATTTGCCGCTCCTACATTAATCAGCAAACAAACGGTATGATTATGTTCACAGACGACCATTTACAAATTTTTTAATTTAATGTCAAAAACAACAACAAATGAAGCGGATGTTAAAATCAAATTATTAAGTCAAATATGTAAACACGCAAACAGCTTTTTCTGATCGTTACCAATTAGGGTCCGATGACGCCATGCAATAAACGTTCGTCATCGACATAAACCATTGCTGAAGGGACACAACCTTCAATATCATCGTTTTTAAATCGTCAAATGTTAGAGTCGACCCCATGGATTTCTAAGCCCACTCGTGCATTTCGATCACAAATGATGTAATGATATCTTTACAAAGGGTGGATGTCTGGAGAATTGCGGCAAAAACGATGTTTTCCGATCCCTCGATGTCCATTTGCATAAAAATTGCCTTTGGTTTAAGGGGTAAAATCTGAGAACGAATGAAGTGCACACTATCGAGGGTAAGGACTTTATATTCTGTCATATTATTTTTGTTATCAATGGCCGTATCCTGAATGCCAGCGCCTTAGTCGATGTCAAAGTTCGTGTCCGAGTATATTGTTATAATATCTTCCGTTCTGATGAAAACAGTGTCATTGTAAAACGTGACATTCAGTCCTTAAAGTCGAAAGGTCGCTCAATGTGCTTTAAGCGACCCATCTGATACGGATTAGCCCCAAATCTAAACGAACACACATTCCCACGACGGCTGAAATTCGTTATATTTCAAAACAACTTGTCAAAGAAACTTCCGTATCTGTACATCCTTGTTGCTGCCTAAATCAAGGTTAACGAACCTGCAGTCTTGGTTCACGTTAATCATCGGATATTTCACCTCCTTTAGCGACCTGTTAAGGACGGATTCAAACAATCCAAGAGACCAAACTACGAACACATACAGGAAACAGACACACACTAACGTTATAAGTACTAAATTCGTTCCCCTAATCGTATTGCCTTCGTCTACTCCGATTTATAAACATCTAGGTTCGCAAGCTGAATGCCCACTGTACGTAAAATGTGTGGTGATCTGTCGAGAAAGCAAATAGAACATCTGAGACTGTTAGACTGTATTAAAGTTTTAAAGTTTGCATAGATTTGACTTAGTACTTCTGGTTAACTGAACATTTGATTTTTTAACCTTCATTTGTTGATTTATCTTCACTTATTTATGTATTGTTACAGTAGTCAATTTGGCAGCTATTCATGTTATACTCGGGGATCATGCAGTACAGTAGCATCAAGAAACAACTTAATATTCTTTTATTGTTGAATAGAATGACATGTGTGTATGTATTTTGTCCTAATTCAAAATATGTATTTTTTTTTGAATTTTTTTTTAACACTTAAATATATGAACATTTTGTGTTTATGCAATATATGAAGATAACTTTTGGAGTTTTCACACTTGTAATTTTTTTTTTAATCCCTTTTAATTCAAACTTAAAAATATACTTATACTTTTACACTATTTAAGTTGTGACCCAAAATAACAAAAATGTGGTTTCATATGTGTGATTAATTTTTAAAAAGAAGCCTGTATAAGGTATTATATTTCTAATATATTTTGTTTTCATATGGTAAATCTGTTAAACTTTAATGCTTGTTTCCACATACTTTTAAACGACTAGCAAATGTAAACATGTTTTTAAAAGTTTACCAGGATAACAAGTGAGTTGTATTTATCAACAGCCTTATCATTCATTTTATTAATGTGTCTTGATTTTATCATTAACTGATATTTGTTAATCCCCTACTTGTGAAACTTAAGGGACTTAAAGTGTACCCTCGGTCCCTCAGTTTGTCCGCATGTCTGTCTGTCTGCCCGAATCTGGATCCTGAAATGTGTCGTGTTCTGAGAAAACTGGGCATAATGCTTGTGTGTAAATTGTCATCCCAGATTAGCCTGTGCAGTCTGCACAGGCTTATCCGGGACGACACTTTCCGTCTTTTACTAAGAAGAGACATCATTTAAACGAAAAATTCCATAAAAGCGGAAATTGTAATCCCTGATTAGCCTGTGCGGACTGCACAGGCTAATATGGGATGACAATTAACGCACAAGCATTATGCTGTTTTCTCAGAAAGCGACACAAATAACTAAAATAGTACTCATGCTAGGTTGATGAAACATGGTATATGAATAGAGGGCCATGTGGGAGATATGCAGTTATTTCAGATTTTTGTCATACCAAAATTGTGATTACTATAGTGAGATAAATAATTGAAATCTACAATCTGGATCCTTCGATATCTTAAAAAGTACCCGGTACTTACACTTGATTGATTTAACTTGGTATATGAATGGAGGGCCATACGAGGAATTTGTATGTTACTTCAGTTGTTTCGAAAGACAAACATTTTGGTTGCTTTGGTTTTCGAAAAAAACAAATGTTAACAATAAAATCTAGATCCTATAAAAACTCAAAATGTACTTAAACTATGTTGATGAAACTCGGTATGTGAATAGAGGGCCATATGAGGAATATGCAGATTATTTTGGTTGTCTGTCCAAAAATGTGGATCCTGTGGTAACTCAAAAAGTATTTAATCTAGGTTGATTAAACTCGGTATGCTGATTGAGGGCAATATGGGGAATATGCATGTTATTTTTTTTTAGCAGAAAACAATTTACTATTATTGTGGTTGCTATGATTTCAGAAATAAGTGAAAACTAAAGTCTGGATCTTGCGACAACTCACGACGCACTTAAGCGAGGCTGATTAATCTCGGTATGTGGATAGAGGGCAATATGGTGTCTCGGTTGGGGACTGCTGTTTTGTCTGTAAAAAAGCTCTCGATGAAATTACATGTAGTTTGACAAAATTTTTTGAGCAATTATTTTATGGTGCATTGTGTTCTGTAATTATTTAATTATCAGTTAAAAAAATTAATAACAAGAAAATAAATGTTTCAATATGCATTTTCTTTCAATAAATGTCTTATTAAGGAATCAATTAGAGCCAAAATATTTAATTAATTGAATTATTGTGAATAAAAGCTATATTTTTTTTCAACATTTTTTATAAGGGCTTATATGAATATGAGCACTTTTTGCCAACCAGTGGGCGGAGTCTAAACTTTGCAGATGCCTGTGACGTCACTCTTCAACTTGTCTTTTAATTTTTGTATGTACCCTGAAGCTGGATATCTCTTGAAATATTGTTGGTGACATAACCAGACTTACAAACCCTATTTTGAGCCTTCTTCTCACCCACGCAGCGAATCCAATATGGCGCCCATTCCAAAACTGTTCATTATCAATCAGCCCTTTTGTCTGATCACTTCGGACGACTTCCATATAAAGCAAAGACGGCTGTGGACCATCCGCCATCTGTGGACCAATCTGCAATCAGACTGATGCACTTGCATGGGTTGTTGACCTGAGCAGTCAGACAAATCTTCCGATGTTTTAGATGGGGATTTAATCTTGTGATTGAACGCATACTTTTTCGAGAGACCCATTTCAGAACTGTGGAAATCAAAGATCATGTTACCGGGGAAAATCATGTTCACCAAAAAATCCCTCTTCCACGGATGTTGATTCTGTTTTGCAACATCAGCGTTGTTGGACTGTGAGAGAATCTCTGAAATTTGTTAATTGATCACTGTTTTTGCCACCTCAGTTATTTAAACTTTTGATTTCTAGTGGCCTGAAAGCTGTATTATCTGATGAGAAGGGGTGTTATCATCATGTAGCTTTAGATCAAGTGAACAAATCATTATTTTAAACTCAAATTTATTATAGTGTGGCTTTTCCTGTTTATTAAGTATATCCTTTATTTTCAGACTCTGTCTTTAGAACTAAATTGACTTAATCTTAAATGAACTTAATTAAATAAATTTAAACATACGCAAGGCATTTCAATTAAAATCAATTTTTTTAACAACAAATTTAAGGCAATAAATTAAAGGCAAATGATTTGCACATTTACCATTCCCAAAGTAGCTACCATTACCCTAGAAACACTGATTTTAAATCTTTCATTTANGCAGTCAGACAAATCTTCCGATGTTTTAGATGGGGATTTAATCTTGTGATTGAACACATACTTCTGCGAGAGACCCATTTCAGAACTGTGGAAATCAAAGATCATGTTACCGGGGAAAATCATGTTCATAAAAAAATCTCTTCCAAGGATGTTGATTCTGTTTTGCAACATCAGGGTTGTTGGACTGTGAGAGAATCTTTGAAATTTTTTAATTAATCATTGTTTTTGCCACCTCAGTTATTTAAACTATTGACTTTCTAGTGGCCTAAAAGCTGTATTATCTGATGAGAAGAGGTGTTATCATCATGTTGCTTGAGATCAAGTGAACAAATCATTATTTTAAACTCGAATTTAGTATAGTGTGGCTTTTCCTGTATATTCAGTATATCCTGTATATTCAGTCACTGTCTTTAGAACTAAATTGACTTCATCTTAAATGAACTTAATTAAAGGAATTTCAACATAAGTAGGGCATTTAACTTCAAATTTAATTAAAAAAATTAAGGCAATAAATTAAAGGCAAATGATTTGCACATTTACTATTCCCAAAGTAGCTACAATTACCCTAGAAACACTGATTTTTAAAAGCTTTCATTTAATCTGTTCAGTGGTCATTTGCAAAAGAAAGCAGTCAAATAATAGTTTTTTGTCATAGTTTTGATATTATTAATCATTCAATGCCCTTGGACATGTTGGATCTGTTTATGTTGTGGGCAGCAGTGTTGTTATTATTTCTGCTGATGATGTTGATGTTTCAAAGATATTTGAGATTTTTTTTTCTTTTTCATCGATTGTTAAATTTTAGGGTAAAGCATGCGAACATTAGAAATAATAATTCAAGGGAAATAAATGTATATTTTTTTTTATTAATATCAATCGCAGAGTTGCCCTCCTTGATAAAATCGGACGAGAAACAAACATGATGACATACAGTTTCGTCCTAGTGCACTGTGAAATCAATTAAGTTTTACTTTTAGTTGCTAACAATATAACGCGGTGTAATCGAATACTACTAAATACTACTACAAGGTAAGTGAATGTAGCCCAATTAAAGATAATAATAGCCAATGGTGGGCTAAAACGGTCTGGCGCTGTTCACTTCTTGAATTTGGCATTGACAACAGGAAGCAATCTACATTCGTGACATACGTCTTGTGTCGAATCTGGGGTTTCGCTTTGCTTACATTGGACACAATGTTTCGATCGTCAAAAGATACATATAGTGCACTATATTGCCACTAGTAAAGTAGAGAATCCATGAAATACTAAACCGGTAATTAGATTACAGGTCTTGTGTACTGAATTATGTAGACAGTGACATCCAAACTGGCGTTTCTGCAGTTAAAATTTCCGGAATCAAATGCTTAGTTGCATATAAAATTAATTGAACGATATTAAACACGCGTTTATCTGCAATCGATGTTAGCAAAATGGATAATTGATTTTTCTATCTCTCTGTTGTGCGTCAAACGCTTGCAAACGTTTGTGTACACATTGCATGTGGATTAACAACGTTCAAGTCACAAAAGGGCTACCCATTTTTCGCCAAAAATTGCAACATGACTGTTTTAAATCCCTCTCACAGTCATTGACTACGAGAATCCCTCTCACAGTCATTGACTACGAGGAAATAAACTATAAAGTGATTTTCAATGGTGTGATCTTTAACAGTGTACTGTTTCTGCGATTAAATATGAAGTCTCAAAATACGGAACATAACACATAGTAAAGGAGAGATATCTGTCGTTCTTTTCACAGTTCTAGTTATTGACAAATTACCCGACCTTCTTACTAATTGTGTCGCGTTCTGAGAAAACTGGGCACAATGCATGTGCGTAAAGTGTTGTCACAGATTAGCCTGTGCAGTCCGCACAGGCTAATCAGGGACGACGCTTTCCGCTTCTATGACATTTTTCGTTTAAATGAAGTCTCTTCTTAACAAAAATTCAGTTTAGGCGGAAAGTGTCGTCCCTGATTAGCCTGTGCGGACTGCACAGGCTAATCCGGGACGACACTTTACGCACATGCATTATGTCCAGTTTTCTCAGAACACGACTCAATTACTCTAAGTCTTACTTCCCGAAAATTTGGATACACAAAATATTTAAAAAATACAGGTGTCCGAAACTTCAGCGACAAAAATATGTGTGTTCGAACATTATAGAGACGATCGGATATAGGTATGCACTGTGTAAAGCGTCAATTTAAACGAATACTAACACGTGCTTGTAAAATACCACGCCGTATAGTAAAAATTACGTTTATGTATTTGTCACTTAAGCTGATGGCAATCGTGATACATCGACTATTTACGGACGACATATTCGTGTCCCTAAATTTTCGGACACCTGTATTTTTATGTCCCCCAGTCTGTATTGGGGGACATATTGTTTTTGCCCTGTCTGTTTGTTTGTTGGATTGTTTGTTGGTTTGCACAAACTTTAACATTGGCCATAACTTTTGCAATATTGAAGATAGCAACTTGATATTTGGCATGCATGTGTATCTCATGGAGCTGCACATTTTGAGTGGTGAAAGGTCAAGGCCATCCTTCAAGGTCAAAGGTCAAATATATGGGTCAAAATCGCTCAAAAGGGGACATAGTGTTTCACAAACACATCACTTGTTTAAATATGTTTTGGTGAACGAAGTCACGCTTAAGACAATGTGCTTAGGATACAATTCTTATATTTTACACTGGAACCTTTAATTGTGATTTTTGACCTTGGATAAATTGGCAGGATTCTTCATCTATTCCTAATTCGTTCTCCCGAGTTATTTGAAAATCCAACTAAAAAAGGTATACTCAAGAAAACATTCACATTGAATTGTGACTTTGATCGTAGAGGTCTGGTTCGCTACAAGTGTTTTCATGTTTTCACTTCTGCAAAGTTGTTTCAAAACCCATTTATGATGGTAAAAGTTATGCTAATTTCAAAGTTGTACACCCTTTTAGGCATTGAACCTGTAATGAACTTCGTGCAGTTTCGTATGATTTCGTTAATGACCGTCACTCCGAACGTTTTCCGAGTTTGTGCGTAAAACTACGAAAATTACTTTTGTTTTCAAATGATGTACTACATGTTATTCATAGTTTTAATCAATTCATGATAGTTGTATATGAAATAAGATAGGTTGAATAAGTTTATGCAACATCCAAAAGTCAAAACCGCATGGTTATGGTATATTCATTCGTGGCAGATTTAAGTGCCCTTTGCAAGTGAAGCTGGAAATTAATATGTGTGCGGCTAAACTCAACTTGTTTTTTCAATCAAGGACCAATCATAGAAACTGTATTGGTTCCAAGTTTTATCTTTAACTTCAACCGTAAAAAAAAAGATAAACAAGATACTTGTGATGTTATATTTTGTTTATTCCACGTATTACACCGTATGATGCAAATATAATAGGTCTTGGTTGATCAGTATTAAAGAATAAAATTTGTTAAGAAATGGTTCAGAAAAAATGGGGGAAAATATGGGAGAGTTGGCAACTTGGAATGAGTGAGAATCCTTTATTACTTGGTAAATTTGTCATAAACTTTACTTTTTGGATGCAGAATACAATGACNGATATTTGGCATGCATGTGTATCTCAAGGAGCTGCACATTTTAAGTGGTGAAAGGTCAAGGTCATTCTTCAAGGTCAAGGTCAAATATATGGGTCAAAATCGCTCAAAAGGGGACATAGTGTTGCACAAACACATCACTTGTTTAAATATGTTTTGGTGAACGAAGTCACGCTTTAGACAATGTGCATAGGATACAATTTGTATATTTTACACTGGAACCTTTAATTGTGATTTTTGACCTTGGATAAAGTGGCAGGATTCTTCATCTATTCCTAATTCGTTCCCCCGAGTTATTTGAAAATCCAACCAAAAAAGGTATACTCAAGAAAGAATTCACATTGAATTGTGATTTTGATCGTAGGGCCTAGAGGTCTGGTTCGCTACAAGTGTTCTCATGTTTTCACTTATGCAAAGTTGTTTCAAAACCCATTTATGATGGTAAAAGTTATTCTAAGTTCAAAGTTTAACACCCTTTTAGGCATTGAGCCTGTAATGAACTTCGTGCAGTTACGTCTGATTTCGTTTATGATCGTCACTCCGAACGTTTTCCGAGTTTGTGCGTAAAACTACGAAAATTACTTTTGTTTTTTAAATGATGTACTACATGTTATTCGTAGTTTTAATCAATTCATGATAGTTGTATAAGAAATAAGATAGGTTGAATAAGTTTATGCAACATCTTAAAGTCAAAACCGCATGGTTATGGTATATTCATTCGTGGCAGATTTGTGTCGTGTTCTGACAAAACTGGGCAAAATGCTTGTGCGTAAATTGTCATCCTAGATTAGCCTGTGCAGTCCGCACAGGCTTATCAGGGACGACAATTTCCGATTTTATGGAATTTTTTGTTTAAATGATGTCTCTTCTGAGCGAAAATCTAGTTTAGGCGGAAAGTGTCGTCCCGGATAAGCCTGTGCGGACTGCACAGGCTAATCTGGGATGACACTTTACGCACAAGCATTTTGCCCAGATTTCCCAGAACACGCCACATTTGAGTGCCCTTTGCAAGTGAAGCTGGAACTTAATATGTGTGCGGCTAAACTCAACTTGTTTTTTTTTTCAATCAAGGATCAATCGTAGAAAATGTATTGGTTCCAAGTTTTATCTTTTCCTTCATCCGTTAAAAAAAGATAAACAAGACACTTGTGATGTTATATTTTGTTTATTCCACGTGTTACACCTTATGATGCAAATATAAAAGTCTTGCTTGATCAGTATCAAAGAATGAAATTTGTTAAGAAATGGTTCAGAAAAATTGGGGAAAATATGGGAGAGTCGGCAACTTGGAATGAGTGAGAATCCTTAATTGTTCTGTAAATTTGTCATAAACTTTACTTTTTGGATGCAGAATACTAAGGCAATGACAAATATGTGAAAACACATCAGAAAATTAAAATGTCATATTTCAGTTCTAAAACCTTAAGTACTACTCGTATTCTAGTCGAACAATTATTCTTTCATAGCAACGAGAAATGTATAAGTATATGGATAAAATTTCACTAGCTTAAAAGGATAAATATTTTGATCCGATTCATTCCAAGCATCAACTGTTTATATGCCAGGCTACGACGGCATACTCCCCTCAAGTCGTCGAGTGCCTACGGCGTATTCTCCTCAACCTAGTCATCGGCGAGTTTCGTTTGCGGCATACTCCACTCAAGCGTTTTTCCTGGGACTGCCGAAGGCGACGGTCTCGTGTCGCCACCGGACGTCAGGGAGAAGGTGCGATCGGTGACACTGCAGTCGTACTTGTCCTTGTACTTTGTTTTGTCCGGAGTAACGGTGAACTTTGCTTTGCTGAAAGGTAGCCAGATGCCTCCCCGAGTACGCTTGAAACCATTCTGAAAGCGAACGCTGCGCGCAATTTTCCCGCTGTTTCCGACGTCTTGTATATGGGACTTCGTTGGTGTTTTGAAAAACAGGTTATTGGCCGGGTTTTCAAGGGTGGCAATGTGAGTCCACGTCTGGTTGACTTGGTTCTTCACCCAGAATTCGAATTGCGATCGGTTGTTTTTCATCGAGCATCGCAACATGGTTGTGTACCAGCAGTCAGCCACCAAACCAGGCGAGGAGTTCAAAGCCAAAAGCCCCGTACAGTCATAGGGTTCGCATTTGGTCCCGGGTGCCTAAAATACGTTTGATTAAGACGATTTTAGTATTTGTTTTATAATTAAGCACTTGCACTATAAAGGAGCAGCATAATTGTTAAAGACATCGATCGATGGCCTTTTCAAGCTTGTTCTGCGTTGTTCGTTCTTACTTAAATCGACTTTAAACGTAAACACAACTATTTTATTATGATATGCATCATTGATTTACGTGCTCGTTCTAGTTGGAAATATAAATCGAATGAATTGTTCGGTATGGAATTTAGACGTTATTAAACCAGTTTGTGTGTGTTAACTGAGCTGTGAACTGCTTACCAAGTATACAGCGTCGACTTTATCTGTGGCTTTCAGCGGTTTCGAAAGGTAGAACAGGAATTTACATCCGTCTGGAAAGTCCTGAATGCCACACATACCGCCTCCGTCACTTCCGTTATTCCACTGCACATGCAAATATTGATAATGATCAGGTATCAATGAAGAATAACTAAATTATAATGAAATTATCAGAATAAGAAATCGAAACTTGATATGATAACAACTGAAATAGACCATGAGCGATCTCATAAAAGTATTATTATCAGTTATGGAAATAAAATAAAATCGATAAACGTTAATGAGTAACGATCACAAACTAGACGTTAAGAATGTTTGATATCACTTATTCCGCGAAATGTCAGTTAAACACATTACAATTTCGTATTTCAATCGAACACGTATGATTGTAAAACAAAAGACAAGTAAACTCTTGGGAAATCCTAACATTTTGTTGTACGTTACACTTTTTGGTATTGGCTTAGCGCTAGGAATACATGTCGTTATCAAAGATGTGAGATTAATTGAAAGAACACACATTACAATTATGGCACATAGAAGAGACTAGTTATTTCTTTTGTTTCATCCTCACACTTATGTTTTATAACGAAAGAGAAAATACAATATTTACATGGCAGTGATATTTTTACTTTAAGACTAGCTGTTTGTATCGTGTTAATTACTGAGTTTATCGATGACATTTTATAATATGTAAGTGGATAAAGAATTATAGTAACATTCGACAATTTACGATGGAAGGTATTAACAACCGTGACCTAGTGGCAAGGTCGCGATCGCACATTGAGCGGGAAGTTAAATGGAGGAGTTTCGCACACGACTTTTTCGCATATTGTCGGTTTACCTACCAATCAGATTTTCAAATCCAAAAGTAACGATATATTACTGTCAAACGCTCAGTACATAGCGTGGAAAGATGTTCAGAAATAAACTTGACTCAGAAGTAAACACTGGCTGGTCCTTAATCGCCCACTATGACATTTAAATTAACAAACGCTTTACAATAACTTTCATTGAAATATTCCATATATTATGGCACATCAGTGTATAAAACAAATAATAAATTCATAATATTCGGTTGTCAAGACAAATGATATAACCAAAAATCTAAAACGAACGTTTGAAGGTTTGCTACATGATGCTATTTTCATCGTTTCAGCTCGATTTTAATGTAATTATTTATTAAATTGTAATCAAATTGAACTAATATACTCTTTAATTATTATTATAACTTTTTCTTGAAATACTATCAAATTAATATTTATGTACACGTGTATATTTTATCGGTCTAGGCTAAAGTGTGAGGTTCGATTTTGAATACGTTTGAACCACACATAACAATTGCACCGACCATTCCAATGTGGTGAACTCAGCTCGAATAGTTTCACATGTTAAGTGTTGTGTTGTTGCATTGTCATTTATTGTATAAGCAATGGGCAAATTGCCTAAAGTAAAAGACTAGCGGATGGTGAAACTGGTTTGTTTTCTCATAATATTTGAGAAGAGTTAGTTATCCCTTATAGATTTTGTCAAAACGCAGGTACATATTGATTCGAATAATGAAAATAAATTGCAGATGAAAGAAGAACAAGTATAACGTAGTATAATAAAGCAAACATGATGGATTACCTCCAAAGAGCAGTAAAACGTGTTCTTCACAAAACCAATCTTGGGAATATACACGTCTTGTAATAGAATATCGCCCTCGCCAACATCGTTGTACTCGAACACTAAGGATGGCGCGCGATCGTCCGTCATTCTCAACGTCAACTCGGCTTCTCAAATTGTTCTGAAATATGACATTGTTTGTCATGAACTTTAAACGGGATATAACGTATTTGGTAAGCATTATGTACGACTTTGGTACACACTGTTTGATATATATTTACTTTTCTAATCATTTCATGAATGAAGAAGTAAGACATAGGAACAGTCCTACACATTTGTGGCATTAAGGTTAATATTGAGACAAATATATTTTTGTTGAAGGGAGCTGATCACAGTTTGAAAAAATGACCTCGTTCTTAGTTTGTAACTTCACGTGGCGTTGTTGTACACTTGGCCTAGATATGGTAAGGTCAAACATGCTGATTACGTTTACCGAAATTAAGTCACGCTTGATAAATTTAGAGTGATTTGTTTCTTCTCAAATTTTATCTTGTAACCTAGTTTTTTTTACCCTACTTGATCCAAATTTAAACTTGTCCTAGAGTATCAATGTGGCTTCTAGTATGGTGTTTTTTTTAATATATATTTGACACAGAATAAATCTATGTCTAGCTATTTTCCAGATAAATATTCGGACCAATTTCCAGTAATGCCTAGTAAAAGAGTGGTTACAAGGATTTTCGAAGTTTGACCTAGTGATCTAGTGTTTGACCCCAATTGCCCCAAACCAAAACTGTTTCTATCGATCCAAAATGTGACCTCTAACTGGTAACGATTTAAAAGTTTACTATTACTAGGTTGGTTTAAGATAGAACTTGGTGAACTAGTTTGTGAACACACCTTACGCAGATACGAACTTAAAATAGGTACTTGAAAGATTCTGACCATCATCAAGATTGAGCCCAAAATGTGGGTGGTAACGTTTTAACAATTGACGACGCACGACGAACACCACACGTCGCCCGACATAGACTGATCATAATAGCTCACTTTGGACTTATAAACATCATACTAAAAACTTTAACAGTACACGCATTTCAAGTAAGCTATTCAAATTAATGATATTTAAAACTGCCATACTTAAAATATTAATTTATTACCCATTATAATACCAGTGGGTTAATCATCTGCATCGATGCAAAAACACTTATTTTTTCTAACTCTTATAATGTTTACATGTAAGTACTACAAAACAAAGCACGTCCCTTGGCGAAGAAAGCTTATACAATGTGTCGCGCATATACGGTAATTAACCTCGCTAATTAGCGTGAGAAAATGAAATGTTATATAGCTCCTGGTAAAATCTGTATGATTGGATTTACATATATGTTTGCATTATCAAGACGCTGCGGGAAGTTTTGCAGTAAAGTGCTTCCGGTAAGTGAATGCTGTCCATTCAGTAGCTTGAAACAGATTAGTAAATATTGCTTAACCCAGTTTAAAAAAAACCTATGTCAAAAGGTTAGATGATCACAGTTTGAAAGATCTTTGTTTAGGAAACTGACCTACTTTTCTTTTTCTATATAAAAGTATACAAAATAAAGTGAAACTTAAGTGGACGTTTCTTTCATTAATAAAATGATTAATTTTACCATGCTATACTTGTGTCGGTTTCTATGAGTATTATTTTAGAAGGTAGTTCACCTTTTAACGTTAATAAGTACATCTATAATTAGAATTAAACGCAAATTTTAAGTAAAAGGAATATTTGATTCATTAAGATTATGAATATTTCCCATATTTAAAATAGAATTCTAGTTTAAATTCACTTTTTTTTCAAACGCGTAATATTTCTGATTTTGATACAAAATTAAATATATTTTCAAGGTTTCAAAGAAGATGACAATATAACTGCATATTGCTGATGACCAAATACGGCAAATATATATATGCATGACATAACATAAATGTTAAGAAATCGTGTTTATTTCACAAATTCTATGCGTACTATTTCATCAATATATTTAAGATTTAATTAAGTTCAAAATAATATAATTTTGACCCACTTCTTAAATGTACTTCTCTATTTGTCCTCATTTTGTCAAAAACACTACACACAAGTCACATTTTACACAATACCACATTTTCACCGACTTAAATGCAAATTTTCTGGAATTAATTCACATTTAATAAATCATAGTTTTTGACGATATTATATCTTTAAAAAAAAACACCAAACTAAACCACTATTATTAAATACAATTGCATGCCACAGATAAAAATATTAATTATATCTAACGTTGTTACACAATAAAACCAACAGAACTGTTTAACTGAGTTTTAAAGAATAAATGTTTGTTGAAATCATAAAATAGCGTGCATTTGCTACTTACCCTAAATGTAAACCACCTAGAGAGCGACAGAGCAATACTGAAATTCACACACGTTTAAATACTTAACGTTTACAAGTGAAACTGTGGGTAAATTGCGTGCGTCTATGGCAAAAGGAGTGTAAGGTTTCTTAGAAGCGATTGACAATAACACTGAGTTTGCGTCGAATAATGATTTCTTAGAAAATCATATTTCAAATATTGAAACTTCATGATTAATTAACATATTTCTTGGTAGCGTTTACATATCGGACGACATTTCGCATTGAACATTTTGGCTTCAGACGAAAGAGCGATTTATAGTCTTGAAGATTTAAATGTAATACATGGTTTATTTTACAATACATCAATTTTACTGACGCGTTTAGGCATGATATCAAATCCCAATAGCTCTTTTTTTTAATGAAAACACTATTGTTTACACACAAATCAATCCTTATCTTAGTCTAAGAAAAAGTCTTATTGCACACTTTTAGTTGTAGATAGACAAGCAGTTTATATACATATCACTGTAATATACTTATGCTTCAGTTTTCAGTTTAATTACGTTTTCATACGAAAAATATATGGCGATAAATATGACACCTTTAATATTTGTGTATTCTGTTTTTTTTTGTCCTCGTAATTTTCCCAATGAAAGGAAATTACGAGGACAAAAACACAGCACAAAACAAAGCCGGATCGGTCGGGGCCCTGAATAACAACGACCGCGAACTCCAACGCCAAGTCTCCAGAGTGGATGCGACAAGTTAGCTACTGGAGCTAATCCATCGATCAAGTTGGCGACACATAGAACAACCATAGAAACATGAAACGTTAGAACACTCAATGCGTGTGGCAAGGTTTATGAACTGACGCACGAGCTGAAGCGCTACCGCTGGGACATCATCGGACTAGCCGAGATTAGGTGGCTAGGATTCAGAGAAATATCAACAGACGAAGAACATAATTGATGGTTCATCGGTGAGGATTCTATACATCGCCACTGGGTTACTTTCATCGTTAGAAAGGTTGTAGTCCACAGCGTCATCAGTTGCACCCCAGTATCAAGCAGACTAATTTCCATCCGTATATCAGCGAAACCTCACAACATCACACTCATCCAGGTCTGCGCACCAACAGATACGAATACAAATACGAGAAGATTGAACAGTTCTATGAAGAATTCGAGCGCATCATAGTCAAGGTCCCCAAGAAAGACATCCTCATTGGCCAAGACTGGAACGCAACGATTGGAACAGACGCATACCAAGACTGGTCAGGGACAGTAGGTAGATTTGGCTTAGGAGAGACCAACGACAGAGGTTTATGACTTCTTGAGTTCGCCAGAAGCCACCACTCACAAATTGCCAACACGTTGCACCCACACAAACCGTCCAGAACAGCGATCTGGCATGCTCCAAACGGGCAAGTACACAACCAGAACGAGGTTATACTTGCGCCGCAATGGTTTAAGTCCAGCCTCAACAAGGCGAACACAAGAACGTTTCCTGGTGCAGATATCGGCAGTGACCATGCCTAAATGCTCACCAATATCAAGCTGAAGTTAAAGAGAAAGCGCATCACAAATAACCCTCGCGTTAGATTTGACTTGGAGAAATTGAAAGATCCAGTGATAGCAGTGGTATTTCATGCGTGGGCATGTTATGAGAGGATTCAATATCGACGAAGGGCTGGTGAAAGTCATTCAAGAACTTTACGGAAAACGCCAGCAGCGCAGTACTTCTCAACGGACAGCAGGGGGACTTCTTCAGGACATCAGTGGGCGTCCGTCAGGGATGTCTACTCTCTCCCGTCTTGTTCAACATGTTCATTGAGAAGATAATGAAGGAGACTCTCCATGACCACCACTCCTCTATCTCCATCGGTGGAAGACCCATCTCCAACTTGAGATTCGCCGATGACATTTACCTCATGGTTGGCACCAGCAGTGAACTTCAAGATCTCACCAACACATTCTATGAAAGAGCAGGAGCATACGGGATGCAGGCCGGTACGGAGAAGTCCAAGATCATGGTTAAACAGCACGACAGACACCAGAGCAGACATCACCATGAACGGCGAGAAGCTAGAAGACGTAACCAGCTTCAAGTACTTGGGCGCAACCATGTCTAAGGATGGTACCAGTACCGCCGAGGCCCGAATAAGAATTGTCATGGCGACCGCAGCGATGGCCAGACTCAGCAGGTTGTGGACAAGCAGTTCCATCAGTTTCCCAACCAAGTACAGGCTCTACAAGTCCCTAGTAGTCTCCATCCTACTCTACGGCTACGAGACGTGGACGCTTCACATTGACACAGAGCGCAGGATACAGGAATTTGAACATAAATGTCCCCCAAAACTGCATCTCCTACACGGAGTACACGACCAACGAGTACGTCCGGCACATGACTGAAACACTTGTTGGTCCACAACAACCCCTACTGGCGACCGTCTAACGACGAAAGCTGGCTTGGTTTGGACACGTCACCAGGCACGATTCTTTGTGCAAGACTGTTCTCCAGGGCACGCTAGAGGGAGGTAGACGTCGAGGCCGTCAGAGAAAAAACTGGGTAGACAATGACAAAGAGTGTACATTCCTTCCCATGGATGAATTACTCTCAACAGCACACAGCAGACCTGACTTGAGGAGGATTCATGTATCGTCGTCCCTTATTTTCCCCCAATGGCAGAACCGGTCAAGGCATTGATAATTGATGAATTATGTGATGTTTTTATCAAACGCATTTCAAGCAAACTGTGAACATATGAAACATACTTATTATAAAGAACTATAGTTGTCGTGGATTTGGTACCAAAATAAGTGATTTATCTTTAATTTTAAGAAGGGAAGTCTAAGAAGAAAACCATGGTAAATTCATTTTATTTATTTCAATCAAAATTTAGAACTAACGTTCGATTGATCACGACGAATAGTTGATTATTTGCTGGTTACGAATTTGAATGAGAACATGAACTGTTATTAATGACCAATCAATAATGATAATTCAAACATCTACCATATACATAGTTCGCCTTGTTTATTTGATAGCAATTATAGACAGTATCATTTCTCAACGTGTCCAATAGTTAACGCGATTGGCGTCATGGTGAATACGCATTCGTGGTATTGCCAATATACAGCTGAACAGTTTGAATATCAAATACACTCATGCCAGTGTATTAAACCTTAGATCTTTTTTTGTTTGAATATGGGCTTGCATTTGTAAAAGTCGAAATCCATGGGAGCGATAACAAATGATGCCTTAACAAAGTGTAAAAAAATGGCGTGCTTCCCCAGATAATATGATAAATTTTGCAGTTACAGTGAGCAATTACTACTCATGTTTATAGTATCCTCGATTTATTTCAAAATCAGTAAATACAAATCTCATTCTCATGATTGGCATTCATGTTTGATGCAGCTGTTTTGTTGTTTCGTTTTTGCTATGCATAAACTTTTGAACTACTATTGAATGAAAGAAACATACACATATAACTTAAGTGGACAGCAAGGAATGCTTGATGATTACGCTGTCTTCATTAATTTGATCCAGCGATGAGCATTTTGGAAATGCACAAACACAGGAGTTGGGACCGGATAGATGGAGTCACCACTCGGCTTCTCTAAGAAACCATCCAGTGTCTGGGAGTTATTAAAGGTCACTAGGCTACGTACATAAACTAGCCGGTCTTTATAGGAGTTATCGGGCTTCAACCAGCACCTGAAATACGAAGACGGTGTGGGCTTTATAAGGCTACGACCAATGACAAGCATGACTGCCTGTGAGTCTCTTTTAGTTACTAGGTTACGATCAGGCATCAGGAAGATTGTCGTGGAATCAATATGTAACGACCAAGCACTAGTCTGACGGGTTGGAAATCTTTCGGAGTCACACGGCTACAACCAGGGACTATCCAGAGTGTCTGAGAGTCTTTGGAAGTCAATACGATGCGACCAAATAGTAGAAGACTGCCTCGGAACTTTTTAGAGTTAAAAGGCTACTACCAGACCCTAGCAAGACTCTCAGTGAGTCTTTAGGAGTAACTAGGCTACAAGTAGTCAATAGCCTATCGGGAAGTCTTTAGGAGTCAGTAAGCTACGTCCACGAGTCATTGGTCAAAGACCAGGTACTAGTGATACTGTCTGGGTGTCTTTGGGATTCACCAGGCTAAGACCAGGTACTCGCCAGACTGTCTGGAATTAATTTGAGAGTAACGAGGCTATGTCCTGAAACTAGCCAGACTGTCTGGTAGTGTCTATGAGTCATTATGTTACGTCCAACAACTAGTCAGACAGTCTGAAAGCCTACGACTAGTCACTTACCAGACTATCTGGTGTTTTTAGGGTCACCAGGCTACGTAAAGGAACTATCATGCCTGTCTGTCAGGAGTCACTAGGCTTAGAACAGGCACTAGCCACACTGTCTGAAAGTCTTTGTGAGTAACAAGTCTAAGAGTAGTCACTTACCAGACTATGTGGTGTTCTTTGGAAGAAAGTAGGCTACAAATTGTCATTTACCAGATTGTCTGGGAGTCTGTAGGAGTAACTAGGCTACGACTAGTCATTAACCAGATTGTCTGGAAGTCTGTGGGAGTAACTGGGCTACGACTAGTCATTGACCAGATTGTCTGGGAGTCTTTGGGAGTAACTTGGCTACGACTTGTCATTGACCAGATTGTCTGGGAGTCTTTGGCGGTCAATAGACTATGCCGAGAACTATCAAAGCCGTCTGCGAGTCTTTAGGAAACATAATGCCATGTCCAAGAGCTAGCCAGACTTTCTGATAGTTATAAAAAAAGGCACAGACTGTTGGAGTTATTAGGCTATGGACTAGCCAGACTGTCAACGAGTCTTTGGGAGTCACATTACTACGACAAGGCACTAGCCAGACAGTCGTGGAGTCATTAGAAGTCACACGACAACGTCCAGGCACCAGTCACACTGCCTGGGGGTCTTTGAGAGTCACAAGGCTTCAATAATGTTGTACTTTTGGTACACAGTATAGGTTGCATAATTAAATTAAGAAAACATGAATCGATACCTTAAATTAAGCAATACGGTGTTGATGTAAAAAAATCTCATTTTTTATACACACATACCATACCCGTACTATAAGTTGCACCCAACTTTATTCGACGCAAAAACGGTTATTTATCTTTTCCCGGAATCAATTGAATCTTCGTTGATAAGCATAACAATACTGTCGAATTATGTAGGCTACCGACAGGTCACCATATAATTAATTTCTTGATGAAGTCATTTCCAAGATAGCGCGTGATTTTTATTTTTACCTTGTTGCGGAATGCATGCACCTTACCGTTCACAAGCGCAGAGTGTGAACACCGAGGTGTCTGCACCACTACCAGCATGCGTCTATGACAAAATTTGACACTAGGAAATATGTCATACTCTTTAACAGTTGTTATAATGTATTTAAAACGTTATAACATATGATCTGGTGGACGTTAACGTTTAATGTTCATTAACTGTGACGGATCTTGAGGATAATGGGCAAATACGTCCATCTTTTTTCTTCAACGTCCTGGTATACATTTTTAAGGTCTTTCAGACCATAGGGTCAGTAGTTTGTAGTTATAGGGTCTTTATGAAGCCTTAATTGTAATATGTTTCTGAAATTCGTTTAGAAAAAGATAACTAATTTTTAAAACATGGGTTAAACAAATAAAAGTAACCAGTTATACTATTTTATTTCTGTTTAGTATTGATGCTGATTAGAGAAGACACAGTTTTGTTACTCCGTGTCTGTTGCACAATACAATATTAGCGCGTTTAGAACAATGCTAGGCCTCTGGTACTATCATATCCATAGTAGCAGACAAACACTTGTTTTGAAAAAAAAGTCAAATATTTTCTTTTAATTTGCTTGATTTATGATTGGTAGAATTTTGGAATGGTAAAATACACCAATGTTATCAAGATTCCAAGATTCCAATAAATAATGATATTTTGTACCGTTCTTATTGTTGATTTTACAGTCTTTAAATTTGTTGTTGCATATGTAAACAAAGTGTGTATTTCCGTGAATGATCGAAAAAGGTAGTTATTGAAAAACGGTAGTAGGGAATACATGTATGTTATATCATATTCATGTCGATCAGTCACTTAGTATGGTCAATGAAATTTCATATACAAATGCTCTATAACTTCAGTCTCTAAATACAGATAAAACGTCACCAGAATGCAGGATTTTACGTTTCATTTTCAAAATTTGCTAGTGGGAGGACTCCCACCCCCCATTGCAGGAGGGGGACACACCCTCCCGCACCTACCACCTTCGCAACTTCGTTGCTCAATAACAATCGTTGATGGGCAAATTCGCACCCCCCCCCCCTTTTCAAAACCCTGGCTACGAATATGGACGAGAAAAGCTATACTGGTATGAACCGTATTTTAAATGTTTTCTGAACTGTATTACTACAAAAGTATTCCGAGCGCTAGGCCGGTACTAACATACTTAATGGTAGTTGTTGGTCAAATATAAAATGTGTCAATGTTTTAATCAAAAACACAAAATATGGCCTGGGCTTCCCATTAGTGCACTGTACAGTAATACTGCACGTGACGGAGTGTGCGACGAAATGTCTTTAAAAGTTAAATATTTAAATATGAAACACGCTTTTTAAGCTTTCCTGGTATAAATTATTCTTAGCTGTTATTATAAATATCCATCTGCGTTTTATCGAAACTCTTGATTAGGCTGTTCTGGCATGAGTTATTCTTAGCTGTTATTCTAGGTATCGATCCACATTTTAATGGCTTTATTTTACTTTCATTACTTTTTATGAAACATGATGAAATCGTACATAGCCTCTTGAATAATCAAAGCACTAAAGGAACCACAGTTGTTCGTTATTGTGTAACACAGGGCACAATAAAATATTTTAAATAATTGCAGAACAGATAAGAATTGAACGTTAAACTTTAAATTAGTATGTACAAAATATTAATTTCAAACGTAATCTGTTTGCAGCGCGGAATCAATAACTACAGCCACTGATTATGATAGCATATAATTGCAATTAGTTACTCGTAACTTTATTGCACTGTGTGTAAAATATTATATTAAAATTATGTCCACATTAAGTAATGCAATAAATTGAATCGTCTAAATTTGAATTAAATTTTAAGTTAAATCAAGCACGATTACTGAAAAAACAACAACAACAAAACAAACACGATCAATTATTGTATATGCATCTGAATGTTTCACTGATATTATTAAATGTATGTTTTTATTGAAGGGCCATGGTCAAAGATCGGAGAAAATGACCATTAAAAAAATTACCGTATATATTATATTCAAACAATTAAAATAACACTTGGGACTTAGAAAAAATGTTAAACATGTAATTTCGTTCATGGACAACCATCTATGGAAATAGATAAAAAATTGAAGCGTTTGTTTCACTTTTAATCAATAACATGGCGTTTTAAATACACAAATAAGCTATAAAGACTGAAAAGCTCAGTTGTAGCGCGTTAGATCTTGCTTCCAATGACATCGGGTTCGAATCCAGTTGAAGGTCAAACTTATTGTAAATTCTCTTTCCTCGATACGATAATACGCTTAAGTTAAAACAAATATACAATATTTGTTAGTAAGTATACTGGTAAATCAAATGATACTACTAAAACACAAACATAACAAACGCAAATCTCTGAACAATTAAGTCCATTTAAGTATATATTTAATAAGCCTAAAATCATTGTGCTAAATAGGTGCATATGTTGACTTCAACACATGTTTTAAATGTATATGGGTTCACTAGTTTGGCTAAACACATTTTTTTATTTGTGCACGAGAACCACGTACACAGGCGGTCACATTTGAAATAATTTCATTGATTTTAAAAGAAACTGAATTTCAAGGAAAAACAGTTAAGATGTAATGTCACGATTATCTGCGTAGTTGTACAATTTTATAAGCAAATACCTAAATATAGCTAGGTTTATTTTTCTAAGTAGTTTGTTTCTTTGTAATGGAGCTGAGATGTTCAGTAGCTCGAGAAAATTCTCGTTTTTTTAGTTTCTGTCGCCGTCGTAAACAAGTATACGCTGCAAATAGATCTAATGAGTAATTTCATTGAAGGTTATACAAATATATTTCGTCTTTACGTTTCAGCTCTCCTAAATTCGGTCAACCATGAAATGGGGTACTATCCTACATCGTACATCGTTCTTAATTCATCAACATTTGAAAACAATAATGCGGTATAGACTTCATATCTCATTTAAGCTATATCAAACTAATACAATTTGTAATTTCACAATTTTATAAGACATTTCTAATGGTAGGAAATGCTAATGTACACCAATGTATTAATGGCCATTAATAAAATTTGCAGATTTTGGGAGTTAACATTTACATAATTATTTATCTATATGTACTTTCTTACAATGAGTAAAAAAAGTCAATTAATAATAATTTTCGACATTCATTCAGTAATTTATATACTTATTATTGCCCATATTACTCGTCACATATGTGACGATAACACTTACTGCCGATGTAGGTATTATTTTCTGCCCAATTCGAATAAGTTGGTACATACGTTAAAATAAGAATTTGTAGTCATACCATCAGGCTCGAAATTCGTTATTCTGTTAGTGCTGGCGTCCGTAAGTCTCGAGGGACAATCGACTTGCGTCCCTCGAAAAAGTCACGGTTGGTTTCTTGTGCAGCTTTTAATGTGGCTGTAAAGACCCACTCGGGAGTTGCAGTCTCTGCCGTACCTTACGCTTATAAAGACCGAGTTTGCTGCTGGCCGCTGCTGTCTCCCCGTTCTCCTGTTACGCCTGTCGTTGGCAAGCTGACGGATTCTATTATCTCCCACCCGCAGCCCAACATGCACAGCACGCCTCCAGCCGCATCGGTCCTGAGCAAGCGCTTCCCAGGTGCTGGGTTTTATCCATAGCTTTTAGGTCGCGCTTGCAGACGTCTTTTTAGTGGAGATGTGGCCGACCAGTTGATCTCTTGCCTGAGGCAAGCTCACCGTACATGACGTTTTTGGGGATTCGGCCATCGTCCATGCGATGTACATGGCCCATCCACCTGAAAAGACGCCTAAGGAGAAGAATGGCCATGCTAGGGATTGCTGCCCTCTCCAGGACATCGTTATTGGTCACGCGGTCGCTCCATGCAATTCCAAGTACTCGCCGGAGGCAACGCATATAGAAGGCGCTCAATTTGTTCTCCTGGGAAACGAACAAGGTCCAGGATTCGTTGGCATATAGAAGAGTGCTTAGCACGCAGGCCTGTTACACAGCTATCTTGGGGTTTGTAGTCAGCATACTGTTGTTCCACACTCTCTTTGATAGCTTGGCCAGAGTCGTTGAGGCCATGTCAATTCTCTGGTTTATCTTTGTATCTAATTCATAGTTGTTGATGGTGATGTGGGATGGTTCGGCATGCTGAGTCATCACCTGTGGTTTTCTTAGGCTGATTGTCAGACTGAACTCTTCACATGCCTTCGAAAATAGGTCCAACAGTCTCTGCAGTTCTGTTTCGGTGTGGGTGACCAAAGCACCATCATCTGCAAACAACATATCCCTGATGATCACCTTCCGCACTTTGCTCTTTGCCTTGAGTCGTCTGACCGGGTGTGGAGATAGATGCCCTCTGTTGCTGTTCCAAAGGCATGCTGCAACAGGATAGCGAAGAAGATGCCGAATAGAGTGGGAGCGAGGACGCAGCCCTGCGGACGTCGAAGACAACTGACATCGAGCCGTGATACTGCACCGTGCCTTTCATATTGTCGTTGAACGACTTGCTCATGCTCAGGAGTCTATGTGAGCAGCCGATCTTCGCCAGGACGGTGAAGAGTCCGGCCCTGCTGACAAGGCCGAATGCTTTGGTCAGGTCTATGAAGGCCAGGAGTAGGGGCTTTTGTTGCTCTCTGCACTTTTCTTGCAGTTGTCTGATAGAGAAGATCGTATCTATGGTTGATCTCTCTGAGCGGAACCCCGGTACACTCAATCAGCAACCTTCTGTAGTCTGTTCCGAACGACACGTGCAAATGCTTTACCCACAACACTCAGGTGTGATATTCATCTGTAATTGATGCAGTCGCTTCTGTCGCCCTTGGCCTTGTACAGGGTGATGATGTTTGCAGCCCTCATGTCCTGAGGTACTGCTCTTTCTTCCCAGAACTGACAAAGAAGGTTGTGCGGATGTTCTAGGGGCACATTGTTGCTGCATTTAAGGACCTCTGGTCGTATGTCATCTGACCCTGAGGCTTTTTATGAGGACAGGCTCCTGATCGCCGTTTTAACTGCTTATACAGTCGGTTTCACGTCAAGTTTCACCATGGGGAGGCTCAATTGCAGCGAGGGCATCATCTGTGACCTGGTTCGGCTTGGAGTATGCTCGGAATATTGTTCCACCCTACATCCTTCTATTTGTTCTTGTCGTTGATGGTCTCAGTGGAGCAGTGAACTTCATGGCGGTGCCCATGGCTTTTATAATGCCATCATACATTCCTCTAATGTTTCCAGTATCGGCCGATAGCCGGATGCTCTGGCAGAGCTGAAGCCAGTAGTCATTTACGCATCTCCTCTCTTGGCAGACATGTACTCCTACAGGTTCCTTTGGCTCGGGGAGCGCTTGTATTCCAGGTGGATATTGTGGCGTACTTCTACGACTGGAGTGAGTGTGGAGGAATAGGCCTCAAACCAATTGCTGTTTTTGGTCTGCCTCTTTGCAAAGGCTTTCATGGCAATGTTGTGTACTGTCTCTCTGATGTGAGCCCATCGCTTTTTGGCTGTGCCATCAGGAGGTTCTACGTGGAACACCTCCGAAACGGCTTGGTTGAAATGCACCACCTTGTCGGGGAAGACGGTCTTGCTCACATCAATACGAGGTTTGCCCTCTGGCCTAGAGCGGTGAACCTTTTTGGGCTGAAGACCCTTGTTGTGTAAACGCTTTGCAGCAAAGCTGGAGTGACCTTTCCAATGCGAAAGCCTGTGCAGAATGGTATGGAGGTTCAGCTGTTGCCCATGCAGCAGGCCCCCACTCTCCACGCAAGCTGGTAAGTCCAAGGGAAAGGCGAAGCCAATACATCTTGGCACCAGCGGCGTCGCAGGTGTTGCCAGAATGCCTTTGTTGACAAGGTGATACCGCATTAGGCAATACGGCTCCGGATTTGAAGTAAAGGTTGACTCAATAAATAAAGTATAATTACTATATTTCTGTTAGTATCCATAATTTATTTTGATGAAACCTCATAGGATAATTGGATACTTACTTTTATTTTGTTGGGGCCTTCTTTATATTTTAGCCGTTTATCGGACACCCTACGCTTCGTGGTAACTTCGGATGTGGCTGCGTTTTGTATTGTTTCTAAGTCTAAGGCGAACCTATCGATCCGAAAGCGACAATATGATTTAGCATTTTAGAAATAATTAGAATACAAACATTCAATAATAGGCCATGCTATTCGATATCTGCAGGCATAATAAACCAATTATCAAGTCATCATGCATTCTTTACAAGTCAAATTGCAAGTGGAAAAATTAACACGCATGTAGGAAGAGTTATCTCGAGACAAACTTTCATTGTATCGATTTACATTGTTCATGAAATGACTTGTATCATTTCGCAACTTAAGAAACACTTAGATATATTATATTTGAAGTTAAGAGTGTTATTCTACTTGTGTCAATTGTACACAGTTTGTGCAGTTTTTTTTTTTTTTTTATCCACGAGAATCACACTGTAAACATTATTGGTTGGGACACTACAATGTACATATATGGTTTTGTTTATTTATTATATTTATTACTGCTCAAATTGCCTAAACCAAACCTAATCATATACTGGCAACAATAAAGACCACATTGTAGTGACTAAAGTTTAAAAGTGTTGCATGGTATGAAGACCTTGCATTCTGATTCATTAAACTCATCCGCGCATACGCAAATTATCTGAACATTTAAAATATTCCTGGTAATAAATAAATATAGATCAAATACATACATTTTATATAAAAATGTATTTATATCAATTATCAATCATTATTAACGGATACATAGCACACAAAAATCAAGCATGATTTTTTCCGCTAGCACTATACTAAATTAAGGCACATGTACACCGTATAGCCACCGTTCATATTAGACAAGTAAATGTAGACGATATTTTACAGTACATCTGGTGTATTGTCCTTAATGGCCTGCATCCCTTCAGTGACACTTTCTACAGGAACGAACGCAAGCCTGTCCAGAATCCCTCACAACCGTAGGATGTCCTCATCTTAAGGAACTGCATTTGGACTCCCAACTGACCGTATGGTATTGTTTATTGCCATCTAATAGTATCCAACAATTGTGATGGGCATATTGCAAAATTGAAAGGTTTAAAACATATTTGTTTACATTTACTAAATGAGGAATACAATACTGTTTTTTGTTTCCTTTTTTAAATCCTCTACTCATGTTTAAATGCAGCAAACTATATATTTGCCTTCCATCCGTCTTGTCAAGCCGCCATTCAGTCCGTCTGCAAACCAGGAGCTTGCTATAATTCAAAAGAAACTAAAACCACTTAGGTGAACTTTGCTATACATAAACACGACATCGTGAGAATAATGCACGACCTTTTCATAAGACAATCATAATCATTAATCCCTTGACCGGTTTGGCCGTTGGGAGAAATGCGGGACGACGATACACAAATCCGCCTCCAATCAGGTCTGTTGTGTGCTACTGTCCCTGACCAGTCTTGGTATGCGTCTGATCCAATATTGCATCCCAGTCGCCTTGGGCAATGAGGGTGTGTTTGAGAATGTTTTTCTTGATAACCTTGACTATGATGCTCTCTAATGTTTTATGTAACTGTTCAATCTCCTCGTCATTGTAGACAGCTATTGGTGCGAAGACCTAATAGTAGGCTGATTGGCATGTAACAATTACTTGCATATAGCAAACTGAAAAAAAAAATCAACGATAACAACTGATATGAGGTGGCCAATAATAAATCAATTGGTCCATCATCAACCGATCACCCTAAACCCACCCCATCCTCGATTTAAAAATTACAACGTCACAAATTGTAAGTATGATATTGTTGAAAAACAAATCCTACATGGTAGAACGATATCTTCATGTACAACGACTTTCATAATATTGTTCAAAATATGTTACCTTGACTATCCTCTTTCTTCGTTCTACGAAAACCGATTTTACGTATGAACTAGTTTTGAATTATTGCTCCTAAAAATACGTACGGGTCGGATACAGTAATGCGCTGTTCGTGGAAGGTGAACATGTGATCAGGGTGACTCAAGTATTTGAATCGCAGTAAACCATTATATAAAAATAGGTTAACCTCAATACCAAGTATTCTTGTTTATATTAAGTTTTGAACACGTGATATCCGTTTGACACAGCCGACCAACTTCGAAGACCGATTTTACGTATGAACTAGTTTTGATTTATTGCTCCTAAAAATACGAACGGGTCGGATAAAGTAATGCGCTGTTCGTGGAAGGTAAACATGTGATCAGGGTGACTCAAGTATTTGAATCGCAGTAAACAATTATATAAAAATAGGTTAAACTCAATACCAAGAAGTCTTGTCTATATTAAGTTTCGAACACGTGATATCCGTTTGACACAGCCGACCAACTTCGAAGAAAATAATCGGATCCGTCCATCAATGGCATATTGTGGTCTTTCACATGTTTTGACTATCTAACAATATACATGACAATGTTCTCATCATTGTAGACATATCACATTTTATAGTACGCAAACGTCTATTTTTTTCAAATATAGTTTGAAAAATGCAACTACAACTTGTATCCATATTCAGTTTTGGGGCTTATTGTGAAAGTGTAAGGTTAAACTTTCCAAAATGTGCAAATAAAACCTTTTTTTAATAATTTGAATCGGCATTGTCACCCTTTTTAATATTGTACGGGGGCCAATTTAAGGAGCGACAATAACATGCCAGTTTCACAAACATTTGTATTATTAAATAATGCTGAAGGTATGAAGAAAATAACATCATTAAACCGGTATTTCTCTATCAAAACAAACACTTTCAAGGCCATTTTCCGTGAGTGTTTTATCCAAAACAACTATTTCAAGAAAAGATTTGCTTTTTAAACGATAAATATACTTTTCTTAAAAGTGTGGGGATCGGCGAAAATCAATTTGCCTTTTCGATGAATTTCACTGAACCGTATGTTTGAATAAGATCTTCAAATGATAAAGTTCGCGCATAATAATAACACTGAACTGGTTAACTTGTTGTGAACAGCTTCTTAGTTTTATACACCAAAGGGGGGCCTTGTATACCACGGGCCGTAATGTTGCGTGAGACTGTATATATCATGTGTTAAAAAGCTAACAACTTTATCTGGATTGTATGCGAATCTAAACCGTCAATGCTTAAATAAATCACATTGTAAACAGAGAAGCAAATTTTTAAATATTCATGTTAAACGATAAACTTAGAACACCAATACTGCAACAACCAATTGATTAATTGTTCGACGAATTAATACCCAAACAAATTGGAGAATGAGGGAGTACTTAAACATTTTGTATCCCATGTTTGAAACAAATAGATGCACATATTTTGTTTATATATACTTACCAAGCACATTCAAAGCTTTATATATTTGCCAATAATGTCCTCTCAATACAGTCATCTGACCCAGTTACCCAGTATTTATCGTTTAATTTGGGTAGTGATTGTTAAATATCCCCGAAGACGTATTCCAATTTGTAGTTTATACAAACACTCATGTATGACAAACATAGTATAAAGGACAGAGTGTATAGTTTTTGAACCAGTTATGCCATTCTTTTGAATATCGATAATCTTAGGCAACAGTCTAAGCGACCAGCCAAAGCTAGTACCTTCTTTCCATTTAATAAATAATAATTGTTTTTAAGGATAAGTGATATTTTCATTGTGTTATTTGAGTGCGCTTCAAGTGTTTTGTTGCTTCATACAACCAATTTAAATCCCAGTTTTCATAAATTGAAACTTTTCGGTTGAATTTTCAAAGTCAGAAGCAGTGTTTTTTTTTTATTAGACCATTTGACATAGTTTTTTGACAAACGTGACCCAGTTCCGGACTTTTTTTTTTTTTATTTTGTCAAGATAAGACGTTGACAAAGGTTTACCAGGATTGGATCAAATATGTGGCCTTAAGCGTAGACACGATCTAAAAGTTTAAGGCCCAGTCACACAGCGCATTACGACATAATCACGTACAAAAAGGTTTGAAAATCTGGTGGACGTGGTCGTAAGTGGTAATTTATGGTCAATATTGGCTTGGCTGTGCTTCGGACGTTTTTGTACTTGGGCCGTCGGCGGCTGTTCCAATGCTTAAACAATGCCTTAGCTTGGCTAACAGCTTCCAGTCGCGTGTAAGGTTAGGTTAGAAATAGGTTCGCGCGTGTTTAAACTCGGGGGGAAAAAAAGCAAGTTACCACGGCTAGCCGCGGCCTCATCGCGTCTGAAGCACTGCTGATCACGTGTTAAGCACGATCGTAAAACAGAAACTCCAATTCCATAGCATCGTCCAATCTCACGGCTCAGCCTCGTCGGAAGCGCAGCTTGCCACGTATAAAAGCGGCCGCGCACGGCTTGTCTTCACAGTTACCAATCTTCTACAGTCCAAGTTCGTGTGTTGTATTCAAATTAATAATGCCCAGATAGCATGGTTCCCCTGCAAAGAAACAGCCAACTTAGTATCTCATGAGCATACTCGTTGGCGATGGCCCCGCACAACCAGACTTATGGTTTTGTTGGGGACCCTCCAGGCATATTGAATCGCACCGTACTTAGAGCCAGAGGCAAGGTTCATCAGGGTGGTAGCAACCTTGAGTCCTTGTGCAAGGGGTGCTCTCCAGTTGGAGGTCTTTATGGTAAGGGCTGGTGTTAGTCTCTGCACAATTACATCGTACATCGCAGGAGGCATCCTCATAAAGTTCTGAAAGGCTCTTGGACTTTCGTCAGTAAGCTCGACCATTAGACAGTCGTAAAGCCCCAGCTGAGGTCTCCTCGCAATCTAGTCCCACACCCCGATATTCCGTACCACCCTCTTCCTTTCAACTTCGACTTCTCTTAGCAAGGATATGTTGGGCTTGTATCAGTTGGTTCTGCTGTGCTGGAGCATAAAAATGAGAATATTATAGCGTTAAAGGTTCATGTTTACCCCTTGAGCTCTAGACAGAGGTGCACAAGTCTAAGACAATTGCTGTATTTATATGCCGCAAATCAGATGTGAAATAGGCGTTATTGGGCAGTGAACATTCGTTTTTAGCATTTGTTCAAGACGTCGTTTAAACGGTCTTAGGTAGTACTATGTGAGCGGAAAACCCCACTTGTCAGTTATAAGCCGCAAAACAACGCCATTTTCCTTGATACCAACGTGTCCGATGACCGTGCTCTGCCCGTGACAGCCCGCTAAACTTTCGCGTCTTACTGCGTCTTCCAAAGTTTTAATCACTGCCGGAACACGAATTATCACGCGTGTTTCACGCTTATTGCACGTCTTTACCACGTGTATCACCCGTGGTTGTCCGCGGTATATTTTTTTTACCGCGTCCTGCGCCGTTCCGAATTTCCCCCGAATTTGACGAGTTGTGGTTGTGATTAAGCCGTAACTCGCTGTGTGACCGGGCCTTAACGACACACGACGACGGACGCCGAACACACAATTGCTCACTATGAAGATTTTATGCCCAGATGTTCCCTTCTTTACCATGGAACGCTTACTCATCCGCGGGGGATAATACACGTAGTCCTTAGTTTCGACCAAAGTAACATAGGTTTGATATATTCGACAATTAACCATTTCGCGTGAGACAATCACATAGACATACCCAAATAAAATGTTTAACGTCGAAAAAAGACCTTAAAATATGAAAACATGTAATCATTTTGCAAATAATGTAAATCTATCAAGGACATTATTTTAATCAATAGGATGTTTTAGTTTCATTTATACCGGGTATTTTGTTTTAAAGTCTTCTGGTTTTGTGATAAGTCTTTATCCGGTTAAGGGCCGTTTTCAGTGTTGAAAACATTTGAGCCACGCTCTGTAAAAAGTATGTTTAATGCATGTGCGTAAAGTTGCGTCCCAGATTAGCCTGTGCAGTCCGCACAGGCTTATTAGAGACGACAGATTTCTTATAAACTGGATTTTTGCTAAGAAGAGACTTTCTTTAAGCGAAAATTATCATAAAAGAGGAAAGTGTCGTCCCTGATTAGCCAGGCTAATCTAAGACGACACTTTACGCACCTGCATTAAACCCCCTTTTCACAGAGCGCGGCTCATTTAAATTACAGATTTCAAACAAGACATTTATCTTACAAAAACATAATATTCTCAAGGTTACACGATTCACATTAGTTATGATCAAAACGAATAATATTCGTTACCATAATACTCAGTAATCTTACATCTTTATGAAACTAAAATTTGCGCAAAGCACGGCTTTTTAATTGGTTTCGTGATTTGCGGGCATGTGACGAGGGAAGATATTATAATATATGTAGCCTTCTAGGCGCTTTACATATTATTTTTAAAATTTAAAATCATGATGACATCTTAAAATGTCATATTTAGAATAAATTACCAACCTATTTGCCTCGTTAATTTTAAGGATAGGATTGATGCAAGCCGATCTGAATTAGTCATTTAAGAAGTCAGTGACATTGAAGGGTGTGTATTATCTTTGGTTAATTCTATATTATATTGGTAAACATACATTGTGCAAGTCAAACTTAAAAACTAATAAAATCTTACTTAGTAAAAAACAAAGTTAACAGTATTAAGTAATGCTTTTGGATGTACATGAAGTGATGAATACTTGTGCAAATGACTGTTTTCCAACTAGGCAATTCAGAGGACATTTGAAGCCGTTCTGGACGGATGCCCTTACCGCCCTCCACAGTCAAATGGCAGGGTCACGTGATGCCTGGCAACGAGCTCGAAGACCCAGAGGAACTCAGCATATTGCGTATCGTCAATACAAGGAAGATAAGGCTAACTTCAGGAGGGTGATGCGACAATGCGCGGATCGCTACATGACCGAACTTGACAATAAGCTAGAACACGATTCTGTGCATGATACTGTGAGTTTCTGGAAAACGGTTAATTCCAGGAAACATGGATTCGGAGCCAATCCTGGCGGCGGTATAAACTTTAATGTCGCGAAGATATAGTTGACCAGTGGGCCAAGTATTTTACAGACTTATACACTCCATCCAACTTACATGACTTCGATGCTGAATGGGAGCACTATGTGAAACAGGAAGTTGATGAAACGTTTCGTGGCTTGTCTCCCGATCAAGACGTCACCGTATCTCCCGTATTGGTGGCCGAGTTAAGACTTTATCAAAGGGGAAAGCATGTGGTCCCGATAATATCACCCACGAACACTTACTATATGGTAAAGATATAATCGCTTACCACTTATCTCGGTTATATACTGTTATGTTAGGGTCCGGACTAATCCCCGATAGAATGAAAGAAGGCGACATTATTACTTTGCATAAAGGTGGACGAAAAAGGCAAGATGAACCGAGCAACTATCGGGCCATAACATTATCTTCGACCTTGCTAAAAGTGTACGAGATGGTCTTGCTTGACCGGTGTAAAGGCAATATAATGACCTCAATAAGGAGGTTACAAGGAGGGTTCCAAGACGGACTTGGATGCATCATGACAAGTTTTTCTCTACGGGAATGCCTAAATTACTCTAGGGAGCACTCATCACCTGTGTACATGTGTTTTATGGATGCACGCCAAGCGTTTGACAGGGTGTGGCATGATGGCTTATTTTACAAGTTGTCCTCTCTCACTTCCGGTGATGACGCCCATACGCCAGCCATCGACGCTAACTCGTTAGTGGCTTTTCGTGATATGTATCATAATGCTACAAGCCGCGTGCGTTACCAGGGACTGCTATCAGGGCCACTTCCGGTACGCCAGGGAACCCGCCAGGGCGGAAAGAGCTCGCCGTTATTTTATCTCGTATATATCAACGGTCTCATTTCAGAGCTGGAAGAAAGTGGGAATGGAGTGTGCCTATATGACATAAACATGTCTGCACCAACTGTTGCCGATGATATGGTTCTGGTGTCATACTCACGAGCTGGACTTGACAATATGCTCCGAATTTGCACCAGTTACGCCAATAAGTGGCGATTTTTATATAATACAAACAAATGTTCCGTTGTGATATATAACAATACGAATTTGTTCACTNTATAGATTTATATATATATATATATATATATATTTTTCTTTTTTTTATGGTATTAACCTGCGCATTGGTGTTAAATCATGCGGTATTTCTATATATTAAAATTACTATGTTTATATGCTGTTCCTATCTGTTTTCTCAGGTCAATCTTTTTTCTATTGTTGTTTGTATACATGTACATGTATTAATATGCATATATAATTAATTATCTATTGTATATATTAATGATGTAAATATTTGCTGTATATGTGTTATGCTCTCCGTGAATGGAGGAAATAAAGAATCTATCTATCTATCTAGTATGACCCGATCTCATGCCTTGACTGTTACTCAAGTATCTTGCAGTTAAAAAAAACTTGCCACACATGATAACCATGTGGAGATAATGTGCATGCCACTAATTTTTAGAGTTAAGGTCACACAGCATGGTCAAAATGAAAGAATGGCCGTGATACACATTCCCGATTTAGACCAAGTGATGGACACTGATTTGTATGTATGCCCTTCAGTTCTGCGCGTGGGATATTATTTTGTTTACATTACATTACACTTACATCGTGACTGGTTCCTAGATCATGTTGGGGTTTCTGGAAATGAGGGGGCTGATGTATCAGTATAAGAAGGATTTAGGGCAAATGATGTAGAGGATAATCTCTCAAATGCCCCAACTGAATTTGAGTCTAGGAATGGAATGTGGTGGGGCAAACAAAATGTTTGATAAACATCTGATGGCACCCAAAAATGCTCAGGTTACATTCACTTGACACAATTTGTTCACGTTTGAGAATTTGATGGTTCTTTCATCCTTGTAATGCCGGTGAATACATCCTAAAACTAGATCTAATATGTTATGCATGTGGGGGGAGTCTCGACACAGTACTGTACCCCATCGATGATGTCTTCTGCCGCCTAGACATTTAAATTATTTCCAAAACATGGTTGGTAAGCTGAAGTCAGCCAAACGTTTTAATAACTAGCAGCAGCGGTTCATATTAGCTGTAGTAACTCGATTACAGCAGTAGTTTAGAGGGTTATGCTACCGCCGTATAGTTTTCTTTATATAAAATGTGTACTGCTCGGTAATCTTACCAGTGCAATTTGTTAACTGACCACAGTAAAATTACTTACAATACAATGCTGAAAATGACGTCAATTTTTCTCTCTTTGGCAGATGAACATTTTCAAATATGACCTCTGAGTCACAATGGGAATAAGCGAAACACGAGCTAAAACCTTTAGTGACCGAGAGGTGGACGTTAATTCGGACTTATTGAAAGAAAAGATTCATATACTCGACACAAACCATGGCTCGGGAGACCGGGCATGGTGGCGAGAGTCAGGCAGATATGGCATGAACTTAAGTAACATGTATATGCATTCAGAGAAAACTTAGTGGATTACGCACGGTTTGGTCCGTGTATATACCGTTTGTTCGTTTTTTGTTTTGAACTCGACACAACACAATACGAAAATCAATACTTATACGTTTGTATTCCTATTTTCAAATAACGAAAACTAACTTCTTTCTGACTATGTAATTGTCCTCTAGCACTGCATGATAGTTCAGTAGCAACACAAAATATGTTTCTTAACCAATCATTGAAGCCCATGCGATAGCCTTTTTTACAATAGTCACATCGGAATCAGCTTAAGCAAGTGTTACTCACATACAATACTTTGAAGACTGGTACCAAAAAGATTGATACATTTATGTTAGTTGACATATTTTGCTAAAGAAAATCCTTCTTTCAATTGAAAATAGTTTCTTTCGTAAACAGATCAGTCGGCCCCATTATACATTTTTCCAACGTTGATGCGTGAAGTCCTTTTTGAAACGGTCCGTCGATATAGCCATCGAAAACAATTTATAGGGAAGCCATAACGCTTGTGTAAATAATCCACATATAGTTGGAATATACCCTTGAACGTATAGCCTCAAGGTAACGGTATTTAATGTAGAAGGAATCCTGCATGAAGGTATGTATGCCATATCCTCATCTGGTTCAGGATTAACAACACAGTCATTCAGACACCATATAGCTTCTGCGAATGTGGCCTTTGGGGCTTCTCTCATGCATTCAGTGTTGTCATATAATGATAAAGGAACTCGGCAAAATTCATGATTGAAGACATTACCCATACAGTCTGCCTTACCCGTTGTCGATACTAAAATACGTTGGAAGGGAAGTTGTGGCCTTACAGGTTCAATTTTGTTTCTAGCTTGCAACAAAGAATGCGTTTCAATGTCACCACTTGTCGACCTTTATTAAACGAAATATTTATCACATTATGACCTGTGAGATAATAATGGCGCTACCAGTTTAAAGTCCTTGATGTGCATTCACATCATCTTTTGAAATAACCCCAGTTTCAATGAAACTCAAGGAATTCACAGTTGCAAATGGCTTCCGTTCATCCAAAAATGGCAAACTTGTATTTCGATGTTTCGTGTTGCGCTTTTGTCTAAATTTACAACACTCGTGTGTTGCTCATTTGTCATGTTGCTCACTTGTCATTTGTTCTGTATCAGTTAACGCTTGCATTCAAGAATTAACAGCTGCACATACGGGCATTGAAAGTAACCACTGAGCTCTTTGTACTTCAGTCATACCCTTCATCTTGTTATACCCTCAGTAAATTTTATAGTCCTCATCAGCGTCTGCTCTAATAACAAATCAGTTGATAATCCGGCCCAATAGCGATCCCTCAGTCGTATCGCATGGAAACCATTACGAGTTTCCCATAAATGACTGAGTGTGTTTCCTGTAGCTTATTCATAAGTTGAAGGTAGAAAACGCTGAGTTCACATACATAATATGCCCTTATGCGGTCAGATAAGGCAGCATAGTTTCAAATGACTGAATGTGCAATTTCCAATGACCAGTTCTCTCTGCTTTAATGAATTTTCTGAGTATATCAATCATCTTAATGCATTGAATCCACACAGCTAATGTCGGTTACGATTTCTATTCCAGTGACATTTTGAAACTCTTCGTGTTCCTTCACACTAGCAGGTGCTACTTCTGTGTTGATCAACTCGTCGTTCAGAACTGTTATTGTATCTAGTTGATTGAGTTCACTATGTCTATGGCCTCTGAGCGATACCCAGTTTATTGTCTTGTTCGTTTTTAGCTACCATTGAATCATAAACTGATTTTCTACAGATGTCTGATTGTTCTCTATATGTAATGGTATCACATATATGTCCTAAGGAAGCATCATATGGAGCGCCGAATAAACCAACAGATGCCCACGCACTGCCCTCGACATCACCTTTCCGCTCATCATATGATCTTCCGCGTTGATGCGAAAACATTTTCTTATGCATATTGTAGTCCATTTGCGTACATAAGACGACCTGCACTTCCGCGAAAACTCATTTGCAGGTTAAACCCTCTTAGTATGACAACAATATTTGTCAATTAAATGTCATTATTCTCGCTTTGTATAATGGGTGTAGCTTTCCAATAAAGAGGTTGATTGAACATGACAACCGGATTAGTTTGGTATTTTCTAGCCTCTGTAGACACGAAATATAATGTTGAGTATATACAGGACAAATCACTGGGGTTTAGGTCGATCATGGGTAGGAACTTGATATAAGATCTTTCGGAGAAATACCATTATTTTATACTTGCATGAATCCTAACCTTCTAGAGGTAAGACTTGAGTGGGAGAACAACTTCTAACCAGAAATCCAGGCAGTCTGTTCGGCCCTTTTCTGACTTTTAAACTTTTCAAACGCAGACTTGGGTGTTCTAACGGAGCCTTGTAAAACGTGATATTGATAATGCTCGAAGAAACAATTTGTTCATTAGAAACCTTAATTATTGGTAAAGGCACTTCTTCTTTGTCACCAGGGTTAACGGTTAGATAGAGGAAGTGTCATTCGCGATCTTACAGATTGCACAATAGCTTGTCAAATTGTCTCCTTCGGAAAAATCGGAAAAAGGGTCTGCAGAATTATCCTCAATGAGTCTGGTAAGTATTCAATGTGGTTTTGAAGAAAAGAAAGGTCTTGTGGTGGTGGGTAAAATGCAACACGCGTATATCTTTAAATCACTGTGGATTACTTTCGCTGCTGTTTGAATAATTGATATTTTCCTTTGTGATGGTTATAAGTCTCTGTCTTGCTTGTAAAATTTATTTAGTATGATGGAGACGTGTTTTTTTAAACAACTATATTTGGAATCCCATTTATCTCGGTGCTAACTATCTAATCATTGAATTTTTACATTCATATTTTTTGCATATATACCGCACTGTATGCATGTCATGGATAAATATATTCCATCTGTTTCACAAGGTAATTATTACGTTTTTGCTCATCGTCATTTTCTTCTAATCTTTGTGCTACAGCCAGAAATGTTTCACTTTGTCTTTGAGTCTCTGGGTGACCTTTTAGAGACTCAACGGGAGTTTCAGATTCAGTTTATTTGCAGACGGGTTTTGTTTTGTACAATTTGGAAGTTAACACTGCAGGTTTAATGAAAAAGTGAATTTGCAGCTGGTAAATCTTGTGCATTCTCTAATCGCGTCAGGACCTTAGTTCCACATTTATCATCTTTTGTAATGACTGTTGTCATATTTTATTTAAAAAAAGTTCGAACTGGAAATACATAAAATCCTCGTTTGTTTCCACTAGTTTTTCCGCTTTGTCCGCAAAATAAACAATGCTTTTCAGAGTCAAATCCACGGCCTGATAGCAAACGCCTATACTCTTCTGACAAATTCTGATGAGGGTTTTTGTCCGAAAATATTTCGCTATAAGCACGGTTTTTGTCCAGGAATAACAGTGAAGGTGAGACCCAGTGTATCTACTAAAGCTTGGATAGCATCACATCCTAATATGTCTTAGTACAACTATAGGCTGCATCTTCTAAACAGGCGTCGCAGAATATGCAACACATTTTGAGACCCTGACCATACAAGGGAATGTAACAAACCCAGTAACTGTGCAAAAGACCACACATATACCAGGCGAGAAGAACGAAAGAAATTTACCAGCATTTACTGTTTTATCTTTACATAGTTGCTCTTTTTATATGTTAATAGTAAACAATATTACCTAAATATTGATCAACATGTTTGACGAATGGATCAATTATTGATTCTGGTTTAAACTTCCAATGATAATTTAAATTAAAAATGAAGAATTGTTCGAAAATTTGAAATCTAAGGCTCATTGAAACCGATAAGTATTTTGCGGTGTATTTTAATTATGAAGGGTACTCGTAAAGTAATAAGTAAAAAAACAACAGTATTGTTGTATTCTAAAACTTATTAACATTGGTACAGGACTTTATTAAAAAAAAGATCTGTCAGGTTATGATATGTACACATTAAACCCATTAATGTATCGTGATGATAAAACTAGTTTTGTTAGCCTACATACAAGACACGCTAATTTAGGAGGGTCTGGCTAAGTAGTGTACAACGTAGCAATAAAACGAAACGAAAACATGTTTTTTGTTATAAATAGTTTCGCAAGATTTATTATCGAACTTTTATGCAAAATCACTCCTCGTTTTGCAGCAATACAGCGAAACGCAAAACCCATTTATTTATCGAGATAATATAACTATTTTGGTAAACCTACATACGCGACCCGCTGATCACTGGGACCTAAGTAGGATACAACCTAGCGATAAAACGAAACAAAACACACGGTATAAACCGTATTAAGCTGTATTTAATTCTTGCCTTGCTAATAAGTTTACATATCGTTTTGTTGTTTTGTCTGACTGTACTTTATACATATCGAACAGCACATTTAACAGAACATTGTTTAAGCTTTGCAAATGCTGATTTTTTCTCACGAGTGGTTTCACCTTAAATCTTAAATGAAGTCTAACAGAACTGTGCTAACATAGCTGCATACGGCGTCAGTTGTATACGAACTAAAATTGTATAATGTCTTACCCGCCTTTGTATGGCGTAACGTTGAATACGGTCTGACCACTCGCCAGCTGTCAATCAAACTCACGGACAATCAATCAGATTTATTTTATTGCGGTCACATGGTCAGACAAACAAAGAGTGTCGGAGTAATTGAATAAGCGTTTTATGTAAACACAACTAGTGGGCGGAGCGATCGCTTATTTGGCGACTGGTGACCTTCACTAAATAACGGTTAAAGCTATTATTATTTTGAGCATGTTGCACACCCGAAATAGTTTTGGGTGTTCATTCATTATATGAATTAAAATAAGTTCGTCTGGTTTTAACCTATTATTAAAATGTATCCATTTGATCTATTTAATGTCTTACCGATGTTGCATTACCTGGTGTATTGTTTTATTATTTTAAGCAAAATTATATATATACGGACTCTACATATTTTTGTTTTATTGATAAACACAGCTCGAAATTTATAGACAAGTTAAAACTATAGTACGTAACTTAATGTTTTATAATAAAGTAAAACTTCTGCATGAAAATCGACTTTTATGTCATCTATAAATCTCGGGACATGTTGCGATTATAGATCTTTGAAAATAAATGGGTTCGTTAAAGTGATAAATGCACTTTATGATCGTTCAAAGTTCACATTCGTTCACATGCGTTTGTTAAATATGCTGCGCTACGATGATCTTGCGGTTACTGTGTGGTTAAATCGTTTATTCAAATCGCGCGTTTGGCAAATGACTTTCCGTTGGTTTTCTTAGCCCTGTTGTGAAACATTTAAGTAACTACAGTATGCACTATGTACTACATAGGAATATGTATAGTTCTATTACATTCAATCACCAGAAGTTAACCCATTTATGCCTAGCGTCTTGAAAAAAGGCCTTGGAAAACAGCGTAGACCCAGATGATACGCCGCATGATGCGGCGTCACATCAGGGTCTGCGCTGTTTGTTTAAAGGATTTTCTGTAAGAAATATTCTAAATATAGAAATAAATATACTAGACATCCCTAATTTTGAACATAAATTGATCCAATTTAGAAGGATGGGAGAGTCGACTAGGCATACATGGGTTAAACATAAAAAAGGCACTCATGATAAACATGAGATTCTTTTTCTTTGTAAAGGTGTTTGAATAATACTATAAAATTAACAAGCATATGCCTTGGGGATATTTATCTCCAGTACGTGGACAGAAGTATGGCCGATGCTGAATAACTTGTTTAAAATACAGCGGACTGAATTTAAGTAAAAATCTTATTAAAATAAAATTCATACCACTTTCAAATATGATCAACTTTGGAATATTCATGCCAAACCTTAATTTCATGGCCAATATAGTTACTCCCTTTGTACAATAGGAGAGTTTTTAAGGAGGTTTTATCCGAGTATCTACGTTAAAGGCTGTAATAGAATAACTTCTATAGGAATTAGTTAATACACTGGTCAAATTATTATTATTCATATATAACTACAATTCAAATATTTAAAAAAAATATAAAGAAAGATTTAATGATTATAATTCTTATCTTAAATGGACCTTGTCACAGATTAAGGCATGTATACAAGCTTTAAATTGATAATTTAAACATTGGAACTAAATAGCTCCAGTCAAACAACAAGAATAATAAAAAAATCAAAGTAATTCTCAACTGAGCTCGAACCACTGACCCTTGGAGTAAGCTCTTAAACCACTCGGCCTTCCGTGCCCATAAAGTGAGTGGTGTTCTATAGTGTCTATTTTATATCCACCTCAGGGTAAAATAAGACGAACACATACTATTGCACTTTTCACTATATTATACACTATAATTTTCATAAATAGCATTACATAACTTTTTTCTCTTGTTTCTATTGTTCTATCAAATATTTCCATGTACATCCGTTCTCTATAATATCAAATTGTAAACTAAAACTGCTAGTCTATCAAAGCTTATTCTAACAGCTTTTTAAATGTCAAACATCTATTCATGAACTCAATTTGCTGCAGTATCAACAATAGCATGGTAAAATTAATGCTCTTTCAACAGAGTGTGTTAATGTAAACAATCTGGCAACACAATGTTTTTATAAACTTTATGGTTAAATGCAATTTCCCTTCAGAACATTCTCCTCTACCTTGATAAACTTTAGTTTATCAAAATGTCAAGTATACCAGATGTATGCTAACTGCTTATGCTAACTGTACTCTGTCAAATTTCAAAAGTATGCCATATACTATATTCTATCAAATGCCGTAAGTATAAGACTTATACTGTATTCTATCAAATGTTAACAGTATGACATATCTTCTGTACTATTTGCTTATCTAGATTCAGTGGAAGCGTTACTATTACTATACTAACTATAATTTACTGTAATATCATACTATAATATAAACGAGACACTTTCATCTCCAAATTCTCAATCACATAATCCTTCCTTTAAAGTCTATGGTATTGAATAACGTGTTTGCTTAAACATTGAACATGTTTCCAAACCTCTTAACTACACGCAATCGCATTATTTTTATAAACAAAACTATAACATTTCACATGCATATATCTGATAAAAGTTTATAATAAAAGCAACAAATAAGATACATTCTTTATCATCAAAATGTCATACAATGTATAGTAAACTAAAATGTAATTACAAGCCTAAAAGCAATATTTCAAGTTTTTTGAGTTTCCCAAAATGTTCATTATGTTTCTCTTCCCAAAAATATGGATACACAGGGATTATTATGCGCTCTGAATCAAAGTGCAAATCTGCATATAAAAACTTTTTACACCTAACAGTAATAACTGTGGTTGCTTTGTGGATTATTATGCCACTTAACACAACAACCAACATACAACTAGCTTATTTACACTTGCACTTGGTCTTGAAGCTGAGTTCTTGCTCTAATCTTCATTATCTGGCTCAATTAAACAGAGTCTTGTAACTGATCTCTTCAAAACTGATTGTCCAATACGAACACTGACTGTGCGAACATGACCATCAGCTCCTGGGAAAATCTCCACTATTCTACCAAGCGGCCATCGACCTCTAGGCTGCTCAGGATCGACAACAAGAACAACGTCTCCTATACGAAAGTCTCTGCGTNTTAGATAAGACGTTGTACTCCCGTCATCTAACAATGCATTGATGACTAATTCACGATTGCCTGCTGATACTACTACCGGAATGGTTCTCAGAGCAATACTTGATCTATTATGAGCACTATATGTCTTCGAGACATCTTCTTGTGGTACTGGGTGAAATGCGTTAGCATTAACATTCAAAACATCTCTATGTAATAGTCTGTTGTGGGTCTTTGTGCAACTATTTATTCCACACTGTCCCTTTAATCTACATTCTTTCCCCATATGATTTCCTTTAAGGCATCTAAAGCAAAGTCCAGCATCTTTTGCTTGTTTCCATCGTTCTTCTACGTTCATAGCCTTGAATTTCATGCATTCCCATGCATTGTGATTTTCTCTGCAAATTTGACATTTAACAGATTGTTTTTGCCTTGCGTCTGTTTTTAGGAAGAAGGTCTTTTGAGGTTTTATTCGCGGGTTTTCTTGGCGTTTCAAACCATAAATAGTCTCATTTGCATGGACTGCATATTCCGTCTCTTCATTCACAAACGTTTTCAATGTTTCAACAGAGTCTGGTAACGATTTGTCATGGAGTGTTCTCATATAGCGTGTTAACATGGTTTGTGGCAGTTTCTTTAACAAACGGTGGTATAACGATCCTCCTTCAAGATCATGAAGATGGTTTACTTCCTTTAAGTTAATAACTGCAATGTCGAGTAAATCAGCAAATTTTTCAAGTTCTTTGGGCGTTTCATTCCTTAATGGCTGGAAATTCTCTAACTCATCTAAGAATTGGTTTACTACTCTTTTGGTACCACCATATTTCCTGTCAAGCCTTTCCTTTGCAGCATTATATGCCTCTTTCGAATGTCCCAGATTTTCAATAGAATGTAGAGCTTCGCCACCTAGGTACTGACGTAATTGCAGAAGTTTGTACTGTGGGGTACTTGGCGATTCGTCAATACATGCTTGAAAAGCTGCCTTCCATGCAGGGTACTTTGTCTTGTCACCAGTGAACACGGGGATCTTTACTCTTTGAAGTTGTTTCCACATATCTCTGCCTAATGCGGAATCCGATTTACTGGCGTCTTCATGGTTCGATTCATGATCTTGGTCAGACTTATCTTGGTCAGACTTGGAGCTTACTGTGAAAACTTCATCATTTAAACTCACGAGTTCATCATACTGTTTTTCAAAGATGTCAATTTCATTCAAAGTACTTGCCAATTCTGTTGAATCTTTCACCACTAAGGCTTGTTCTTTAACACTTTGTACTGCCATGTCCATCGCCTCTTCAACCTTGTCAAGAGACTCTTTCGCAAGATTTTTGTTTGGCGTATCATCGCTTAAAATGTCTTTCATTTTATTGCGCGCTCTGGTGAATGCTGCTTTACATCTAGATTTCTTCACTCTATCAAATTCTCTACAAAATTCCCCTGAGGGGTGTCTCCACCTTCTTTGTCACTCATTGTGAGACGTAGAAATAGGCAAACCACGCTCTGCTACCAAATTGTTCTATAGGGTCTATTTTATATCCACCTCAGGGTAAAATAAGACGAACACATACTATTGCACTTTGCACTATATTATACACTATAATTTTCATAAATAGCATTACATAACTTTTTTCTCTTGTTTCTATTGTTCTATCAAATATTTCCATGTACATCCGTTCTCTTTAATATCAAATTTTAAACTAAAACTGCTAGTCTATCAAAGCTTATTCTAACAGCTTTTTAAATGTCAAACATCTATTCATGAACTCAATTTGCTGCAGTATAAACAATAGCATGGTAAAATTAATGCTCTTTCAACAGAGTGTGTTAATGTAAACAATCTGGCAACACAATGTTTTTATAAACTTTATGGTAAAATGCAATTTCCCTTCAGAACAAGTGGTGTATTTAATACTTTATATAAGCAATCCTCGTAATGTCACACAATATAACGAAATTAACATAACTCCAAATTATTCAATCGTTTCGCGTTTGTTACGCTTTATAATTTTCAGGTTTTTAAATCGTCAAAGCATTCGTATAATGATTATATTAGAGCATATTTAACGTTCAGTATTACTGTTTCCTTGCAAATATCATAACTACAACAAAAGTTTGCAAATCTGAAACAATTGTTTATAATTTTGTCAATTTACCAAAACGTGAAAAGTTCCCTTTAATTATTAAAACAAACATTAAAGGAAAACATATTTTCACACGAATGTGATTAATGGGAGATTATTCATAAATTAAGTTGGTTTCGTGTTGAACAAAATTTCTCCCCTTGTAATATAAGATGATTGCTTATTTTAGTCTTTATATATGAGGTCACAATGTGGTTATCTTTATAGGAGTGTGTTAATTTAATAACCAAATTGTGTACTCTTATGTATTAATAAAATATATATTCACTAAGATATAAATTTAAATAGTTTTACTGGTGTTAAAAATAGCTAACATTATTTTAAGTTGAATCAAATATTGGATAAACATTCAATATAACTTGAAATTGAAAAAATGTATACCTATTAGTCACCCATGGTTGAAAGAATTACTTCCTGTGCACATGTAAAGTGCCAAGGGGTAATTATAGTACACAATGGGGTTTTAATTTCTACAGCATATGATTAAAACAAAGATAAAATATACCAGAACATTCTTTTTACCTAATAATTATTTAGACATATTAACCATAGAAAGGTGCCTTACATAATAAACATATGTTAGATGAGTTTTAAACAATATGATTCTAATGCCGGGTCTAAATCCACACTTTACGATTTGTAAAGTATCCCTTCAAACTTGAGCCTGTATGATTGATTCTAATTTCGTTGTATTTAGAATTTGTTTAGTTTTGATTTCAGGAGCAAGGGGTCCTTTATAATTTAAATCATCAATCATTAATGTTATGAAGTAAGATCTACTTAATTTAACTAATATAGAATCCAATTGATTTCTATCAACAATTTGGATTTAAAAAAAAGGGTATTATTTGATATATAGTCGAGTCTATTGGTTTGACAGTAAGTAATATCTTGACTAGGAAACGAATATCTGGTCAAAGTTTTCATATTGTATTTCTTAAAATATATATTTGTACTGTATTCAGTTTGTCGCTGTGTTATTCTGTAACTTTTTTTGCATACTATATTGATAAAAGTTATAATAAAAGCATATACCACAATTAATATGTTTCTTTAAAACAAGATAATTGAGAATCAAATGCCATTAAATGTAAACACAATCCGATGAATATGATATAACATATACTTTTTTTCCTACACGTAACGAATAGAGTTGTAAAAAAAAAATTTAGTTACAGTGTATGGTGACCATATTTGGGGAACATTAAGTTCATGGGCTACTGTTTTCTTAAAATATGTATAAAACGATATATCCAAGTCTTCCCGTTTGATAGTAAGTAATCTATTGACTTGATTACAGACAAAATCTGGTCATATTTGCATTGACATCCTTATATGGTATATGGTTATGATTATATACTATTGTATACTAGGGACCGAAAGCAGGCGATGGTAGACTATGTTCACAACCAAAAGCAATACTAATAAAAATGCTTAAAAGTAAATAAACAATTCCTTGCCCGAGAAACGCCTATTGTCTCTCTCTCGCTTATCCTTCCAATATCTACAAGGACTATGTGTTATATATATGAAACTTCCTACATCTACAAGGACTATGTGTTATATATATATGAAACTTCCTACATCTACAAGGACTATGTGTTATATATATATGAAACATAGACATTACACGTTTACCTACATCTACTAGGACTATGTGTTATATATATGAAACAAAGACATTACACGTTTACCTACATCTACAAGGGCTATGTGTTATATATATGAAACATAGACATTACACGTTTACCTACATCTACAAGGACTATGTGTTATATCTATGAAACATCTACAAGGACTATGTGTTATATGTATGAAACATAGACATTACACGTTTACCTACATCTACAAGGACTATGTGTTATATTTATGAAACATCTACTAGTATTGTAGACTAGACAATAGAATAATGTCTGTACTTACGTTTCGTCGCTGTCTTGGGTCACTTGCGTTCAGATTCGCCCAGGATATTCTTGGCTTTCCAAGGAGATCGTAATANGTTTACCTACATCTACAAGGACTATGTGTTATATATATGAAACATAGACATGACACGTTTACCTGCATCTACAAGGACTATGTGTAATATATATGAAACAAAGACATTACACGTTTACCTTTACCAAAGCATTACGCGGACAATGACGCCGCTGACGACGTCGTCGCTGACATATGGTTGGGTAGTATAGCTCAGACTATTCGGTAAAAAAACATCTTATTGATATAATAATATAAAGATCGCCGTGGCGTAGTGGATATGGTGTCCGCCTAGTGATCGGGAGGTCATGGGTTCGATCCCCACTGGGAGCGTTCCTTTGATCTCCCTACGGCTTTCGATGCAATCGAGCTAAAATAAATAGGTTTAAACTAAACATCTTATTGAGAAGATTTGCCCACCTTGCATAATCCTCAATACGACGGTTCTCGGATTATCATAACCATACATGTATACTAGGGATGTCAACAGATGTCCGGACTTCATAGAATGATTTTATAATGGCTGTCACATGAATTAATGGAACCCACATTGATTACACGTTTACTAAGTTGTGTGTGTCTGTAACACTATGGCTAACCCATAAATTGCGTCGTTTACCTAAAGACAAACATAAAGACAACCACGGTCATTACATATTTTATTTGTGTGTATTTGAAAGCTTTTAAGTTTTATCATTATAATTGTAAACGTGAAGAATATATTTTATATTTTAAAACATCGATTATTGACACTTGTTATGGTAGAGAACCAGCTACTGCTAGTATCACGATGTGTGTACCATATTGGCATAATATATGGTTACATTTTGTTTTTCTGTACAGACCTGTCAATCGCATATCAATCGAGCATGTTTGTGACACGTCTTCGTATGATTGGAGAGCGTCTGCAGAGGAGGCCTTTAGCATGTCTGGTTTAAATTAATAAACGTCAACAACATGGCATTCGTTTGCAAAATTTAGTTTTTTTTAACGAATATTCGCATAACGAATAACATAAATAACAAAAACATATATTACTTACGAATAAACCCAAAGATAGACACAATGCCTCGAAAAGGACAAATATAAATAACAATTACGGTACATTTAAGGAAGTTGATTGCTGTAAGCGTTAACAAATCAGAATAGATTGCCTCTGGGTAGCATAATCCGGTCACCATGTGGATTGCAACTGGCTTTGTGACTGTATTACCAGATTTACTAAACAGACCCTGAGCTAAAATATTGTTATAACTTGAAAATAACTAAACGGATATCATTTGCTTTGGAAAGTGTGATACCTCAAGCCTTTATGGGTAAAATAAATTGTACATAATGCAGATCAGAAGTCCTATGATTTCTAATTTGAAATCCCATTGCCAGAAAGTAATCCGAATTATCAAAACAAAAAAATAAGCCTTGATATTCGAAAAGTGTGTTCTATGCATGTGTGTAAAGTGTCGTCCCAGATTAGCCTGTGCGGACTGAAAAGGCTTATCTGGGACGACACTTTCCGCTTTAATGATAATTTTTGTTTACCGAAAGTCTTTGTTTTGCAAAAATCCAGTTTATGCGGACATTGTCGTCCCTGATTAGCATGTGCAGACTTCACAGGCTAAGCTGGGACGACACGTATGCACATGCATTAAACTCCTTTTTTACACAACGCGGCTCTAACAGAATTTATGGATGAATAGTTCCAGACACCGTTATTTTTCCATCGTGATAGCAATTGTAAATAACACGAATTGTTGCACTTGGACAGTAATACAATTAATTGATGTCTGCTAGTCGTACAAATCCAGGATGCATTTCTACTGGTAGAATAAACCACAGTGAGTAATATGATAACGCCTTATCTGGGCACCACGTGGCGTTGACGTTGAACGTCTTGATGATCTGATTACCACAGTCACATACAAGAAAACTGCGTTGATTTTTCTTTCGTGTGTGCTGCTTAACCCATTTATGCCTACTAGAGTCTAGAAAAAAGGTCTTGGCAAACAGCGTAAACTCAGATGAGACGCCGCATGATGCGGCGTCTCATCAGGGTCTGCGCTGTTTGCTAAAATGAATTTATGTAAGAAATATTCTAAATATAGAAATAAGTATACTAGACATCCCTAATTTTGGAAATAAATTGATCCAATTAAGAAGGATGTGAGAGTCCACTAGGCATAAATGGGTTAAAGCTCACCTCCCAATTACCATTTTGTAAAATGGATTCAACATGATAAATTTCACACATGCCGGTGTCGCGTTAACCATAAAAGCCTAATTGGTCCAATAAAACATGTCTAGTCTAGTATAATGCATTTCATTTACAATACAATGACCTTACAGAGCTGTTTGTTGGGGTCGTGACATTGTCCTGTCGAATAAAAGCTCGATCGTTAGGGAATGTCCATAAACTAAGCCATTTGATTCCTGTAATCACTTGCGTAACCTATGAGTGATATCCCTTGTTCACGTCCGGTGCATTTACGTGATTGTAAGGCGTATTTATATAACTTGATGAACCAAATATCGTCTTATACCGAATACGAAGAATTGTTTATACAAATCAACTTTGGTCTGCATGTACCGTAATTACTATCAGTTTTCGGAAACTCTAGGTTTTTAAACACCATGTTTTTCAAAGCCAAAATAATACATTTTTGTTACTCCAGTTTTCCCATATTATTAATCTTTGTAAATGTTTGGACTGCTGAATTTTATGAGAATCGACCTTTTGATATTAATCCGGTGACACTTGACACATGTGATTTACAACATGATGGCGGTTATGATGATAATTAATGAAGGAATCCTAGTAAGGACACAACAAGTTCTCGTTACGCATGGGAGGTTTTTGTTGTGTAACATTTTATGACCAACCGTTTGATGTCAGTATGAACCAAACACGTTTATTTGATTGCTTTAGTGTTCTTTAATGTCAATTCACATATCAATTATCTTCAACTGTATGTTCCAGTTTTTGTCTGAAAAATTTGCACATTTTTGCGCCTTATTTAAAAAAGTTAAAACCAACGCGTGCAAAATAAGTTCACATTATTTTTTACGACAGTAAATCAACTTTCAATCCTTGTAATATGTATACAAAAACAACTTAATAATATCTTTCTGTAAACAATTCAAACAAAAAGAAATTATTACAAGATCCTTGCAAACTTATCCCTCAGTAATTAATACTAAACGATGTGGTATTTACAAGCAAACGCTTGTATTGTAATGTACAGGAATATCCATTTCAGTGCTGGAACCGAATTTTGAAGGCCTTTGCAAACAGTTTGGATCCAGATGAGACGCCACAAAACGTGGCGTCTCATCAGGATCCAAACTGTTTGCTATTCTGATAGTAATCTTTGAAAAAAATTCGAAGAAAATGCTTATTTTAGAAATTCAGCAGACAACATTTTAGCAGACGACAAATTTCCCAGCATGCAAAGGGATATAGGAACAGCCAATACATTACGCGTATTGTCACTGTGTCCCTAAATTACGGACACTGTAGTTTAGAATTATTTTGGAGTATCTAACTTTTCGGACACGCAAACATAATTGTTTCAAAGTGTCCGACACTTTAAAGTAATTACGGTTATTATTAACTGTTGCAGAGCCTATATATAACAAAAGTAGTGAATCACCTGGTATATATACACAATACAGGCGCTCTCGGTTATACAACATTACATCATAAAAAAAACATTATATAAACACCATTTATTGTCACGTAGATAGGTAAAGCATCATAAATTATATAACATAAAATAGTCATATAAAACACATTTAAATAGATTTTGTGTCTTAAATTGGCGCATGTTGTTGTAAAATGTCGCGTGTCGTATCGTGCGTCGCTGTGATTGTTGCGTGTCGACCGCCAATTGCCCTCGAGAAAGTATTTTTTAAAGCACATGAATTGTAGCATGAAATAAAAGTTTGTTTGTAATTTTTAATAAATTTATTTCTTAGACGTCCCTTCTGAATCTTTTTGATTTCATATTGATTAATTTTTAGTTCAATTGATTCTTAAGAAAATACCTGTACATCCTGTTAAGTTAACCAAATCAAACTTTTAAGACATTTTTATGCCTTAAAGCAAAATTTGTAAGCCAAACATAACATTACATAACTTTTAATATAAGAATTGAGAAAACTTTTGTTTAAACATAGTAAAGTTATTCACGATATGATATATGGTTTAAAATTCGACAACATATAATCATTTTGTGAAGAAAATATATGTCACAAACTAGTTTTTAAACAAATGATATGAAATCACATTTGCGATACTTGCCTCGTATTCATCTTTTGAGAAATTTCATAACCATAATATTTTGTTCAATGATATTATTGTGAACGATCAAACAGTTTAATAAACAAATGTATGTAAGGTTTTCAATTATTTGAACATATTGTTGTTACGGAATAAAATTAATTAGCTTTAAAGTTTTTAAAACCATTTATCTACAAAATTGGCAGAGATCCATATGTATGCGTGTATGTTATTTCTTTCTACGCCTTTTTTTTAGACATAATATTGCATTACTGGTGCCCTTTGAAAATGTACAATAGCAAAAATGAACCGATAAACATGATTGTTATTAAACAGAAAGTTTGTAGATTTTTCTTAAATTCACGTGAACCTGTTTAAGTGTTAACGAAAGTAAATGGAATATTTACATCTATGCTACAGTAATATTTCGTAATGTCTCGTCAAGGACATTTGAAACGATAATATACATGTTACATGATATTCTAAGTTCACTGCTTGTCTGTACAAAGTAAACTATTTATGTAGCCACGCAGCCATTCATTTTGTATTATTAAAGTAATTATAATTATATAACATGTATAGCAGGTCCAACTGATTTATGTCAAGCAACTGGAATCTTTATTAACATCTGCTAAACATTCATCAAGAGGAAAGTGTTCACTGAATATTATTTTATATACCTGTTTATCTCGTAACCGAATATAGATTTTACCAATAAGTGAAATACAAGTCGACAGAAAAAATATCATTTCATGCTTCTCGCTTTTTTCGAATCCGTAATATTATACTTGCCGGATCCCTTTTTCTTAATATTAATCTGTGGTCGTTATACACTATGTGTAATTAACTCTACTACATTAACACCGGGTGTAATGTTCAGGCAATAGAGTTGTATGTATCTATATAATACTAGGACTATTACGCTAATCGACTGTTCCAATAGTACGTATCAGTCTTTCCTGTTCTATATCGCATCATACTCGATGCTCCGCCTATCGTGATATTCGTAAGAAAGCAAGCTACTCGACTGATACATACTATCCGAACAATTGACCAGCGTAATGTTCCGTTTGTATTTTCTGTTTGATATACATTACAGGGACTCACTTTAAGTAAGGAACACACTTGGCATTTAGAGGTATAAACTTTCATGGACACAGATGTTAATCTTATCCAAAGTTAGCAAGGATAACAAGAATTAACTAATATTATTGAAAACGCATAAAATGTCTGAATGCATTTTTTCATTTATGATTGTTAGGTCGAAATTTAATGGACACAGAACTCCCCTTGTCTAGGGATTGCCTAATTAGGCGTATTTTCATCTATTTATTTCCCGACCGATTCTAATATTTTGTGACGACCCTTAACTTTATTTGGTATTCCAGGATGAGTTTAAAAAATTGATTACATTCTATTATTAAGTTTTCGATAAGTTTTGCTACATTCGATCATAGTCGCTACATAAACTTTAACTTTGCAAAAATTACTTAAAAGATGTTAATTACGGAAAGGTAAGACTTCTGTGTCATTGCATACCCATATTTAAGTGAGGACTCGTTTTTTTGTATCGAAAAATAGGATTGGCCGACCGATCTACCCTATTGTTTTGGCTATGTGTAATTTAGAGGAATCGAATGACATTTTATATTTGGTCTAATATCCATTGTATTATGAACATAATTCATTAACATTCATTTATTGACGACTGTTGTATTTCGGGGAAATGCATTCGATTGGATGACTCAACATTGACTTCAACATTACAATGGTTATACTAAAATACATTGACACGTTCGCCATAAAATGAAATATTTGTTCTTACAGACATCGACTATTTCATATAACCTATTGATTACGTATACGACGATTCATATCATATTTATAAATTGTTTCTATTGAGTCACATATACTTAAAGCAAATTATATGACTGCAATATTTTATATTTGCATTTCAATAATAATTTTGCACGTGGTATCTTAAATCACCACACTCAATGGAACCCATATAATAACGTCTTAATAATGAGGTATCGACCGTAGTATTTTAGCGTATACAAATTAAGATATGTGTTCAATGCTGTGATTAACGCGCATGCGTTGTACATACCATTCATTTTTTTTGCTTATCTTGTTCAAACGAGATACATTGAGCAAAACAATTTAAACAATACTTATAGTGATTTCACACAGGATAAACCTAATTGATTCAAGTTTAAAAGCGATCTAATGACCATTATTAGAGGCCGTGCATTTACTTTTCGGAAAGCCACCGTAATTATTCTTGTTTGAACTGTACATGTACTTTACGTTTATAGATTACGCCATGTTAACAAATTACATTTCGACGATCAACAATTCTGCTTCGATAGAAAACCGCATGATGATAATTATCGACATCGTACTTTCGAGTCTAATTGCAAAACATAGCAAACTCGCCACAACAGTGACGATGTTATTTACTGATTAACACCCCCATTTAAACTTATAATTCTAAATACTCAGTGTTTCACGAATTTCAAGTTAATCGTCAACAACAATTAGAACGGAACGTTAAGTTCTGGTATGTAATCCACATACCACGAGATATTACTTCGAGATAGCACAAATATACACACGAGATTAACACACGTACAGGCTTCCATAAAGAGGTAGATGTATGTATTTATTATCGCTGTGTGATTGAATAATCTGGTTATACAGGTTTTTGAAGGTGATACATGTCCAATGGTGCGGGAATCAAGATTTCCTTGTGCACAGATTTGTGGGTTTTGTCATGCGACAGACAAGCAAGGTAGAGCGTTGATGTAATTGAAATCGTTTTATTTATGTAAAAGGTTAAATTATGTTGTATTTTTTTCAGTGATTTTTATGAAAAAAAAAATTGTTTGGGGCGATTTGTTTGTTTCCCGTGGATGTCCGGGGTGCGAGCTGGTGTTAGTGAATTGTGTTAGTGTGTTAGTGTTCGAAATTGATGCGACCATGTGTTGTAGTTACATGGTTTTTTAAAGAATGTTTACCATATAGTTATATGTCGCCGGGTGGTGAAAAGTGTGTGGCAAGTTTGGGACTCGAACCCGGGACACCTCGCGTACAGGGTGAGTGCTCTCCCGACTGAGCTTACCGGGCCGCCACATATCTTTTCACCAATCCCGCTTTTGTTCGGTACCGTGACATTCTCCCCTGCCAAGTTGGAATTCGTCCTCGAATTCGAGTCGCAGGGAACAGTGAAATACTGATCCCGACGAACCCACGGGCAGGTTCTATGGAGAACTACAAGCGTCACGGCCCCCGTTGGGCGCAATTGTCGCCGGGTGTTGAAAAGTGTGTGGCCAGTCTGGGACCCGAACCCGGGACACCTCGCTTACAGGGCAAGTGCTCTCCTGACTGAGCTTACCGGGCCGCCACACATCTTTTCACCAATCCCGCTTTTGTTCGGTACCGTGACATTTGGACTAAGATTGTATTTGATTGCATCTATTGATACATTGTAGGTAGATTATTTTAACATGCAGACCTGGTTAGATACTAGCATGTCATTAATATTTGAAATAAACGCGTGAGTTAACGGAATATAAGCGTATATTCTTTTAATAGAATTAATGCGTTGACTTGGCAAGGGAAGTAATTTAACATATTACTGAAGGTTAATAAAATAATTTATTATCCGAAACACGGTCCGTTGACTTAAGGGCGAGTACCCAGCTAAAAATATAATACATTTAAAGGAGGAGTAATAAGCTATCCTGAAACTTTATTAAAGGGATATTACCACTGAATTTCAAATTAATTTGATTTTTTCACATTGCCACTTGTGTGTGATTGTATACACCACTGCAATATTAAGAGTGTGATTGATATACCAGATTGATTTTGGATCACGGGTTGTTTTGCATGTGATTTATATGTTTAAGCATTGCTATCTCTCTCTATGTATTTATATGTGGGTGTGATCTAAGACTATAACATTGGTACATTTGGCACTAAAATAATTATTTGAAGAATACAAATAAGTTATTATACTGTAATAAAATGGCTCACGGCGGATATCACTACAATCTGCGAGATGTGACAAAGACAAAAACGACACTTAATTGTCAGAAGACGATAGGTTACGCCACAGGATACATTAACGTACAGAAGAGGAGTTAGCAATGTCCCAACAGAAGAGGGATGAAATAATCCAACTTCGAAGAGCAGCGTTGTCCATACAAATAGATGCTGATACAGACAATTTCAGATTGGATAATGGAACAGATGAAGAGTTGGATATTTCAGCTGAAACCAAGAAGCTACAAGATAAGCTTGCCCACCTGCAAGATGAACAGCAGAACCTGGGAGAAAGAGAGGGTAACTCGGTTACTCCTAAAGGACGTCTACCAAAAGTGAAGTCCCGCACAGACAAAATAGTGCGTTCGGAAGACAGACGTGACCCGAAGACAGAAGAAACGCTAATTCAATGGGATTTATATAGACAAACAGAAGAGATAGACAAAATAAACAAGCTACTTCTGTACAGCGAGAGGTCAATTACCCTGCTACAACTCGAGTTGAAGGAGAAGAAGCTTAAGAATTTCAAAGAAACAGAAAAGAGAGATCTGAGGTTGAAGAGACACGAAGAACAGTTGATAAAATTGCAACAGAAGATAGACGACAGACTGAGTGATCTGGAAGAAAGAGAGCAAAAGTTAGCGGACCGTTCTAAACGACTAGAAGAGCGAGAACAACAGATAAAGGATACAAACAGACTGTACGCTGCAAAGAAAGAGATGAAATTGATAGTAGAATTCGGCAGCTTGAACAACAAAAGACCAGACTGGAAGCTGGATTCTTAGAGGAAGGGCAGGATACGATACGAAGTCCCACGATTACCAACCATAACGCAAGGGAATTAATTGAGAAAGTTATTCTCACACCATTTTCAGGAAAGGAACCTGTTCCAAAGAATAATGCTTCATTTCAGGAATTCAAGCTAGAATTTAAAAGTATTAGACAAATATATTTTCGGAACACATACTCCAGCAATCCTAACGAAAAGCTCTTCGAGACCAGGCCAGAAAATGCATGCTTCATACAGGAACCCATGCATCAATTGATGACATCGTGAAAAGTTTTAGAAGAAAACTTTGGTAACGTAGCGAGCGAAGACTGCATTTTATCTAGATTTCTGCTAGATTAACAGAAAACTGAAGAATCAATAGTAGAATGGGGTTTACGATAAGAAGACATGCTACTCCAGGTAGGACAGAGAACACATNGCGAAGACTGCATTTTATCTAGATTTCTGCTAGCAGAGCAGAAACTGAAGAATCAATAGTAGAATGTGGTCTACGATTAGAAGACATGCTACTCCAGGAAGGACGGAGAACGCAAATGACAGAAGCGGAGAGAAATTAGAAACTGAAGAATAGATTATGGAGAGGGCTCACAAACGACAAGTTGAGACACGCATCGCGTGTATACTTCGAGAGTGAAATGACATATGAAGAGCTTCGAAATAAAATAAGAGGAGAGGAGTAAATAAAAAAGAAAGAGAACAAACGTCTAACAGGAACAGAAATGTTAAACTACATAAAACATCAGTAGAGTCCCATGAGTCAGAAGTTATGGTGAAAGTGTTACAACGGCTAGAAGACCTAGGAAGAAAAATTGATAAATTCAACAATATACAGCCACAAACGTTGCAGCATTATGATGCCATGGAGTCAAGAACACCAAGAGGTGGAATGCGACAGAATACCAGATATCGGAGTGCTTACAGAAATCGCGGGAGAGGCGGTTACCAAGGTAACAGAAGAGAAGACAAAGATCAAGCACAACCCGAAGTTAACTCAGTTAACAGCCTTCATCCTTTAAAACTAGAAAATGTCACCATTAATGGTCAAATGTGTGACAGCAGAATTAACGATCCTGAACGAGTAGCATCCTTATTTAACAGACTAGTCGGACACTCGAATGCGTCCGAAATTGAATTTTATGGTATGCCAACTATGGCTCTTATTGACAGTGGAGCCATGGTTACAACAGTAAGCCAAGCACTCTTTGAACAGTTAGTACCGAAACCAGTGTTACATACACTAGAAGGGCTAAAGCTCTCAGTTAAGGGGGCAGATGATAATGAGATTCTTTATATAGGGCACATTGAAGCCTGCATAAGGGTCCCAAAACTAACAAATGAATCATTCCCGGTTCCTGTGCTTGTAGTATGTAATACTGACTTTAATTCAGACCTACCCATCATCATTGGGACGAATGTTATTAGATACATGTCAGGTATTGACAAAGCTAATTTGTCGGAAGAGTCCTGCCTTTCGAAATTGTAACAGTTTCGGGTATAATGATAAAGACTTCTGACTGTAATAGCGCTGTCACAGAACAGTCAATGTTTGCATCGACTAGGCTTGGAATATGCCCTAGGGTAGTCAATATGAACATCCCCGGTACAACTGTGAGGGTTCCTGTCCGCATTTTTAATATGTCTGCGAAAACCATTTGCTTACCTCCAAATTCGGTTGTCTGTGATTTACATGACGTCACCGTTTTAAGATCATGGACGCCTAAAAACTCTAAGACTGCCGAAAAGCCTAGTCGATCAGATCATACGGAAATTCATTTAAAGGAACAATTTCTTAAAAATATAAAAGTAAATCTTGANCATATATTTGGTTCTTTACAGGGTTGTTTCTGTAACCACCATGGGTTTTAACGTATTTGGAATTGGTTGCAACCCACCGATAATAAATAGTAAAACCCCATACGGTGACATATAGTTGATTAATTGTAGATTTCTCTCAAATTCGAGGTTTCAGGAGGCGATGGAGGCACATAGACACCGGTCTTGAGCCATGGGTCCTCATTGTCCCCCTGCCATTTAAAGAAAAAAGAAAGAAAATGAAAAATGGCAGTAGCATTGCGTATCCCGCTTGCGGTTAAACCTGAATCGTTCATATCTACCGATTATCGTTTGGGGTGTACGTGAAGTCATGTGCACTTCTCTTGATTGGTGGTAATGGATAAATCTTGCATATATCGAAGCTGTTTGTTTAAAAAACTAATGCTTTACATTGTGCCTTTTTCGAGGATTGTCGTGGTGGATGGGCATTCGGGCGTTATGTGCGCTTTGGACATCAGCGGGGCGGGCGGGTTATTCGGACTATCGCGTCCACGGGCTTGTAATGTGAATGTTGTAGTTAAATTGTGCACTTGTGCGATTTTGAGTTTAGGTTTATCGCCTTGTGTGTATTACTAATATTGCACTATTCGCATGCCATATATGTGCATGTTTAACTACGTGTCCTGCAGTATAGATTTAGTATCGTGTCAGTTCTTATATATGCATGAGAACGACGTCGCAACGTTTACTGACGTCTCGAGACTCTTCAACTGAGCGGTTTCATTGAGGTCGATCTCTGTTGCATATTGCAGACATAGGGTCGTCATTAGCATTATTATTTGCATTTATGTGTATAAAGTACTGTCAAATACAAACACCCACTCCGTGCGTGTGTTTCAAGAAATAAAATACCCTGCTTGTCATGACACCTACACAAATGTGTGTGTTTTTTGTCTAAACGGTAAGTTGATAAATAATAAATGTTTGTCATAGAATGTTATCAAATATAAAACATAATTGTCATTTTTGGCGCACCTCTACGTTATTGTTTTTCTCTACTTAGTGCATATATCAAAGCCGCCGATGATATAGACAATACAATGGCTTCATAACTCTTTAACACAATGGTCTCTGTCATAATGGTTTAATAAATCTTGTCCAGTGTGCACATGATTACACCATTTCGTAAATAGCAAGGGACGTATATCAGTAAAAGATGATGTCATACTGGCGTGTATCTGGAGGACGGAGACTAAGGTTGTCATTGAACGGATGTTCTAAATGCAATAATGGCTTTGATTTACATTTTAGAATTTGTGCATTTGATGCTTACGAGTGGACTATATGTATGCACGTCTGCAGTATAAGGCGTAGGCGTACCAACGACGCCGTGATTCCTGTAAATTAAATACATTTTTACATGAAATGACCATATATGGAATAATATTTAGGAAAAATTACATCATCCATGGTTAATATTTACATTATGACTGATGTTTATTCTAATATGATTCATGACAATTCCAAAATGCTTGTTGCTTATTCGTTTATACTTGATAATTGTTGCAACATGCTTGGTGACTATCCAATAATTGTGTGTTCATAATTCCTGATGTTTTTGTTTTGCCACTAAGTTTCATTTACAACGGCATTTAGCAACAGGCAGTAAGCAGAATGCAACTTAATCGAAGGAAAGTGCCCAAATTATGACAGCTGGTGGCGCACGTTTATTTTCCGTATGTTGAATAAATTACTTTTCGGAAAAAAGAGAAAACATCCGAACCTTTTTGACTTCTATACTATACTTTAATGAATGAACTTAATCAGTTCCCTTTGTATTATAATCTCAATTTAACTCAACACGTTTGTATTTGCCATTTAAGCCCCAGTCGCATACATATGGCGGATCAACACGGTTCATATCCGGGAATATCCAGCATGTGAACCGTGTAGCCTCCGTGTAGCTCCTTGTCGATCCGTGAAGTCCTGGAATGTCATTGGCGCTCCGGGAAGCCAACACGGCAGTTTCGGGAAGTTCAAATCTGCCGTGTTGATCCGTGACGATCCGGGATGGTCCGTGTAACTGCCGTGAAGGGTCCGGGACAGCCGTATAGGGTCCGGGGACAACCGTATGTATGCCTTGGTTGTCCGTGTGCGTCATTGACAGTACGTGAACAAATTTCAGTCCCCTGTACTTCAAGGACCGTGACGGCAGTTGTACGGTTGTCTATTGTGCTACCGACGATGCAACATGGGTGATGAGATGACGACTGAGGACAAGCTGATGAGATGCCAGCTTCTACTGCAAAAAGCTCAGGTTGAAAACAGTATCATGATTTTTAAGCGATGCTACGACAGATAAATAGAAAATTCGCGAACATTATTTATCTAAACCAGTGAATAGAATGAAAAAAAGAACCATCTGGGTCACACAATGGCTCACCAGACGACAAGACCTGGACTGCGTACGGCTAATTGAAGAACTCAAGAAAAAGGAGTCAAAAAGCTCCTTTTATATCCTGCACATGTATCAGATAAACAAAGATATCCTGACATGTATTGAGCAATGAATCTCGCCGAAGAAGTTAAACTGCAGGAAGTATCTGACAGCTGGCATTAAGTTTGCAAAAATATTGAGGTACCTTACATCGGGTACAGTTACCACTGTCTGATGTATGGCTTTCGGATCGCACACAGCGAGTTTCGTGTTCAAGATAGGGCTCTCATCGAGCAAATCGGCCATGATGACCTCTTTTTATCTCTGAAAAGCCGAAGGACGTCTTCTTTTTTTCTTTAGGCGTCAGTTTTTGTGGGGTGCTGATGGTTGTTTATTTTCTTGTAAATCTTATGGCAATCTTGATTTTGGCCTCGATCTTGTTACTCCTTCTTGCTGCTGTTTTTCATCGGAAGCGGATGCTGCTCGTGACGATCTTTTGGGAACTGGAAGGCCAACTTTGACGCTACGCTTCATTTTAGGTGGCATTTTGAAGTTTTAGCTATGTATACGTGGTTAAACCTTCGATATTTGACTGCAGAATGACTGAATCATCGAAAATCACGTTGCTTCTTTACAAGTTATTGTCGGTCCGATGCAGATCGTGTTTGGTCCGTATGAATGCTGTATTAGTCCGTGTCGTTGTCGTGTAGTTCCGGGATGGTCCGTGTAGGTCCGTGTTTATCCGTGTCTCTGCCGTGTATGTTCGTAGCTCTGTCGTGACTGTCCGGGACAGTCCGCGTGGGTGCCGTGTTGATGGCGTGTTGCTGCCGGGATGGTCCGTGTTGATGCCTTGCTGGTATCTTGTTGATTGTCTTTGGAAGACCGTCGACACTAAAAACTCCCAAAAGGCCACGGATCGTCTCGGTTCGGCTCGGGTCTTGATCCGGGGAGATCCGGGACTGCCTTATATGGGACTGAGGCTTAAGATAAGTAGGCCTACTGGGTACACAGGAAATAGACTGCCGTGAATGTTTTTATTATTGGTATGTTGCAGTTGGTATTCCTGAAAATGTACATGTATTTTATTAAGGACATATCGGAGCTCATGTGTTGGAAGTGTGGTCCATCCCTTGTCCAAATAATTACAGTGGACGTAATCTACCGATGTTCATTGTTTATCGACCTCATATAAAACTTCCGGATCGATGGCAGTTATCCCGAGGAAAACCTCGGAGGGAACCAGCATACAAGTTGGTTCGATTAGTCTTGCGCCCCAATACTCAAGTTTGAATATCGATTTACACGTCAGAATCGCTACGGACCTCCATCAGACTTTCCCCTGATTTGTTCAAACTTATGCATAGTTTATCATCTTTCGAGTCCCAGCATGTACGCTCTTGCTCCACTTCGTGGTCGATGCCAGCGAAGCTCGGCCGGCGCGCGGCCCTGCCAGCCGGGCTGAATTCCCCGCGCGGACTCTGCGGATTCACTAGTTTGACTCTATGCGGATTCACGTACTCTTGCACGCTATCTTCAAAGTTCTTTTCAACTTCCCCTCACGGCAATTTTCCGCTATTGAACTCGTGCGAGTATCAATCCTTAGATATAGTTTACCACCCGCTTATGGCTGCATTCCCAAACAAGGCCAGGATCAGGAGGACACGAAGAACTGTCGGAGACGGCAATCGGCCGCCTAAACACCACATTTCCCGCGGCCGGTGTGAGCCGGAGATTCGGTGCGTGGCTCTTCCCGCTTCATTCGCCATTTATTAGGGAATCCTCGTTAGTTTTTTTTCCTCCGCTTACTGATTTGCTTTAGTTCAGCGGGAAATCTCGTCTGATCCGAGGTCCGTTAGGGTAAGTAGTTAGTAGCGAACTACTACTTTGGTTTCGTGGCCGGGCAGCGGGCGCGAAGGTCGTCTTTCGGCTGCGCGCGACAACAGCCCATCGAGCCCCTGTCGTCACGCCGCTTCGCGAGTGCACGCTTGCACCGAGACCGCCACGCACGGACGGACCGGCCGCTTTTTCCCGGCGACGACTGGGCGTTTCAAAATTATCTGAGCTGGGACGACACTTGTCGATCGGGATAACGTTGAGCCGACCATCAGAAAGGCGCGGCAGATAGCCGGGGCCGCAATGTGCGCTCAAGATGTCGATGTTCAATTGATCCTGCAATGCACCATAATTCACGCGTCTGGCTGCGCTCTTCATTGACGCACGAGTCGAGTGAATTACCGCATAGATTTTTTTGTCTGCACATTGAAAGGGTCGACTCGTGGCCGCAGCGCTTCGACGCCGTGTAGGGCGAGCGATGACGTTCTAGGATGACGGGACCACTAGTGGCCCGTCGAGACCGAGTGTTTCGTGAACAACGATCGGGGCTGCATCGACTCTGCGTCACCGCTATTTGAACCTTATGGACAACACAGAGCAAACGGTCCCGCTGGAAACGGGGTTGTGAGCCCCCCATGTACCCCACAATCCGGACGCTGAGGAGGATTCCTCGTCAATTCGCATTTCGCCCCGGCGCTTCCATCGTTCGGTTTCGCTTTTCGCCACACGCGGACATGCTGCCGCCATCGCGCGGACCGGTAGTGCGGTCGGGAGCCAGTACCTTGGCCGCTCGCTCGACTTGCCCCGACGACTGGGACCGTGTGCGACTGAGCCACGGTGGTTTTACGATTCGAGAAGCACCAATTGTTTCGACTTTAACGACCTCTACCCGGTACTCTTGCGCATATTTTCGGCTCACCGAGATCCGACACAGAAGCCGGCCCAAGGGTCCGATCAGAAGAGCTCATTGACTTGAGCGATCGGTAGTAGCGACGGGCGGTGTGTACAAAAGGCAGGGACGTATGGACAAGGCATACCAATATCCCTCCGCCTTCGGATGGGAAAACAATTTTTAAATAGATATGTAGATATATGTAGATGGGGACAAATAATTATAATTTAAATCAAAGAGTAAAATTATACACAGAACATGGAAAGTTATAAAAGACATATCCTGACGAAAGTGCTGAACTGTTTTTTTCTACTTAAGTAGATATCTACTTAACCTTTCAAAATTAGGACCAACTAATTATGTCTAAAACTACGCGCTAGTTTAGTGTCAGTGGCAAATATCACACAAAAGGGCGCAACTTCCGCCATAACATAACATTTCCGTTATACGCTGTAAATTTCCTTTTTCGTCCGTAGCATTTCGGACTATTGACATAATTGTATCAAACATGGTTGTATGTTGCTTTGTGCTTGGATAAAGCTCACATCTTGCCATCGCGTTAATTTATTCAACGCATCAATGTTTGATTCCATTATGCACTGCTCCTATTTCTTAGGTCTTTCTGCACAAACCAACATACACATACCTAGCATGCAATTTACGAACAAGAATGTTGCATCTGTACACATGAATGATACGATTCAGCCGAATGCAGTCATCAACGAAAGTGTCCAAATTGAAACTATTTAACTCATATTTGAAAATCAAATCTGTAAAAAATCAACGCACTTTTTGGAATTGTTTATAGTAAGGTTTACATATTTTGGTTCGTGGGCCATATTGAAAATAGATGGCCTTAAATAAGAAACCAAGTGCCTCATGTAATAATAGCATTTTAAAAATGGTGTAAGATTAATTCCATGAAAACAAAATTGAAAACAGTTTCAATCAAACCCCAGCGTTTCAATAATCATAATCAATCCCCTGTTTGTAAAAAAGGCATAATAATTCAAAACCCTCGAAGCATTCAACACGAAACTCAACGCAATAAATTAGTTGCACACGCAAGCCTGTCTTCATTAAACGATCTAGAAAATACAATTACCGTGATTACAATTTGTTGCACTGTGCTCTTACAAGAAACACTAATTGAATGCAATCAAAAAACGCTCTTTTTTCAACTCTTCTTTAAATGCATGATGTATGTCCTTTCCAATGTATTTGTAACAATTGTAAACGATTTTGATTAGAAATATTGCATTTAATATTAATAGTGTAAATCAAGCGCTAATAAGTATGAATTGCCTCTTGTTTAATATTCCACAGGGAGTGTAAAGATAATGCCTTATCCGAACACCATGTGGCTTTTAACTGGCTTTATGATTGTTTTACTACCAAAGTTCCTAAAAATGCTTAACGTAAAATATATACCTTTCTGTTTGGTAAACATATTCTCATAAGCTTATACAAGTTTGCGTTTTTAATTGTCAATCGATATCACCGAGGACAAATAAAGTCTTAAAATTGAATATATCAAAATTATTTCATCGCCAACAGCATCAACATCAGCATCAATATCTCTCTTAATCCTACAAAAACGTAAATCTGTCTTTTCCTGTTAGTTATGTTATCGAGTTAAATACTTCTGTTACCGATATTCTTATTTTTACAAGATCTGCTTTAGTTATGACGAAGATTGAGACGGAGATGATGACAATCAAGTATAATTGCCTTCATGTTTATTAATGTTTACTTTATAAACAAGCTTTATACATTATTCAAAAGTATAATACAATTTGTATATATCCAAAGTGTACTGAAATAAAACAAAAAACTATTACGATGTAATTAATGTATAGCTGACCTTCAGACTTTACCTTGCGTTTGTTATTTACTTTAAGCAATAATAACATCACCGAGCAGTGGATCGTCACATGGTGCCCGGATGTGACGTTGTCTTACAACTCCCTATGGAGTATTCAAACAACGGCAATGAATCGTCATTTATTAGCGCCTGAAGCAATCGGTTGAACTTAAAGCCATTCAAATGCAATAATTGAAAAGACATGTGTTCTTGTTATTTATAATTGCTCTTAAAATTGAGTAATACCTATATCGGGTCCAATTTATCGGTAGGAACTATTTTATTGTGTCTGCTGTTTTGAACTGGTTGATATTTCGGCAGTTCAACGGCGCTCTCTGTATGTTTTTTTTATTCGTAATATCATTCCTACTCGCCGAGTAATTTCTTTCTTTTTTTAAAAGTACATGTTTATACATATTTTAAGCGACTTTCTATGATGTTATTGCAGTAATAATGTAACAGGAATCTGATATTCGACGACAGTAGTAGAATTGTATTTATTCGGGTCATCTTGCGGAAAATTTCTATAACATGTTATTTTCTGTTGATAAAGGTCAAGGAAGGTCACAACCTGGACAAGACAGCTAAGCCGAAAAAAAAACCAATTTCGTGAGCCTAAAGGTAACTCAAATGTTATGTTTTGCTCAACCGTATTTTAATTTCATTTTCTATAAAACAGTTTATAACGAGGCTAGACGAATGTTTAGCGGGAAGCTGTTGTATCTCATATACAAAAAATGAGCGGGTACAACAATTTACACTTGACTCTCAAAATCAATGGATTGTGTATCTGTGTATCAGCCAGAAAGTTTATTCTTATAGGTTGTGTTCTTTAATGTGTCGTGTTCTGAGAAAACTGGGCAAAATGCTTGTGCGTAAAGTGTCATCCCAAATTAGCCTGTGCAGTCCGCACAGGCTAATCCGGGACGACACTTTTCGCCTAAACTAGATTTTCGCTAAGAAGAGACATCATTTAAACGAAAAATTCCATAAAAGCGGAAATTGTCGTCCCTGATTAGCCTGTGCGGACTGCACAGGCTAATCTGGGATGACAATTTACGCACAAGCATTTTGCCCAGTTTTCTCAGAACACGCCACCAATAACAATTATTGTATTTTCATACTGCATTATGCACTTATTTGTTTTACATAGTGTGATAATTTCTACTCCTTTTTGTTCCCTACACTGATATACTTACTTAAAGTTATGTTATATAATTTTATATTGTCATACACATATCTGAAACTATTGGTTTGCACAAGCCAGAGTTCCAGAACAAACAGTGTGTTCTTTCTGTAAACGAAATAATGGCCTTCTCAAAGGATATGAAGGTCATTACACGACAAGCGTGTTTGGAAATCGTCCTTGAAAACTGAATTCAATTAGATTTTTCATTCACAAAAAGCAACGAGACATACATGTGTGATTTTAATGTGTGAAAACTGCTAATCAATCGGTCTGTCCACCAGAAAACCTGTGCACTCGAAATATGTGTCGTGTTCTGAGAAAACTGGGCAAAATGCTTGTGCGTAAATTGTCATCCCAGATTAGCCTGTGCAGTCCGCACAGGCTAATCAGGGACGACAATTTCCGCTGTTATAGAATTTTTCGTTGAAAGGATGTCTCTTCTTAGCGAAAATCCAGTTTAGGCGGAAAGTGTCGTCCCTGATTAGCCTGTGCGGACTGCACAGGCTAATGTGGGATGACACTTTACGCACAAGTATTTTGCCCAGTTTTCTCAGAACACGCCACATATTAATAAAAATAGGTTCAGCCACTCGACAAGTACTCGTAAATGACAGTTGTGGCCGATCAACATTATAAGATATTATATCGGTATATGTTCGTTTTGTGGTATTTTGCCTTGTTTAGCATCTGGATTTTAATTTGCAATATATATGTTATATTTTATACGTTCAGAAGATGACCTTAATACAAGTTTTACGAATTGGCAGTAACACTTAATTAGGCCCCGCCATTGACATTTCGACAATAGTACATCAAGTTGGGTAAGACAGATACGCAGAATTATACACACATCGATAGAGAACCATACATATTTTATAGCTACAACAAAAGTACTGAAACATACATCGAGTAGTTCCCATGGCCAAGACTGCAAGCTTCATGCTCGATTATCACTTCACGGATATAACATAATCCACGTGAATTACACATGCGACAGAGTGCCTGAGAAAAGTGTGCGTTTAAACGCCATATTGATGCATTAATCAATTATGCTTTTTATTATCATTAACTACTTCTTATAGGGCGTTATTGAACCTGTTCAACTTGACTATGTACCTTATAACTGTTATGCATTTGCGTCGCATCTTTATTTTAATATTAACGAAACTTTTAAGGCCACTTTATTTAGAATGACCATACTAACCCTTCGGATTTTGGTCGTTTGAATTTATCGCCTGATGTAAATAAGCGGATTTGTTTCATTTTTGCATTGTCATTGTAAGTCAACTACCATGCTTTTGAAAATCCCGTGCACCAGACTTCATTTTTAAGATAAGTGTTAGCTTAATTTCCATCCATTTGGTAGCCAACAGACAAGAACATTATATTTAAGACTAGTTCACGTTCTTAAAATCAACTGTTACAATTACCGGGTCTTTTTGCGTCACTTAAATGACACACATTAAGAACATTGGTTGGAACATTTCAATCGTGACTCTATAGAAAATGACTGTACATGCAATCAACAAAATTGGAGTCTCCAAGTACTTGAAGGAATATTTCTGAAAAGGAAATATTACAGTACATTAAAATGATTTAAATGTCTGTTGGGAATGCATATTTTTTTTTGCCGCGTAGCATTTGAAGTTAGCGTGATATAAGCACTGAATATTATACAGGAGATATTGCTGGTTTAACTGATTAATATTAGGGATTGGCGTCCTTATGTCCTTATGGCGTCCTTATGTCCTTTTGCCGTCTGATGTTAAATTCATCAAGAAGCAGGTGTTTCAAAAAGGTTTGTATTTCATGAACGATATAAACTATATGGAACCTCTTTAATTAATTTAGAAACTTTGGCAGTAAGCAAAATTTAAAGGTATTACATTCTATAAACAAAGATGTTAATCTTGTCCAAAATTAATAAGGCGTGTTTTCAAAATAAACGCGTAGTGTTAAAAGTAGATCATTACTCGTCAGTCGTGATTTAAAATTCAACCTAAAGGAAGGAAGTGACCTTTTTCGATGGTTTGCTTTAAAATCGCATAGTTTCTATCAAAACAATGAATTCAAATTGATTTTTGGACAGAGGTGTATTCTTAAGAGATTCAATAAGATAACAATTATAAGAGGATGTGATTTTAGATTCCGGGTAGCAACTGGGCCTACTTATGTTTTTACAGTTAACATTTTTACTTAAATGTTCATAAATTTCTTATAAAATCATCATTTCTGTATTGATCATCATTTGTTATGATATCGATGGAAGGAGCCGAGTTTTTCAAAGTTTAAACACATAACCCCGACGAATGTTTGTAATACCTTATGAAACTAATACGAATACTGGTTAATATCGAGGAATCAGAGTTAAGCATATACACAACAATGCGTTAACTATTTGTTTGTAATATACTTCCAGAGAATCTGATACGTTTACATATTGACCCTATTTTAATGACAAATTAATATGTCGAACAGGGATTGGCGTAATGACAAAATAACACCATGGCCTATCTTATAATGTTTAATAATTGTTTTTGCAATGTACACATTATTGACGCATTGCACATATATCCCGCGACGTCAGATATTTTTATGACGATGTCGCCCTTGCGAGTGTCTGGAATATGAATTATAAAAGATTTACACGCATACTTTGGAAGTCTTTGAATGATTGCTATATGCATTCATATGTTTGATTTACATTTTTGTTTTTGTCCATTAGATGTTAACCAGTGGACTACATTTTTCATTGGTAATTTAACGTCCAGTTTTTGGTCCACTGCTGTTTTTACTTTTATTAGACAGCGTGTCTAGTGTCTGCACCTTAACGACGGTATCAGCCTTATATTTAGATATCATATACATGAAATACTGATATCATGAACGATGACATATTAAAAGAAAATATGAATACTATTTTTATCGTTAGTCTCGCTGTCAATACACACCCGGAATTCTGAATTTCTTACTATTGTTCGAAATATCTCCTCCGCCATTTTAATAGACTTGTTGGTATGTTATTATACATAAAAAATCGTACTGACTGGTATACACACATTATCTGAAACGTTTATTCAACACAAATGTTATATTAATTGCAGTATCAACTTCGAGAAAAACTCGATTAAAATATCTTAGATATCACCTACTCTTTGTTAATTTTTAGCAGTGGCTTTTAGATGAACACGTATATAAAGTTAGTTATGCAATAAGTTCATCGAGGAATTGTGTTTGCATTATTCAAATGTCCAATATACAATGCTCCGTGTGATGAAACATCTTTCTGAATTGACGACTAATATTTATACAGAATTTGCAAACGATTTCCGAAGGGAACGTTTGAAGGCGCCTACTAAGCGCGCCACTTTCGAAATAGGTTTATAAGTTCTTGGTGAAGATTTCGCAGTTTTGAACGTGATTCGTCTAAAAATCTTCCGTACTTTGTGAAAAATCGCATGATCAAGTTTCATTATATGGTCTCAAAAGACGGGCAAACGAACGGATGGACAGAGGAAGAGATTGACATACAGACTTCTGAAAAAGCTATAGCTGAATATTATCTTTATGCTAATATATTATGTACTTTTTTTAGTTAATTCAATTTTGCGTCTTTTTATTTGAGTAACAGCTACTTAACTATAGACTTCTAGTGGAAAGGATTCGATCATAATCCTCACATTTCCTTTATATTTTTTACATCTTCGCCTGCATATTAAGGTCGTTTCATAAACATCATCACACGACCAAGCCCTCTTAAACAAAACAACAATGTGTTATGTCCACAATACCTAAAACCGGCTGGCTTCCATTTCCGAAACAGACCAAAAGAGAACTATAATTATTTACACCTGCTCGTCTTAATTTATGCAGACAAATGACCCAAATACAGATACTAGTCTTCTGAATGTGCAGACATAAAACTTCTTATGATGCGGATCGTGCCTTCTTATGATGCGGATCATGCCTTCTTATGATGCGGATCGTGTCTTCTTATGATGCGAATCGTGCCTTCTTATGATGCGGATCGTGCCTTCTTATGATGCGGATCGTGCCTTCTTATGATGCGGATCGTGCCTTCTTATGATGCGGATCGTACCTTCTTATAATGCGGATCGTGCCATCTTATGATGCGGGTCGTTTCAAAGAATAGCGACGAATAGGAGCGCTCCGAAGAAGACACAAACACTTTTCATGCGAATTCTTACCGGTCGGGTGTTATCGTTTAAGAAAAACTCCTAAATATAAAATCCAGCATAAATAAGCATGTTTCGTACGAGCAAGGCACATTTATCCAATATTTGGATACTAGGATGAGTACATGGATATCATAAACTGTTTTACACGAGTAGACATTTTACTATGCTCATACTTTTTATTATCCATCCCGAATTTTGACAACGAAGTCCGTTTCATAGTGAAGTATAAGCAATTTGTTCGAGGGTCATATATAAAATAATGCGCTTTCACATATAAAGCGTTTTGTCACTGAACAGTGACGTTAGATGCATTCCGTGAAAACAATTTTGAGTTTTAAACACAACCAATCATTGCATTGATGAATTCAATCAGATGTTTGCAAATTATGCAAAGTTGATCCAAATACAATACCACAAAAACTTTGAAACATTAAACAAGAAGCTCCATGCAATAAAATAGCTGCACATGCAACAATGTTTTTTTAAACGATTAAGAGAAGGCAATCATTGTTCTTGTAGATGCGAGCTATTCTTAATTTTTATTATTGTGCCCTATACAATTCTTAACAAAACCCACCAAGATCTTAATGGCGAACAAACTTTATTGCAAAAGTTTTAATCCGTACATGAAAACATTCTTGTGTCAGAGTTAGAATATATGCTTTTGGTTACACTTGATCATGTACATCTTTCACGGTAAAAACCTTGGATATACGTGACGTCTTTGATAATACAAAGAGGTGTTTTTGATTTAAGATGTTTTTAAGTAACACTTGAAAGCTAGACTATGTAAAGTAGTAATGTGACACGGATGGCCCTTGGTACCCTGGGTATGCAAGTTTCCATGCTGGTTATATGTTTGTAAAGTTTCATCCCTCAATATTTGTTTAGTTACGCGCGACTCAATTATACGACAGACGGAGTGACGGGCAAAGGTAAATCTATACCACTCACACTTCTGCAATTAAGGACATAAAACGTATATTTTAATTGGGAATTTGGTCCGATCCGAAACTCCAACACGATAAAAATCTGTGCAATGCTACATCTCACTTTTATCTCAATTTTAATTGTATTCTTATCTTTACCAAACAACTTGAAATGTGTTGTTGCATTATAAACAGCTTTCCGATAAGTCAATGAGCATCCCCGTTGTTAGAAAAACTAAGTGGATATGCGTAATCATTTTTTTTGACTAATTCAATTCACATTACATTTGATCACACTTTGTGTATTGCAGGAAATCCATCACACACTGACAAGAAGTACGTGTCAAATACATATTTACAATGGCAATCGTTTATATGGAAAATATATAATTAAGGGAAAATGTTAGTACATTTTCATGAATTGAACGTTTGCTTAATTTCATATGGTTTAATAAATTCGTAGAAGCATAGGTACCATAGTGCGTGTGTTTTATTATTACATGAATGGAATACATGATGACGTTTTAAACAAATATTCAATTTAAACAACAGAAACGAATCGAACATAATTTTGGAGCATGTTCGTAGTAACGAAGTCAAAGAGGATACTGTTTTGGCGAAACATAACTCATTGCCGAATATAGCTCATTGGTAACAATGTCTCTTTCTGAATTACTGCAGTTGGGTGGTATCTATATAAATCAAATTCCGACAAAATACATTGCGTCTAATTGAATACTCCCCAGAGAGTGCCTTTTACGGGCACCATGTGCAGAGCAACTTTGTTTGTGATTCGATTACCATAGAACCGAAAAAGTGCTTAAATTAACTGTATAAGTTTCAAATATAACTATTTGCCGAAAATAACTAATTGATATCAATGTCTTTGTGAATTATTTCAGTTGAATGGTAGCTGTTTATTAATTTCTAATAAGATATATTGCTTCTAGTTGAATACTCCACAGGGAGTGTTTGGACATCGCGTTATCCGGGCACCATGTGAAGAGTAACATTTCTGTGGTTTTATATCCATTTAACCGGAAAAGGGCTTCACTGTATCAGTTTCAATGCGACCCACAGGAGCACACGAATAAAATATGACATACAATACTGTTATCATATAAAGAATATTAATTGTTTCATTAAATTCCTTCTGGACATTCGAAGTCACAGAAAGTGAATTAAAGTATATGATCGTTGACCTTGCTTATATGTTGATTTTGATGTTTCACGGAGGATCGATACGATGTATGCCGCATAAATTATAAAATGAAGTAAGTTAAACATCGTGCAATACAAGCAAGGGGTTACTGAAACAATTCTTCACAAACTTTGACATCGAAGTGTGACCTTGACCTGTCACCGAGGAGCATGGAAGTAGCAATCTTTACATCGTCACATTGTTGGGAATAAATAAGGTAGTGCACCCGTAATGGGCACCTTTTAAAATATAATCTTATGTATTATTTTCTGAATCAGCATCATTTCACTGAACTACATGCACATGTTGAGGTAGGCTTTCAATGCTTTAAAAAAAATATACTGATGTTTTGAAAACAACCCCCACGCTCGGCTTTTTTCCAGTTAATTTGCTACGCTGGGTATATAAAAGTTCCATAATTCACCCAGATTTCCAAATATGGGCATGCAGTTGGTGTGTACAGATGCAGTAAAGGTGTTTAAAGTTTAAACAAGATAAAATAGTATTCTTTTACAGACATTTCTTTTTTTATAACTTGTTATCTATGGAAGAGCGCCATGAAATGTAAGTGGTTTCAGCCAAGTAGAAATTGGGTTGGTTAAAAACAAAGTGTCATACAATTCAAAATAGCTTCATTAAAGTAATATTTTGAACTTAGTTTTTATAGATACGATTCACTATATACAGCAAAAATACCAAGATATAGACAGTTTTAACGTTCACTTTTTAAAATAAAAATAAAAATGCAACATGCATGATTCGTATTTTCAGCAGTAAAGCACCCAATTTAGCCATAACATTGTTTGAATTAAAAAAAAAAGAAGAATGTGCATGAACATTGCAACATATTTAACAATAAAAATAGCTTATATGCTATATTAAATCAAATTACGTTATACAAGAAATAAAACGCGTCGCAAAAAGTATGCGGTAACGGCAGGATTCGAACCTTTACGGGAAGATCCCAAATTATTTTTAGTCTAACGCCTTCACCACTCGGCCACGACAACTACACATAAGTTCCTGCTTAAATTACATATGCATAAGTAAACAGGTGAAAAGGCTCTTCGATCTTAGAAGAAATCGCGGGAAATCATTACTGGGTGCGCTACCTTAAACCCCAAAATAATAAAATCCACTCATGCACCTAAAATGTGAAGAGTGGCAACTAAATGTATGACCGTTGATTTTAAATCAACAATTAACCTAGGCTTTGCCAGGAAGAAATTGTTTGGTCATTGACAATACTAATCTTAAGTTATAATATTAAAACTCTCCAAGGCATGTAAAAGATACAGAGCAGAAATTAATTAACTGCGACCTTTAATCGTGATCGTAAACATACACCAAGGAGACTCGGGAATTTTTGTGAAAAATCATCAGGTCATCCTAATGATTATCCGACGTCATATTATTATCTTTTCACGTATACTTGATTTAAAGAGCGTTAAGTAAAATGTAAAACCATAGACCATGAATTGTGACCCTGACCTGTTACCGAAAAGCACGGGGAGTAAATTGCGAAACACCGTCTGGTCATGGGGAAATAATAATCCGAAATAATATTAAAATCCATCTAGGGATGTTACGCAGACCTGCTGGTATTTTATTTTATATTAATGTTATTAATTGAAATTTTTAAGCATTTGCAATGTCCAGCAAGCCAATTAACTAAACTGCGATGGAGCTTAAGAAAAAAAAGCATACTACAATCCTCAAACTTGCAATTTGTAACAAATGCGATGTTTTAAAATACAAAGCTTGCTTAATAAGGATTAAGAGCAAGGATGTGTATTTAGGATAATTCGTATCATCTTTCTATCTCTTTATGGAATCCGTGTCACACGTGGTTACAAAATGCATACGGCGTGATGTTTAGTAAAACATAATACAAACACCTTATAAAATATGTCCTATAATGTTATGTCAATATTTACACAAATTTATATTTTATATCAAATGTTACCCCACCAATCCAACATCAAGCAATATGAGGCATAGGCGAATATACGAAATGATCTAAGATAATTTAAAAATATGGTCATATTATATTTCAGAAAAGTACATGTTAAAAACGTGGTATCAAACAGAACGGGATCATGAAGAAACGTTGTTTTATAAATCTCATATGATAAGTAGGTTAAAATACCAATTTTACGGATAGAATAGCAATTACCGCTTTTATCAAGCAATATTACATGGATAATTGTTATTCCCGAAGATGTTAGAATTGCATGAGAGGATAAAATTGTGTTTTGATGGACTAAAAAAGAACTCGGTCAACTTTCATGTCAGAATCAATGACTCTAACAGAACAAGGTGTACTGAATGCTACAGTTATTCAGTTGTTCATTTTAATTAATCTGATTAGACATACAATCGTTACACGTAAAACAAGAGCTTATTTCACAGACAAAACAACAGTCCACTACCGGGTTAATGGTGTCGAAGTAAGAACAAGATCTCCATAAGATTCATTATTTCTCCTTGGGAATTAAATAAATCCAGCTAGAGCCATAAATAATGTTCTTTTGTTTATTCAGCTATACTTATACACGTGTAAAATGAACACATTTGTCCCAAGCAATACAGGAGCCACACAATACATAAAGTATGAATACGAAAACTTAAGAAAATTTCGTTTCCACTTGAATTGTGTTTTATTTTAGTTTACTGCACAATCATGTTTTTAAAACTTAAGAACATGTATGAAATGTATGTCCAGTTAATAAGACAAAGGCCTACTATGGCCCCCTAAACCGTGAGTTTTAAGTAGATAAGTAGATAAGAACAACACGGAAATGTCTGCATGCGACTTTAGACCGTCTTAATCGGCTTTAGCACCACTCTCCAATGCGAACATTTTGAGTGATCATGCAATCGAAAATGGACTTATAGCGTCTGCATGTACTTTGTATTTTATAGTTGTTGTGTATTAGCATTTTATCAGAGTATTTGAATTTCCAATTTATCTTGTATAATGTACAAGTTAGAGAAGCGATCGTATATTTGATAACATTGGTTATGTTTTTATTTTTATTATATATTTATGTTTGAATTAAATATTTGTGTATTACATATATTGGGTTTTAAATATAAATAAAGCCTGAAAACTCATGCTATACACACGTGTTTAATTGCTAAAAAATATCGGCAAATGACATGCACAACTATTGGTTTGCGTTTATTAACTTGTATAAGAAGGTAATTAGTATTTTGTCTATAATTTGCATTACTGATCAAACTGAATTGGAATAAGAAATCATTATGGTAAAGTCGAATATCAACGGTTTACTTTATAGATAACGTTAAACATAATGAGTCATTCTGAAATATAAAAAAATAAAAACTGTTTTGGTTTCTACAGACAATGGTTGCTTTTGAATTACTGTGGTGTTAATAGTCTATGAGATAAAACCGCTTTGTTCCCTGAAACTTATTGTGATGAGGTTTGTGAAAGGTGGAGGATTTACGTAACCTGTCAGAAAAGGATACTATTATGGACTCAAATAACTTTTAAAAACACGAATATTTTTGTTATACGATACAGTTTTTCCATACCATAGTTCCAAACATGTTTATTGCTAATGGGGATTCTAATCTTAATTTGAGAACATGTGTCTCACTTAAATACCGTTAAAACTATGCTATTGTTTATAAAAATTAAATAATGCAGTGAATACACTGAATCATTAGAAACCTTAACCTGTGTTTTTGAGATGCAGATAATCACTTAATCTTGCTTGGGAATTCATATATCATATTGAATATTAGAGATCGTTAGAAACATGTACATGCTTAAGATCTTCAACTATTTCATACATATTGCACAAACATCGTTTTTACATAATATACAATATATGTAATTAATATCATAATGTGTGCTTCATTCTAGTCAAACAAACGATCATGCCTAAAAATGAACACGATAAGCGGACATTTTTTCCAATAGGGTTATTCCCGTATACACGTTTATAGCGATCGATTGTTAGGAAACTTAAGAAGTTAAAAAATGTACAGTTACATAAAAACTGTCTTAAATTATATTTTCTATTATATTTGAATATACAGGTGATTGAAATATAACATAACAACATATACCGTTCATGTAAAAAAGAACATTTATACCACCGGTAACCATTGTAACCGACGTAGACAATTGGCGTATGTAGGTTGAGCTAGATTATGAGGGATCCTAATGAAACACCATACACATTATCAAAGATAACAATGAAAACACCCACTAGTCTTACAACTAAAGCGTTTTAATTAATTTAAGTACTTTACTAGAACAACCTTAGCAAATTCGAACATTTGATTGTATTGCTAAGTAGTGAGGTATTGTATTACACAGTACGTGCTTTTTTGAAGATAGGGAATATAAAACATTCTTACTATAACTGTAATTAAAATTTGAACCTCATGACATATACAAAACTACTAGAATTCGAGGGATCCTTTGGAATCAGAAAGCTGAGGCGGCATGGATATCTGTACTCCATCATGTCTGGCACTGGACCCCAGTTTTCCTAAAAAATTCCAGACCTACAACGCAAAGAAAACAATGATATCAAACCTAAGTTCGCGTTCTATTTCTCGCAAGATGCACTTGGTTATATTCAGCTCTAACTCAGTATTTGCTTTTTATAGGTTATGACAAAACAAAAGGCTTGCAACATTTAAAATGTGATTTTCGTTATCATAAAATGATGCCTGTTCTATTTGTGGAACATGGTAATGAATTCAATAATAATGTGCACAATCATAAACAGCAAAAACATATTGGATAACAGAAATATATATATATATCACTTTCATATATATAATATCACTTTCATGGATATGTGTTTCTGTTATCCTATATGTTAATGCTTTTTATGATTGTGCACATTTTTATTGAATTCATTACCATGTTCCATCTATCTATATATATATATATTAAAGCTGGTTTTATATACGTACAAAAGTACAAAGCAGGTCGTGCTTTCAATTCTGTAACAGACCACCGGAAAGCTTGTAAGTCTAGACACGTGTCGTTCTAACTTTGCATCTATAACACATCTAATTAGGCATGTAACCCCTATAGCCCTATAGCCCTATATGGTAACTCGCGTGTTCGACAACATAACTGCTATACAAATACGACGATCCAGATAATAAGCCGCGATATGTAATTTTTGGTTGAATAAAAAGTATGACAATTACCTTACTTTATAACATGGTAAGTTAATAGTGAACTAAACAATATTTACATCTGTCTGTCTGTCTGTCTTTCTGGCTGGCTGGCTGGCTGGCTGGCTTGCTGACTGGCTGTCTGTCTGTCTGTCTGTCTGTCGGTCTGTCTTTCTGTCTGTCTGTCTGGTCTGTCTGTCTTCTTTCTGTCTTTCTGTTTGTCGCCTGTATGTCTGTCTATCTGTCTGTGTATCTGTCCGGTTGACTTATTGTTTATTTATTAAAATGTATGCGCGGATTTAAATAGTACATATGTTTGGGTAAAAGAAATTAAGTAACACTTTATGTCCAACAATCATTAATTTATTTATAAATTGAAACTATACTTTGTTGCAATAGTATCGGGATAGTAATTATAGAACGTCATTATTGTTTTTGAAATACATAATTATGTATAAAATGCTTATAATTGTACACTCACTTCCCGTCACATCACCAAAGACCACCAATGCAATACGGGCTTACTCTTCTGTGTTAGTGTAGTGGTTTTAACTCATGTGCTTAGTTTGAATAGAGGACTACTATACAACTGTTCATACCAATTATGACAGCTGTGGACCATGTGCTTTGAGAAAAAATAATTTGGTTAATGTATATATAAATAACCAGTATGTTATGGAAAGTATATACTGAAAAGGGGCATCTGTTGTAATTGTTAACGTACAATGATTTTATCGCACATGTACAATGTCACAAGAAACAATGCATGCACTTGTGAATGCTGTACGTTTAAAAGTGTAAACGGGGACAAATTTGTGTCTTTAAACAGACAGACAAAAGGATAGACGTTCATGGTGATTTCAGTATAGCCCTTTTACTTCCGGGGTTATTAACACTGAAACTGGAACAGGGACATAGTTCAATCTTTTTCCCGGTAATTCTTTTTTTAGCACTTCAGGCATGCCATTTGTGGTTATGTCTGATAGAAGATTACTCTATGGTTGTCTGCAACATGTTGGTGCATTTCATTATGGACTAGGCTGACACTTTAAATGTTGCAAAGCGTTTAATGTGGCACATGGCTCTTGTTGAAAGTTCACTTCCGAGACCATGTTTTCTGTCAATGTCTGCATTCAGAGGGTATATTTTTTCTTAATTCTGACATATTCTTCAATCGCAATTGTCTTTCGAGGACACTTTTATTTTTAATTAAAAAAAGGCATGCGCAAGCAGAAATAAAAGAAATGCAAAACAAACTGTTGTTGGACCGTTTTATAATGGTACCCTCTGGGATTTTAATTTACTGGAAGGTTTCTCATGAGAGGTCCATAGGGAAAGGGTGTTGTCAGTTTGATAGTAAGCACCTATGGATGGAGGATTATTTAATGCATGGAAGTTTAAAACTACTGGTTTAATAATGTGATTTGATATTTAGATAAAGCTATATATGAAAGCAATTGGGAAACAACCCCTTTTTTTCTCGGTATTGATGATGGTGTCTAGCCTCACATCTTTTGGGTTGTGTTGTTAATGTTCAAAATTGCAGCTTCCATGCCTCTAATCGCCGGTGTGTAATGTTGAAGGTAAATATTGTGAGTTTCGATACATACAATTTTTTTATTTATTTTTCGAAGGGTAATGTCCTTATTTTTACAACCATGTATGATGATGTAAAAGAAATATTGGTCATGGTAAAAAATGATAATCAAACAATGCGATCTTTATATAGACAAATAAAGGAATATATTTTCGCGTGCGCAACCTATTACCCAAATATTGCAAAGGTTACATGGAATGAATGTATGATATCTTGTACATTAAAACAAACATTCTCTTATAGTATACAGTGTGTGTCATGGTATTTTAAAATCCTTGCATGTATTGTCAAATTATAGAAAAAATCTCATATAGGTGAGGTGTGTGACCAATTATTTTTAAATCCATAATGCATGGTGAAGTCCAGAGTTTCGGGGCAGACAGGAACACTCAAACTCAAAACTCCCTAAACGTCCGCTTGCGGAGGTATAAGTATCAATTCAACATGCCACAGTAAGAAACACCAATAAAACACAGCACAATATAAGAAATATTAACGAGCACAAATAACATCGGGAAATATAAACATACAATGTAACAGTGGTAAACATCACCGAATTCAATATGAACAAACCAGAGCCTAAATTAATTACACCCCACAGGCTAGAGCACAAACACACCATGTCATTGAAAATAAACACCTCGTACTATGGAACACAAACACACCATGGCCTGGAAAATAGACACATCAAAGCACTGAACGTCAACACGTCAAAGCTTGATTACACTACATATGGTAAATAAACACATCAAAGCAATGCCTATTGACATATAACAGATAGAACACCGATGCATTGCAGCCTGCAACATCATCAAATCATAGCTTGAACACCAACACATCACTTACTGTCGTATGAAAGGTCCATCGTATAGGAATGTCCAAAAACTAGGTAATTTCCTGTACGTATTTGCGTAAAATATGAATGATGTATCGAAAAGGCCATTTGAAATGATAACAGTTTACATTAGCCACGTAGCAAATCATTTTGTATTATACACATATTTATACTAATTAAACATTTAAAGCTGGTCAAACGGATTAAGGTCAAGCCATTGGCATCTTAATTAACAGCTGGTAAACATGAACCAAGAGGAAATTGTTGCATGAATATTCTTGTATAGAGCTGTTTTAATCGTAACAATATATAGACTAAACCGATCAGTGAAATAGTAGTCGACAGAAAAAATATTTAATGCTTCTCGCTTTTTTTCGACCCCGTAATACTATACTTGCCGAATCACGTTTTCTTAATAATTATTGGTGGTCGTTACACGCTATGTGTACGTAACTGTACTTCATTCACACATGGTGTACTTTTCAGGCAATAGATGTGTATTGATCTATATAATACTAGGAGTATTACGCTAATAGATTGTTCCAATGGTACTTGCCTATGAAATTTCGCATCTTACTCGAAAATCTGCTTATCTTAATATTCGTCATAAATCATGCTACTCGACTGATACCTACTATCCGACCAATGGGCCAGCGTAATTTTCCGTTTGTATTTCCTGTTTGATAAATTACATGGACTCATTTTAATTAAGAAACACACTTGGTATTCAGAGGTATAAACATTCATGGACACATATGTTAATCTGATCCAAAGTTAACAAGGATAACAAGAATTAACACTTATTATTGAAAACACATATAATGTTTCATTCATGATTGTTTGGTCTAAACGTACGGGACGCATAACTCTTCTTTTCTAGGAATGGCCTTATAAGACGCATATTTATATATTTATTTCCACTAAACCGACCAGCTCTTATATTTTTGCGGCGACCCTTAACTTTACTCGGTAGTCTAGGTTAAGTTTGAAAAATTTAATTATATTCTCCAAATAAACATGCTACAGTTCGCTACATAATCTTTAAATTAACAAAAAGTTCTTTAAATATGTTAAATACGAAAAGTTTAGAATTATGTGTCTAGCATAACCATATTTAAGTAATTAATCGTAAAAAGGGTTAACGAAAAAAAGGTTTGGCCGACCAATCTACCCTATTGTTTCGGCGATGTTTAACTTAGTGGAATCGAATGAAATTTTATTTTTGGTCTAATATCAATTGTATTATGAAAATTATTCATTAAAAATAATTGATTGACAGTTGTTGTATTTCGGGGTCATACATTTGATGACTCAACATTGACTTCTATATTAAAATGGTAATAACAAAATACATGAACACGTTCGCCATCAAGTGAAATAGTTATTCTTACAGACATCAACTTTGTCATATAACATCTTGATTACGTATACGATGGCTCATATAATATTTATAAAAAAAATCTTTTGAGTCACACGAACGTTTTGCTAATTTTATGACTGCAATAAGGTATATTTGTTTTACTATATTAATTTTGCCTGTCGTATGTTGAATGACCCCAATCAATGGAAACCATTTAGTAATGTCTTAATAATCTTGTATCGACCCTAGTATTCTAGTGTTTACAAATGACGACATGTGTTCAATTCTGTCATTAAAGCTCACGCGTCATGCATACCATTCATTGTTACTTATCATGTTGAAACGAGATACATTGAGCAAACGAAGTTAAACAATAATAAAAGTGATTTCAAACGGGACTTCTGTCAGATGAGATTGCTTGAATCATTTAAGTTGATCTAACTTAAATGATTCAAGGTTAAAAGCAATCTAATTACCATTATCAGAGGCTGTTTATTGAATTTCCGGAAAGCGACCTTAAATATTATAGTTTGAACTGATATCTACGTTTTTATATTACGCAATGTTCGAAAATAAAATCTCGAAAATCAACAATTCTCCTTCGATAGAAACCTGAATGATGATTATCATTGACATCGTATTTTTGAGCCTAATTTCAAAATAGAAAAAATTCGCCACAATAGTGGCGATGTTAGTTATTAATCATAAAAAATTTAACTTAAAATTATACATACTCAGTATTTCACGAATTTCAAAGTGAATCGTCAACAACAATTAAAACCGAACTTAAAGTTCTGGTATGTTGTCCACATACCGCGAGATATAACTTCGAGATAGCACAGAAACACACACGAGATAAACACACTTACAGGCTTCCTTAAAGAGGTAGATGTTTGTGTTTTTTTGGCGCACCTCTACTTAACGTTTTTTGTACTAAGTGCACATATCAACGCCGCCGATGATATAGAAAATAAATTGTCTTCATAACTCTTTAACACAATGGTATTTGTCATAATGTTTCAATAAATCTTGTCCAGTGTGTACAAGATTAAACCATTCCGTAAATAGCAAGGGACGTATATCATTTTACGAAGATGTCGTACTGGCGTGTGTCTTGACGACGGAGACTTAAGACGTCATTGAACGGATGTTCTTAATGCATTCATGACTTGATTAACATTTTAGAGTACGTGTATTTGATGATTACCAGTGGACAATATGTATGTACGTCTGAAGTATAAGGCGTAGGCGTATGAACGACGCCGTGTTTCCTGTGAAATAAATATATTTTAACATAAAACGGTCATACATTTAATGATATTAAGGTAATTTACGTCATTCACGGTGAATATTTACATTATGATTAATGTTTATTCTAATATGATTTATGACAATTCCAACATGCTTCGTTTATACTTGAAAGTTGTTGCAACATGCGTCGTGACTATTCCATTGTTGTGTGCTCATATTTCCTGATTTTTGGATTTGCCACTAAGCTTCATTAACAACGGCAGTTAGCAACAGGCAGTCAGCAGAATGCAACTAAGCAAGATGCAAGTTACCAAATTATGACAGCTGGTGGCGCACGTTTATTTTCCGTATGTTGAATAAATTACTTTTCAGAAAAAAAAGAAAACATCCGAACCTTTTGACTACTATACTATACTTTACTGAATGAACTGAATTAGTTTCCTTTGTTTTAAAATCTGCATTAAACTAAACACTTTTATATTTGTCATTAAAGCCCCAGTCCCTTTACAGATGCCGGATCAACACGGTTCATATCCGAGATGATCCGGCACGGGAACCGTGTAGCCGCCGTGTAGCTCCGTGTCGATCCGTGTAGGTTCTGGGACGTCCGGGAATGTCTTTGGCGCTCCGGGAAGCCAACACGGAAGTTTTGGGAAGTTTAAAACTGCCGTGTTGATCCGTGACGATCCGGGATGATAGCAGCATCCGGGATGGTCCGTGTAGCTGCCGTGAAGGGTCCGGGGACATCCACATAGGGTCCGGGGACAATTGTATTTATGCATTGGTTGTCCGTGTGCGTCCTTGACAGTCCGGGAACAAATTTCAGACCCCTGTCCTTCAAGGATCATGACGGCAGTTGAACGGTTGTCTCCTGTGCTACCGGGATGCAACATGAGCGATGAGATGACGACTGAGGACAAGTTGATGGGATGCCAGCTTCTACTGCAAAAAGCTCAGGTTGAAAACAGTATCCTTATTGCTAAACCGATGCTACGACAGAGAAATAGACAATTCGCGAACATTATCTATCTCAACGGGTGAATAGAATGAGAAGGATATCCATCTGGGTCAGACAATGGCTCACCAGACGACAAGGCCTGAATGATAACGTACGGCTGATTGAAGAAATCAAGACAAAAGACGCAAAAAGCCTCTTTAATATCCTTTACCAAGTTATCCTGACATATCTCTTATTCTTGAAATTAAAAAGTATATATTTGTTTGCCAGAGAAAAGGGTCAATTACCTTCAATTAGGGGTCTAAATCATTATTTTTGCTGCTGTTCTTCATCGGTATACGTGGTTACACATTCGAAATTTGATTGCAGAATGATTGAATCATCGAAATTCACCCTGCTTTTATACAAATAATTTTCGGTCCGGCGCAGATCGTTTTTTGTCCGTATGGATGCCGTGTACGTCCCCGTCGTTGTCGTGTAGGTCCGGGATGGTTCGTGTAGATGCCGTGTTGATCCGTGTTTATCCCTGTATCTGCTATGTAGGTCCGTAGCTCTGTCGTGACTGTCCGGGACAGTCCGCATACCGGTGCTCATGTGTAAGATGTGTGGCACATTTCTAGTCAAAATAATTACAGTAGACGTAATCTACCTATGTACATTGTATATCGACCTCATATTTAAACTACCGGATCGGCGCCAGTCATTCTGAGGGAAAATTCGTAGGGAACCAGCAACAAGATGGTCCGATTAGTCTTTTGCCCATATACCCAAGTTTGAAGATCGATTTACGCGTCATAAACGCCACGGACCTCCATCAGACTTTCCCCTGATTTCGTCCTTCTAAGGAATAGTTCACCATCTTTCAAGTCCCAACATGTGCGCTCTTGCTCCGTCTCGTGGTCGATGCCAGCGAATCTCGGCCGGCGCGCGGCTCCACCTGCCGAGCTGAATTTCCCGCGCGGACTCTGCGGATCCACCAGTTTGACTCTATGCGGTTTTACGTACTCTGGAACTCTCTCTTAAAAGTTCTTTTCATCTATCCCTCACGGTTCTTTCCCGCTATGGGACTCGTGCCAGTATTTAGCCTTAGATGGAGTTTACCATCCGCTTAGGGCTGAATTCTCAAACAAGGCCACGATCAGGTTGACACGAAGGACGGTCGGAGACGGCAATCGGCCGCCTAAACACCACATTTCCCGCGGCCCGTGTGAGCCGGAGATTCAGTGCTGGGCTCTCCCCGCTTCACTCGCCTTTTATGAGGGAATCCTCGTTAGTTTCTATTCCCCCGCTTACTGATATACTTTAGTTCAGCGGGTAATCTCGTCTGATACGAGTACGGTTAGGGTAAGTAGTGAGTAGCGAACTACTACTATGGTTTTGTGGCCGGGCAGCGGGCGCGAAGGTAGCCTTTTGGCTGCGCAATACAAGAGGCCCATCGAGCCCTGTCGTCACGAGACCGCCACACACATAGTCTCGAGACGCACGGACCGGCCGCTGGTTCCCGGCGACGACTGCGCGTGTCAAAGTCCCCTGGGCTGGGACGACACCGGTCGCTCGGGATAAGGTTTAGCTGACCATCGGACAGGCGATGTGCGTACGATGTCGATGTTCAATGGCTCCTGAAATTCACATTAATTCACTCATCTGGCTGCGTTTTTATCTACGTACGAGTTGAGTGATCTACCTCATTGGTTTGTTTTCGTCTGTACATTGAAAGGATCGACTCGCGGCCACAGCGCTCCGACGCCGTGAAGGGCGAGCGAAGACGTTCGTTCTAGGGTGACGGGCACACTAGTGACACGTCGAGATCGAGTGTTTCGTGAACAACGATCGGGGCGGCAGCGACTCTGCTTCGCCGCTATTTGAACCTCGCGGACAACACCGAGCAAACGGTTCTGCTGGAAAAGGAGTTGCGAGCCCCCCAGGTATCCCACAATCCGGACGCTGAGACGGATTCCGCGTCCGTTCGCATTTCGCCCCGGCGCTCCCAGCGTGCGGTCTCGCTTGTCGCCGCACGCGGGCACGCTACCGCCATAAACGCGGGCTTGTATTGCGGTCAAGAGCCAGTACCTCGGCCGCTCGCTCGCCTGTGTCAGCTTCGCCGCGGCACAAGCCCCGACGACTGGGACCGCGTGCGACTTAGCCAACGGTGGTTTTAAGATTCGAGAAGCAGCTTGCTTGGAGGCTTCGATTCTCGGTAATGATCCATCCGAAGGTTCACTTTCATATAAATTGTTGCGACTGTTATGACCTCTACCCCGGTAATATTGCGCATCTTTTCGGCGCACCGAGAGCCGGCCCGGAAACCGGCCAAAGGGTCCAATCAGAATAGCTCATTGACTGGAACGATCGGAAGTAGCGACGGGCGGTGTGTATAAAGGACAGGGACGTATGGACAAGGCAAAACAATATCCCTCCGCCTTCGGCAGGGAAAACATTTTTTACATAGATATGTTGATACATGTAGACGGAGACAAATAATTATAGGTTTAATCAAAGAATAAAATTAAACACAGAAAATGGTAGGTTATAAAATACATATCCAGACGATAGTGCTGAATCGTTTCCATACTTAAGTAGATAACTACCTTTCAAAATTAGCTCATTAATTATGTCTAAAAATACGCTGCTAAATTATTGTCAGCAAATATCACACAAAAGGGCGCAACTTCCACCATACCATAACATTTCCGTTATACGACGTAAATTTCCGTATTCGTCCGTAGCATTTCGGAACGACAGTCAATTGACATCATTGTATCAGCATGATTGTATGATGCTTTGTGCTTGGATAAAACTCACATCTTGCCATTGCGTTAATTTATTCAACGCTTCAATGTTTGATTCTATTATGCACTGCGCCTATTTCATAAGTCTCTCTGCACAAACCAACATACACATACCCAGCATGCAATTTACGAACAAGAATGTTGCATCTGTACACAATAATAATACGATTCAGCCGAATGTAGTCATCAACAAAAGTGTCCAAATTGGAACATTATATTTGAACATTAAATCTGTAAAAAAAATTAACGCACGTTTTAGTATCGTGTATAGTCAGGTTCAAATATTTTGGTTCGTGGGCCATATTGAAAATAGATGGTATTTAATTAGAGACCGAGTGTCTCATGCCATAATATCATTTGAAAAATGGCGAAATATAAATTCACGAAAACAAATTTACAAACATTTTCAATCAAACCCCATCGTTTCAATAATCATGATCAATCACAGGTTTGTAAATAATGCATACTAATTCAAAACCCTCGAAGCATTCAACGTGAAACTCAAGGCAATACATTTGTCGCACACGCAAGCCTGTCTCAATAAAACGATATACAAGACAATAACCGTGATTACATGTTGTTGCGCCGTGCTCTCACGAGAAAAAAATAATTAAAATGAAATAAAAAACAGCTCGTGTTCTCAACTCTTCTTTTAATGCCAGATTTATGCCGCTGAAACGTTTAGATTTAAATGCACTTAAAGCGTAGGTGATCATAAAGAAATGAATGTTTGCTGCGAAGAGTTTTGGCAGAATGATGGCCCTTTGTTAGTTTTCCACTATAGAATATATAGTCCCAAATAAATTGTGATTTTAACTCGTCTTTTACAACTAAGAAATCCCGCTGAATGTTCACAGTTGTAGATGACTGTAAAGAAAGGAATATAGCTGCGATAAGTTTTGAAATGCCCTACGGCCCTTTGTCTGCTTGTCCACTAAACAATATATCCAAATAATTTGTGTTTTCAAATCTGTTTTAACCACTTGGTAGATTTCACTCAAATTTTCAAAACTGATTGACCTTAATAAGTAGAAGATCGTTAAGAAATAAAAATGGCTTAATATAGATTCAACTGTATAATACTGTATAATACTGTATTTTGTGAATTTGTCTGTGTCCAAGCATGTGTCGTGCGGGCATCCATTTCTGTGTCACATTTCTAGTCTTTAATACCTTCTTACGTAAGAAACGTAAGCTTCATTTATGTTTTTATACAATAACGATGTCATTCGTGTTAGAAAAAGCCGCGTATTAATATTAAAATCACAAGAATGCAATAACTGAACATATTTAAAACACAAAATCAATTAAAGCAACAACAACAATTTTAATTACATTTTCGGATCATGCCCTTCTTTTTCTTTTTAAAGAGAGGGTATTGTTTTCGAGCATAATTCGAATGTATTTGTAAAAAAATGTGAACGAGTTTGATTTAGAAAAAAATGCATGTAGATATTAATAGTGTAAATCAAGCGCTAATAAGAATGAATTGCCTCTAGTTCAATATTCAAAAGGGAGTGTCAATATAATGCCTTATCCGAACACCATATGACTTGTAACTGGCTTTGTGATTATTTTACTACTAACGTCACAAAAAATGCTTTACTTAAAATATATACCTTTCTGTTTGGTAAACATATGTTCCTAAGCTTATACAAGTTTGCCTCTTTAATCGTCAATCTATATCGCAGACGACAAATAACGTCTTAAAGTTGAATGTATCATAATTATTGCATCGCCAGCGGCAGCATCAAAATCAACATTGATATCTTAATTAATCCTACAAATCGGTTAATCTGTCTTATCCTGTTAGCAATGTTTTCGATTATTTTAATACAACTGGTACCGATATTGTTATTTTTATAAGAGCCGATTTATTACGATGAAGATTAAGACGGAGGTGATGACAATCAAGTATACTTGCATTCATGTACAATAATGTTTACTTTATATGCGAGATTTATACATTATTCAAAAGTATAAAACATTGTGTATATATCCAAACAGTAATGAAAAAAAACATTTAACGATCTAATGTAAAGCTGACCTTCAGACTTTACCTTGTTCACCGAAAATATTAGAAAATCACAAACAAAACCTGACCTACACGGTTTAACTAAATGAATATAATATCAACAAAGTCATTTTAACTCGCTTATTGCAAAAACTACGACAAAACACAGTTGCAAGTTTAAACAGTTTGCAACATCTACTTCTAATAACGATCCTCTTAAAAATCTAGGAGACAGACGACAATCCGGATTTTCAAAATAGAAGAAACAATACAATAGTTCCTGTCGAAAAATTGCACCCGATAAAGACGTTACTCAAACTTGATAGCGATTATAAATAACAAGAACACATGTCCGTATACGTTATTGTATTTGAGTGGCCATAAGTTAAATCGATTGCAGCAGGCGCGAATAAATCAGGTTTCATTGCCGTTGTTTGAATACTCCATAGGGAGTTGTAAGACAACGTCTAATCCGGGCACCATGTGACGATAAACTGCTCGGTAATTGTCTAACCTTTGTAAATGGAAAACGCTTTAATTAAAATACCATTATGACTTCTTAAGAATGCCTTTAGGAGGTTTCTGTTTCAATAATTTCTATGTGGCGAATCTATACGTCGATTGGTAAGCTGGTAAACTTAGTCTCTCTTTCTTCATGTAATCAGCCTTGAAACCTTTGCAAGTATTGAATAACCAATGTTAATTGCACTTCAATGACGGACACTCTCTTTCAAGCTAGTTAACTCCATCTCACAGCATTCAAGGGTCAGTGCTCCATCAGTCTGTCTAGCAAATCCTCAATACGAGAAAAGAACACTCGACAAAAGTTTCGTTGAAAAACTGTTTACAATCTATTAAGATAGCGCGAAATATATGGAAATAATTCTTTAACAAACTGTGGCACATTTTGTAATTTTGCACGTGAACAAGAAACAAAAAACACAACAAACTACACAATCCCGGAAAAGTATAGAACGCCACGTTAAGAGAAAAATCATTTCATCATCTCAGCAAATATATGTCCCATTCATATCCACATTTAAAGAACGAATATTTGTTTCGTGTAGTTCATTGTTTCTGATGGTATAAACACACGGACGGTCTTCATAAATTATATAAGCAGATAAATACATGAGATGTACTATAATGTATTACATGTATTGTATAAACAATTTACATATTCGCAAAAAAAAACTAAATTAAATATTTTTGTATACGGTCGAAGAATCATGGATAAAAGTTATGCATTTTCTTGTTTGTTATTTGACTAATTATTTGTAACTGTCCATTTACAAAATTTCAGACAATTAACGCCGTATATATTATATAAAGATAGTTCTTGTCCAATGTACCTTATTAACGTTTAAAGGCTGTTACGTAACTGATTGGGCAAGTGACAACAATGAACATCTCGTTGTGGAGAAGGGATTATTTTGTTTTAGAGTATGGATCATTTGGTCTTTAAAGTGCGTTTGTCATCGAACAATGCTACAAAATAGTGTTATTTATGATCATAATGACGACGGTGATTATGACGACAATTATTATGATGATTATGAGTGTTGTTGTTTATAATGATGGTGACGATAAATCGACGGAACATAATGCGAAATAGATCGGCGGAGAATCGAGATGTTGTATCACTGCATAACCGTTTTATTATCGCTTAAACTAAATACCCAACCAATTGTTGTGTTTAACTTGTGTAGAGTCTTGTTAATCAGACCAAAGTGCGCTCCTAAGGTAATACCGCAATGGCACGGACGTTCAACACCGCTGTCTGTATGACTTTCTTATTAGTAAGTTGATTCCTGTTTCCCGATTATTTTCTTTCTGATCTTTGTAGTATGTTTATATTTTATGTATATACATATTTTTCAAGCGACCTTCCATCACTTAATTGCATTTATAGTGTAACATGAATCTGATACTCCGTCGACATTTTCATTTTTGGTAAGTGCAAATAATGATATTTTATATAAACGGGTTATTATAATACATTAATCTTCATATTGCTATAACTTGTGCAAATTAATACAAAACGCACCTGTTTCTGATATTTGGACTAAGTTATCCATAGAGTGCTATATTTGCTGAAACGTGCAAACACATTGTCGAAATAAGCGCATACGAATGCCATTTTGTAATTATTAAGCGTTGCATATAAACTGGTGGCAATTGCAAAAGATATCATTTTATGTTGAAAAATCAGCTGCATTCAATGTCATGAAATAGCGAACAACTGCAGCGCATTCAGCGCATTGATATTCTCTGGTAGTTAAAAATTCCGCTATTCCGTAAACGATTGTGTTTGATTTATTCGTTTATATCAATCGAATTCTAAAGAAAACTTTTAACTCTTTAATCTAAATAATATTTTTTTTTCATATTTAAATACTTTTTACCTTAATGGTAAAACCAAACACCATGGTAAATGTTTGTATCAGCATATTTAAGAGTGACACTTTTTTAACTGTTCTAAATTTTGAACAAGCCAAGCTCAACCGTGTCATACATGTAAATTAGTTATTAACAGAAATATATTGTTCATACTTAAACGCATACAAAACGATAACTACATCAATATTTTCAAACTAATAACCTGGCTGATTATTAAACAAGAAATATCTTAATAAATAACTATAAATACGACGCTGATATTTTTTTTTGTTTGTATGTGAAATATGATCGTCTCTACAATTAATGAGATCAAAAGGGCTTTGATTTATGTAGCGGTTGTTTTCTGAACAATTCTAAGCCGCATTACAACCACATATATTTAATTGAGGACGAAAATCTTATCCGAGAACCTACTCCGAGAATGTAAACGCCCAGCAAAGCCTAGTGTTGTTAAAATAAAGCTTGGTGATAAGATGTGTGTCACTCTGCTTGTACACCAGAAAACTTGTGAGCTCGAAATATAAATTAAAAATAGGTTAGCCACTCGACAAGTATTCGTTAATCACAGTGGTGACTTATATCGGTATATGGTCTTTATGTCGTATTTTGCCTTGTGTAACACCTGGTTTTTAATTGGTCAATACATATATTACATTTTATACGTTCCTTTGAAGACCTAAATACATGTTTTACGAACTGGCAGTAAAACTGAATTAGGCTCCGACATTGACCTTTCGACAATAGTACATTAAGTTGGGTAAGACAGATACGCATAGTAATAAACATTTCGCTAGACAACAATACATATTTTATAGCTACAACAAAAGAAATGAACATACAACAAGCAGTTCCCATAGTCAAAGATCGCTTAGAGTTCGTTGCCAGCTTCATGCCCGATAAGCGATTATCACTTCACGGATATAAAATAATCTACGGGAAGGACATAAGCGACAGAGTGCCTAAGAAAAGTCTGTGTTAAAGCGTCACTTCGATGCATTAATCGATTATGCTTTTTATTATCAATAATGGCTTCTTATAGGGCGTCATCGAAACTGTTTAACTTGATGATATAACTTATAACTGTTATTCATTTGAGTCACATTTATATTCAAACATTTACGAAACATTTGAGGCAACTTATCTAGAATGACCATACGTGACCAAATTGGTTTAGGTCGTTTGATTGCATCGCCTAATGTAAATAAGCGGATTTCTCTTTATCCCCACGCTTTTAAAAGCGTGGGGATATTGTGGTTATATCCGCCGTCTGTCCGTCTGTCCTGGCCACTATATTCTCCTACACTATTAGCACTAGAACCGTGAAACTTACACACATGGTAGCTATGAGCATATGTTCGACGATGCACTATTTGGAATTTTGATCTGACCACTGGGTCAAAAGTTATGGGGGGATGGGGCCGGATTTTCACTTATTTGTTTAGGAAAATCACTGAACCGGCCCTATCCCAACCCCCATAACCTTTGACACAGGGGTCAAATCAAAATTCCAAATAGTGCACCGTCGCACATATGCTCATAGCTACCATGTGTGTAATTTTCAAGGTTCTAGTGCTAATAGTGTAGGAGAAGATACTGGCCAATGGGGGTTGTGGTGGGGCCAGGTCAGAGATTTTCACTCATTTTTTTAGGTACATAAATTCTTCATTTCTACACCGATTTACTTCACATTGATACTGAACATCTCTTATGACAATACGGTCATTCATTAATTCACCAATTGACTTCAAATTAATACGGAACATCTCTTATGACAACACGGTCTATCTCGACCATCCATGTCCACATTTCCCACCCCGGAGCCCCACCAACATAGGCCTTGCCCACCCACAATTGCCTTTTAATATAACATCTATGCGGCGTAGGGATACGCGTTGGCCTCTGCCGCGCCATTTCTAGTTTCATTTTGTAATCGTTAGTGTTACTAAACTACCGTGTTTTGGAAAATCCTGTGCTCCAGACGACACTTTAAAGATAAGAGTTAGCTTAATTACCATCCATTTGGTAGCAAACATACATGAACATTCTATTTAAGACTCGTGCAAATTCTTAAAATCAACTGTTAAAATTACCGGGTCTTTTTGCGTCACTTAAATGACAAACATTAAAAAGATTGTTGGAACATTTCAATAGTGACTCTATAGCAAATGACTGTACATGCAATTAACCACATTTGAGTCTCCTAGTACTTGAAGGAATATTTCTGAAAAGTTCACGTTACAGTTCATTAGTTTGTAAAATGATACAATGTCTGTAGGAAATGCATAATTTATTCGCCGCGTAGCATTTGACGTGAGCGTAATATAAGCACTGACTATTAGATAGGAGATCTTGCTGGTTTAACTTAATAATATTAGAGATTGGCGTCCTTATGTCCTTATGGCGTCCTTATGTCATTTGCCGTCTGATTTTAATTTCATCAAGAAGCAGGTGTTTCAAAAACGTTTGTATTCCCTGAACGATATAAAATATATGGAACCTCTTTAATTAATTAAGATTCTTGGCATTTAGAGCAATTTAGAGGTATTACATTTTATAGACACAAATGTTTAATCTTGTCCAAAATTAATAAGGCGTGTTTTCAATATGAACGCGTATTGTTAAAAGTAGATCATTACTCGTCATTCGTGATTTAAAAGTCAAACTAAATAAAAGAAGTGACCTTTTTGATGGTTTGCTTTAAAATATCATAGTTTCTATCGAAAAAATGCATTCAAATTAATTTTTGGACATAGGTGTATTCTTAAGAGATTCAATAAAATAACAATTATAAGAGGATGTGATTTTAGTTTCCGGATAGCAACTGGACTTACTTATGTTTTTAATTTTTTTAACATTTTTACTTAAATCTTTTTTCAAAGGAACAAACACGTCATAACACCGACGAATGTTTGTAATCCCTTATGAAACTAATACGAATAATGGTTAATATCGAGGAGACAGAGTTAAGAATATACACAACAGTGCGTTAACTGTTTGTTTGTAATATACGTCCAGGCTATCTGATACGTTAACATCTTTACCTATTTTACTGAAAAATTAATATGTCGCACTTTCCGTACTCTTTGCATATCTACGTTTCCAATAATACAGAACAGGGATTGGCGTAATGACACAAATAACACCATGGCCTTTCCAATAATGTTTTAAAAAAATATTGTGCAAAGTACACATTATTGACGCATTTCACATATATCCCTCGACGTCTGATAGTTTTATGACGATGACGCCCTTGCGTGGAATACATTTTCTTTGGTAATTTAACGTCCAGTTTTTAGTCTACTGCTGTTTTTACGTGTATTATACTGTGTGTCTGGTGTCTAGTGTCTGGACCTTAACGACGGTATTAGCCTTATATTTAGATACCATATACATGAAATTCTGATATCATGAACGATTACGTATTAAAATTAAATGTGAATACTATTTTTTATCATAAGTCTCGCTGTCAATACACACCCGGAATTCTGAATTTCTTTCTATTGTTCGAAATATCTTATCCGCTATTTTAATAGACCTTTTGGGATGTTATTATACATAAACAATCGTACTTACTGATATACACACATTACCTGAAACGTTTATTCGACACAAACAATATATTAATTGCAATATCAACTTGGAGAAAAACTCGATTAAAATATTTTAGATATCATCTACTCTTTGTTAATTTCTATCAGTGGCTTTTAGATGAACACGTAGATTAAGTTAGTTATGCAATAAGTCCATCGTGGAATTGTAATTGCATTATTCAAATGTACAATATACAATGCTCCGTATGATGAAACTTCTTTCTGAAGTTACGATTAACATGTATACATAATTTGCAAACGATGTCCGAAGGGAACGTTTGTAAACTCCAACCAGACGCGCCACTTTCGAAATAGGTAAATAAGTACTTGGTGAACATTTCGCAGTTTTGAACGTGATTCGTCTAAAAATCTTCCACACTTTGTGAAAAATCGCATGATCAAATTTCATTATATGGTCCCGAAGACGGGCAAACGGGCGGATGGACAGAGGAAGAGATGGACACACAGACACATGAAAAAGCTATAGCTGAATATGTACACTATTTTATGATAATAATTTATTTACTTTTTAAGTTAATACAATTTTGCATCTTTTTATTTAAGTAACAGCTACCTAACTATAGACATCTAGTGGAAAGGATTCGATTATAATCCTCACATTTCCTTAAATGTTTACATTTTCGCCTGCATATGAAGGTCGTTTTATGAACATCCTCACACGACCAAACCCTCCTTTGAAACAAAAAAAACAAAACAATTTGTTATGTCCACAATATCACAAACTGTCTTGCTTCCATTTCCGAAACAGACCAAAAGAGAACTATAATTATTTACACCTGCTCGTCTTAATTTATGCAGACAAATGACCCAAATACAGATGCTAGTCTTCTGAATGTGCAGACATATAACTTCCTATGATGCGGATCGTTTCAAAGAATAGCGACGAATAGGAGCGCTCCGAAGAAGACACCAACAGTTTGCAGGCGAATTCTAACCGGTCGGGTGTAATCGTTTTAGAAAAACACCTAAATAAAACATTCAGCATACATAAGCATGTTTTGTATGAGCAAGGCACATTTATACAATATTTTGATACTAGGATGAATACATGGATATCATAAAGTGTTTTACACGAGTAGAAATTTTACTATGCGTATACTTTTTATTATCCGTCCCGTATTTTGACAACGAAGTCCGTTCAAATCCGTTACTATTTAACATGAGTTTTGATATATTTCATAGTGAAGTATAAGCAATTTGGTCGTGGGTCATATATAAAATAATATGCCTTCACATATATAGCGTAATGTCACTGAACAATGACGTTAGATGCATGCCATGAAAACAATTTTGAGTTTTAAGCAAAACCAATGATTGCATTTATGAATTCAATCAGATATTTGCAAATTACGCAAAGTTGATCCAGATCCAATAACACAAACACTTTGAAACATTCAATAAGAAGCTCTATGCAATAAATTAGCTGCACATGCGACCATGATTTTCTTAAACGATTAATAGAAGGCAATCATTGTTCTTGTAGACGCGAGCTATTTTTAAAAACCAACTGAGAAGACAAAAATATTAAGATACTATTATTATTGTGCCACATACAATACTTAACAAAACCCACCAAGATATTAATGGAGAATAACCTGTATTTCAAACGTTTTAATCCTTACATGAAAACTTGTTTGTGCCAGAGCTAGGATATGTGCTTTTGGTTACACTTGATCATGTACATCTTTCACGGGAAATACATTGGATATACGTGACGTCATTGATAATACAAAGAGGTGTATTTGATTTAAGATGTTATTAATTGACACTTGAAAGCTAGACTTAGAAAAAAACTGATTTCTATGTTAAGTAGAAATGTGACACGGATGCCCTCCGTATCACTTTTGTCTTAAACCTCAAATAATATCGAAAACAAAACACCCTAGGTATGCAAGATCTCATGCTGGTTAACATGTTTGTATAGTTTAATCCCTCAATATTTGTTGAGTTACGCGCGACTCAAATATCCGACAGACGGACAAAGACAAATATATACCCCTTACAATTCTGCAATTGAGGCCATTAAACATATATTTTAATTGGGAATTCGTTCCGATCCGAAACTCAAACACGATAAAAATATATGCATTGCTACATCTCACTTTAATTTTGTCGTATTATAATCTTTACCCAACAACTTCAAATGTGTTGTTGCATTATAAATAGTATTCCGATAAGTAAATGAGCAACCCCGTGTCTAGTAAAATTTAATGGATATGCGTAATCATTTTTGTGACTAATTTAATTCACATTTCATTTGATCACACTTTATTATTGCAGGAAATCCATCACACACTGACATAAAAGAACGTGTCAAATGCATATTTACAATGGCAATCGTTTCTATGGAAATTATATAATTAAGGGAAATGTTAGTGTATTGTCATTAATTGAACATAATCTTAATTTCATATGGTTTTAGTCGTAAAAGCATAGGTACTATAGGTGCGTGTGTATCGTTATTGCATGAATGGAATACATGATGACGTTTTAAACAAATAATCAATTTAAACAACAGAAACGACTTGAACATAACTTTGGAAGTTGTTCGTAGTGACGTAGTCAAAGAGGATACTGTTTTTGCGAAACATAACTCATTGCCGAATATAACTCATTTGTAACAATGTCTCTTTCTGAATTACTGCAGTTGGATGGTATCTATATAAATCAAATTCTAACAGGATACATTGCGTCTAGTTGAATGCTCCCCAGGGAGTGCCTTATCCGGGCGCCATGTGCAGAGCAACTTTGTTTGTGATTCGATTACCAAAGAACCGAAAAAGTGCTTAAATTAACTGTATTAGTTTTAAATATAACTATTTGCCGAAAATAACTAATTGATATCAATGTCTTTGTGAATTATTTTAGTTGAATGATAACTGTTTATAAATTTCTATTAAGATATATTGCTTCTAGATTAATACTCCACAGGGAGTGTTTAGAAATCGCTTTATCCGGGCACCATGTGAAGAGTAACACTTCTGATTTCTGTAATTTAACATCCATAGAACCGGAAAAGGGCTTCACTGTATTAGTTTCAATGCGATCCACAGGAGCACACGAATAAAACATGCAACACCATACTGTTATCATATAAATAATATATTTTTTTTTCATTAAATTCCTCTTAGACATTCCAAGTCACAGAAAGTGAATTAAAGTTTATGCCCGTTAACCTTGAAAGGTCATTTCGATGTTTCACGGAGGATTGATAAGATTAATACCGGATACATTAAGTGAAGTAATACAAACATCCTAAGATACAAGAAAAAGGTTACTAAAACAGTTATTCACAAACTCTGACATTGAATTGTGACCTTGACATGTCACGGAAGAGCATGGGAGTAGCAATCTGTACATCCGATTATTGGAAATTATAAAATCCAGCCATATAGAGAATTATAGGTTAGTGTTGATTATAGATCAGGTTTATCATGCGAGACAAAAAGTACGAGCCTTGGCGAGTGCTTTTTTGTTTTTGTGCCGAGCATGATAAACCTGCTCTATAATCAACACTAACCTTTTATTCTTTTTATCCCATAATTTATTCAGTAAACCTTTTTATTTAAACAAAATTAATTATTGTAAGATCGGCGTGGCGTATTGGATATGGTGTCCGCCTAGCGATCGGGAGGTCATGGGTTCGAACCCCACTGGGAGCGTTCCTTTGATCTCCCCCAAAGACACCAAGTACTGGTTCTAGTCACAGGAAACGGACTCGAGAGCGTTTATATAAGCCTATGGCTTTCGATGCAATCGAGCAAAAATAAATAGGTTTAAACTAAACAAAATTAGTTTAACTGGATAATTTCAAAGGATTTAAGACGTCATTTTGTCGAAACAATGACGTTATTTCGTGCCGTGGTTTATAGCAGAAATTTAATCAACGGGGCTTTAATCAACCGAGTTCGCTGTAAAAGTGGGAAAAATTAAAATCCTTTTATGTACCTACACTGTACAGAGTAGCAACTACATTTATGACAGTTGCTTTTAAATTGTCACATTTGACCAAGGATTTGGCTGGAACAAATTGTTTGGTAATTGGTAATTATAATCTTACGTTGTAATATTAAAACCCTCCAAGGCATGTACAAGATACAGAGCAGAAACGAAACTGTAATAACTGTAACCTTGGATTGTGATCGTCAACTAACACCGAGGGGCCTGGGAAATATATGCAACAAATCGTCTGATCATTTGTGATGATGAGCCGACGTTAAATTATTATCTTTACATGCATGCTTGATTTAACATGCGTAAACTATAAAGCCAAAGACAATGAATTGTTACCCTGACATTTTACTGTCAAGAACGGAGAGTTCATTGCGAAACATTGTCTGGTCATGGGGAAATAATTCTTCGAAATAATATTAAATCCATCTAGGGACGTAATGCGAACATGTTTTTTTTAAATAAATGTAATAAATTGCAATTAAGCTTAACAAAAAAAAACAACATAATACTATTATCAAACTTGCAATATGTATACCAAATGCGATGTTTTTAAATAGAAATATAATTGAAAAAAAACTACACACAAACAAGCAACACACAAACAATAAACCAACACAACAACAAAAAAAAAAACGACACAAAATGCAATTGCGCTTGTGATAAATTACGTGGTTCTTTTGGTGATATAAGAGCAACAAGAAAAAAACAACAGCGCAAAATATGTAATTCCAGACAACTATGTTTCACTTATAAATTTACTTCAACTATTCAACACAAAGCTATGTCTGCATACACACATTTTGCCCATGTTCTCCACCAAAATTCTATGTATATTGTAGAAACTATTGTTCTGTATTTAGAAACTGGGGCCATAACCTTGACCCAAATAGCCCCAAATGCACTAAAAAACCTAGGTCAACATGTTAGCTACCTACACACAAACATTCAGTGCGATACTCCAATCCAAACTCCAGTATTTGAGTGGAAGATTTTTGTTTAAGAAACAGTTACCTTAACCTTGATAGATTGAATTGTTATACATTGCCAGGCTAGGTCTACATGCAAGCTAAATATATATTAAGTTCCATACACATTTAACAAACCAAACTTAAATTATTGACCGGAAACCATATGTTTAACGCCAGCCGCTACTCCGCAAACCCTTCCGCTCGCTCGGCTTCGCTGGCAGCTTTTTTTTTTTAAGGAACCGCAACAGTTTGCGAAAATTACTAAACATGCTTCATCCACTTGAAAGTAATGCCTTCTAATAAAAATGTTGTTCCTATAAATAGAGCTAAAATACTGGTTTGATTGTCGAAAATATTCAATATAGTTGATAAAATACAAATACCAACTGGTTAAGTAATTAATGCAATACAGCAGGTAAAAGTTTGTAGCAGTTTTATAAAATCTTACATAATATGTTTACGGACACGGGTTCTAAATTTGTCTCTGTCACGTTAATTTCAAAATAACACTGGTAATAACATCAAAAAGACAAAGTTACAATGAATTTTAAGATCATGTTAATATCTAGTGTGATCACACGTCAAGATTAATTCATTTACTCAGCTGACTTACATACGTATTCTTAGAACGTAATAGAAAACATTCGTTTTATGAGCTTGCTTAATAAGGATAAAGAGCCAAGGATGTGCATTAAGGATAATTCGTATCATCTTTCTATCTATTTATGGAATCTATGTCACGCGTGGTTACACAAATACCTAGGGCATGATCTTTATTTAAACATAATATAAAAACCTTATAAAATATGTCATATAATGTCGTGTCAATATTTACACAAATTGCTATTTTATATCAAATGTAACCGCACAAATCCAACATCCAGCCATATGAAGCACAGGCGAATATACGAAATTATCTAGGGTAATTGAAAACGGGGTCATATTATATGTCAGGAAAGTACAAGGTTACAAAAAGTGGTAGCAAACAGAACGGGAATCATCTAGAAATGTGGTTTTATAAATCTCATATGAGAAGTAGGTTATAATACCAATGGTACAGATAGAATAGCACTTACCGATTTCATCAAGCTATATTCAATGGAAAATTGTCATTCCCGAAGATGTTAGGATTGCGTGAGAGGATGTAATTGTGGTTTGATGGAATAGACAAGAACTCGTTCACCTTGTATGTAAGTATGAATTACTCTCAACCTGCATTCTTCACAAATACGCTCTATTGTTCTTCTTTGAAACAGTTAAGGTGCTTGGCGATTTTCCTACTAAACGAATCTGCAAACAGCGTACATACGGACTGGAAGAGGCCCACTGGGGACAAAGAATGCAGCTCGATAAGGACTTCAAGAAGTTTTTGTGCCGTGTTCCTCCAGAATATCAACCTAAAGCGAGATATGCGGACTCTTGTACGATACCCTAGTTCACCATTTTGTTCTAAGATGTACACACGATAGGAAACACACCGCGAATGCTTTCTAGACGGTCTATCGGAAGTCTACAGCGTCGACATGCGCACAGGTGTACACAATCACCCTGGCGACATCACACAAAGCGTGTTTGACAATAGATATATAAAACTAATTACCTATTCTGCCATGTTCTAACAAAGTCCAAAAGACCAATAATGTGATTCAATGCATGTGATATTATCTTAATTTCATAATGACATATAATGCTATATGACAGTATTTGAAACTGACACTTACTTGTACTTAATTGTCGTGTACTACAAGTTATTTGCACTTGATTGATTTAGTTCACGTTTGTTTATAATGTTTGTATTTATTTCTTTTCCACTTGAATTGTGTTTTATTTTAGCAAATGTATGAAATGTATGTCCAGTTAATAAGACGTAGGCCTATGAATGCCTTTTACGTAGATAAGTATATAAAAACAACACGGAAATGTCTGCATGCGGTTTTAGACCGCCTGAGTCGGCTTTGGCATCACTCTCCAATGCAAACAGTTCGAGTGATCATGTAATCGACGATGGACTTATAACGTCTGCATGTACTTTGTATTTTAAGGTAGCTGTGTATTAGCATTTAATCAGAGTATTTGAATTTCCAATTTATCTTGTATAATGTACACGTTGGAGATGCGATCGTATATTTGATAAAATTGGTTATGTTTTCGTTTTTATTATATATTTATGTTTGAATTATATATTGTTGTATTACATATGTTGTATTTTAATATAAATAGCACCTGAAAACTCTGGTTTGCGTTTATTTACTTGTTTTAGAAGGTAATTAGTATTTTGTCTATTATTTGCATTACTGATCAAAGTAAATTGAAACAAGTAATCATTATGGTAAAGTCGAATATCAATGGTTTACTTTACAGATAACGTTTAACATAATGAGTCATTCTGATTTTTTTTTGTTTCTACAGACAAAGGTTGCTTCTGAATTACTGTGGTGTAAAAAGCCTATGAGACAACAGTTAATATGTTCCCTGAAACTAAGTGTGATGAGGTTGTGAAAGTTGTATGATTTACGTTACCTGTCAGTAAAGGATGATATGATGGATATATATACACACTATGTTATACGATAACTTATTTCAATACCATAGCTCCAATTATGTTTATTGCTAATGCTGAGTCTAATCTTAATGTTAGAACATGTGCCTCATTATATTACTGGTAAATATATACTATTGTTTATAAAAATTAAATAATGCAGTAAAGACACTGAATTAGTAGAAAGCTTAACTTGTGTTTTGTCGATGGAGATATTCATGCTTATAATGAATTAAAGTAAGTAGGTATTTGAATTTTGTTAAAACTATGTTGTTATGTGTTAATCTTTCTTATTTGGGATTTCATATTAAACCTTGGGCATTAGATCGTTAGAAATAATGTGCATGCTTAGGTTTATCAAATATGTAATACATATTGTGCAAACATCGTTGCAATACATTATACAATATATGAAATACATATCACAATTTTTGTTTAATTGTTTTTCAACGGTAATGCCTAAGAATGAACATGATTAGTGGACATTTTTCCCCACAGAGTTATTCGACATACAGGTATATGCTTTTATAGCGATTGATGTCATAAAACTTTAGAAGCATTTACATATACAGTAACATAAAAGCTGTATAAAATTACATGATTTATTGTATTTAAATATACATATGATTTTAATACAACAACATATACCGTTAATGTAATCAAAGTATACCGTTGGTAACCATTATAAACGACGTAGACCATTAGTGTATATCGTTTGAGCTCGTATATAAGGGATCGCAATGAAACTCGGTATACATTTTTCAGGAGATAACAATGACAACATCCGGTAGTCATTTGTTTAATTATAGTATTTACATTTTAACAATTAAAGCATTTTAATCAATCGCATAACTTCACTGGGACAACCTTATTATAGTAATACAATTGGTAGTATTGATTAGTAGCGAGGCATAGTCTTACAAAGTACTTGCTTAACTTTAGAAGATAGGGAATATAAAACATTCTTACTATAACTGAAATTGAATTTCGTGACATAAATACAAACAAACAACACAGAAAATTCAACACAATTCATAAAGAAAAATACAAGAAAAAAAAAGTGTTAAGGTGCATCTTCAGAAATGAGGAAAAGAGTGTACACTGATTAAATAAAAAAAATACAGGTGGTGGCGAGACAATCAAAATGGCATTACTTTCCTACAAATTATGCAGATCCCTTCATATGAGTGAATCAGCACACTTAATGTGCTCTCGTCTGGCATTGTATTGCAACACCATGAGCACAACAGGAGTATAATACATTTTTTTAATCATGTGTTTACTAGAAAGACAGGATATACGGCTACGAAAGATAGTAAAAAGTGTATGAGTTTTAAGGAAAAAAATAAGTCCGAGTGATTCCTTTCATTTTTGTCTCGTGGCATATAACGAGGAATTCATCAGATTGAATTTGATCTCATTGACGACTTTGTGTCTACATTCATATTGTTGTACTCCGCTTCAGGCGCAAGTTTTATACCAAGTATAACTATAGTAGCTCTCTCTCAGTAAATAGTTATGGCAGTGTGGCTTTAAATATAATGGTTATTTTTGTCCATGAAAGTAAGTCAACCCAGAATTAAGTTAGTCGATGCAATTTATTGTCCAGCAAGGAGCTCAACATGTATGATGAAATATATTCTTTATTATTTACTGTAATAATATCACTGAGCAAATTTCACTTACAATGTGTTAACATATGGCACCAGAGTTCTTAACAAAAATTCAGAACGTAGTTTTTCTATTGATGGAATGTCTTTCTTTCCACAGAAAATCTGAGGTATATATACTTTTTCAATAACACTGTGTCCTGTGTTATACACATGACACGGTGTGTCATTGACACAGTGTGCCTGCAACATTAAAAATCGTGCCCGACACAGTATTCTAAGTGCCTTTTTAACAGGTGCTCAAATAGAATGTTCTAAAGTATAGAATATTTGTAACGTTAAAACAACTTCAAAATGTGCAAAACAAATAACAACATAATAATACCTCAAAGGAACTTTTTTTGCCTTGAATTGAATCCATTTCGGACTTTAACAATCTATGCAAATACAAAATGATGCTCAAGGACTTTAAACAAATCGGCTTGACATAAGTTGCTTCGCAACGGGCACGGTAAAAATCAAGACGGCTGCCGTCGATTTCTAAGAAACAAGTGTGACAATTAAAGTCAAAAAGCAATGGATGTAAACAATTCTAACTGTTAGAAATTGGAAGAAATGTGCACAATAGGACTAAAATTTGATAGCTGCTTCTTATGTTGTATGAATTCTTTAATAATGACATTAACTTTCAGAAACAAATGTCTATATCAAAACCGGAAGTAGGAACATTTTAACAATAACAATGGAGTAAAAAGTCGAAAGTATGAAGGAAATCTAATTCTAGCCTAAACATGTGATATTAGTGGCTGGTCTGTAATATATAATTTGTCAGCACTATTAGTTATATGACCAGAATAGAAAAAGCAACATGAATGAATGAACAATGAAAACAATTATGCTGTTGACAAGGAAATTCAGGTTACTAGTTTCAATGTAATTTTTGATACACATTTAAATAATGTACTATGCACTGGGCTGTATCATTATTGTCGCTTCAAAGTCTACAATTATCCTGAAAAAATATCGGGTTGTTTAAGTTTAATAATCCGTTTAAATCTTCGAAAAAGATTAACGTTTTTATCGATAAATTGGAAATAACGTGTATAACATACATACATGGAGCAATAAAAATACGTTTTTATTTCTATAGCCTTAATTGTTTCATTTAATTTTTCTTTTAGACTATTCGAAATAGTATAGTTTAATAGTTCCAAATATTGATGAACTGAACGTTTTTCTGCTGGGTGAATGCCTGGCACATAATGGACCCGTACTCGAATTAAAGGGAGCCATGGGAGTAAGAAAGCTGACGCGTCATGGACATCCGTACTTCATCATGTCTGGCTCTGGACCCCTATTTTCATAAAAATCCCAGACCTACAACGCACAAAAAATGAAAACAAGCCTAAGCTTCGCGTTCTATTTATCTCAAAATGAACTTGGTTATGTTCAGCTCTAATCCAGTACTTGCCATTCAAGAAATTGGCAAATTCGGAAGTCACAAGGACTGTAATTTCTCTTTTACTAGTTTAGTCGATTGCTTCACATTGGGATTCAACGCTGGACATAATATAAACTTCTAAAATGAGTTGGTCCATTATGTCCTCTAACTGTTTAAATTGTGTAGATAAAATTCAGATGATCACCTCATTACACATTGTTTTATATAGATAATTATAACAAGTCTTGAAACAATCAAAATGTGATTTTGCATCATCATAAAATGACGCAAGTTCTATTTGTGGAATATGGTAATACATTCAATACAAATGAGCAAAAACATTAAAAAGCGTACATATATCGGATTACGGATATTCGTTAACAAATATCCATGAAATTGATATAGATTAACGACAAATTGTATGAATGTGATTTCTGATTAACTAATGTGGATTATAAAATAACAAAAGCTTACGATTCAGAGTTATTGTAGCGTTTTTATATCTTAGCCAGGATGTCTACTGCTTATGTTCCATATGGCATTATCGTAAATTACAGTACTGTTTGAGGATTCAGTAAATAAAACTATTCCGCGTTTATTAATAGGCGCGATTAACATCAAATGAATGGAAAGGAATACTTCATAGTCTGGATGCGGCTCATAGCTCACACCGATATAATAGTGTGTGTTCATCAATAGCAATTTAATCCTTCAATCCTTACCCCGTTCTTTTGTCAGATTGTTAACGATTTTGTTTTCAGACAAACTTACTGATGTAGTGAAGAACGAAATGAAAGTCACATTTATTGTTTTCCTAGTTTATCCCTCTCTGTGCTCATTTTGTCCAAGCAAACATAGCGATGGGTGAACATTTCTTTCTACATCAGTCGAAACATTTAATGTTAAATAATCAATAACATAGTTAACTGCGCTTCTGAAAAAGGTCAGTTTGAAGCTTCTTTACCACATTCATCATGGACGTCTTCGTTTAGCAACAGAGACTGGAACAATCGACAGAAGCTTGACTGGCTGATTCCGTGGATATTCCCGACTTCTGGAGATCTCCAATTGCAATACTACTCAAGGATGCTAAATTCTGAAAATAAACGAATAACTTTACAGACAAGTGTTCATCTGTATACTACCAACACAAACGTGATCATGACATTGACACAGGTATATATCATGTAACTGGTATTATTGAACTTAAACAATGACAAATTATTTATAGTGTTATTATCCAAATATGTCTCTTTGTATTTAATGTGTTGCATAATTAAATATGAACATTACATACAAAGTCAGCAATATCTGTCCCAGATCTTAAATAAACTTGAAAATGGTTATACTTCTCTAAGCGGCCGATACGGTCATATTCAGTGATGATCCTTTAGATCTACACAAAGCACTAAATAATTTCAAAACATACTGTGCTAACTGGAAACTTAAATTAAAGTAACACACAAATAATTATCAATGGACAAGGCGGTTCAAGGAGAAATGTCACACATTATATCAAAATAGGAAACACAGATATTGAAACTGTACATGAATATAAATATCTAGGTATATACTTAACAAAAAACCGGTTCATTTGTTAAAACCAAAAAATATATTGACGAACAAAACACCCCAAAAGTTAAAGGCGCTATCCTAAACGTATGACCTGAAAAAGATCTTAAAAAAACTATAAAACCATTACTCCTTTATGCCAGTGTAACTTGGGTAATGGGGAATATAGATAAAATTGAAAGCGTTCAGCTCAGATTCCTCAAATATATCTTTAACATAAAAGCTCCACACCATAAAACATGTTTTATATGAAAATGAACTCGAACCAATTAAATTAGATATTATATATATATATTGCATTCTGGCCTTATAGAAAACACAGAATCGCCTGAAACATTAAAACAGTTTTCCAAGATATATTACATACTCTTAGACCTACACTTCAAAAAACGTATACATTTCCCTTGGATACACAGTACCCGGGGTATTGAAAAAATACGAAATATACTGTTTTCAAATAATATAGGGTTGAACAAGAGCCAATACTACACAACTTCGAAACATTCAACTCGAAGCTCCATGCAATAAATGTCACCACAATTTTCTTAAACGATTTAAAAAATACAATCATTGTATCTTTTAGCCACGAGTGATTATCGATTGGTGTATTTAAAAGACAAAAACTCTTACATATAAATTCCAATTGGAAGATATAGAACTCTTGAAAACCCCATCAAGCACTTAATTGGGAACACAACAAATTGTATGAATGTGATTTCTGATTTACTAATGTGGATTATAAAATAACAAAAGCTTACGATTCAGAGTTATTGTAGCGTTTTTATATCTTAGCCAGGATGTCTACTGCTTGTGTTCCATGTGGCATTATCGTTACTTAGAGTACTGTTTGAGGATTCAGTAAATAAAACTATTCCGCGTTTATTAATAGGCGCGATTAACATCAAATGAATGGAAAGGAATACTTCATAGTCTGGATGCGGCTCATAGCTCACACCGATATAATAGTGTGTGTTCATCAATAGCAATTTAATCCTTCAATCCTTACCCCGTTCTTTTGTCAGATTGTTTACGATTTTGTTTCATGACAAACTTACTGATGTAGTAAAGAACGAAATAAAAGTCACATTTATTGTTTTCCTAGTTTATCCCTCTCTGTGTTCATTTTGTCCAAGCAAACATAGCGATGGGTGAACATTTCTTTCTACATCAGTCGAAACATTTAATGTTAAATAATCAATAACATAGTTAACTGCGCTTCTGAAAAAGGTCAGTTTGAAGCTTCTTTACCACATTCATCATGGACGTCTTCGTTTAGCAACAGAGACTGGAACAATCGACAGAAGCTTGACTGGCTGATTCCGTGGATATTCCCGACTTCTGGAGATCTCCAATTGCAATAGTACTCAAGGATGCTAAAGTCTGAAAATAAACGAATAACTTTACAGACAAGTGTTCATCTGTATACTACCAACACAAACGTGATCATGACATTGACACAGGTATATATCATGCAACTGGTATTATTGAACTTAAAAATGACAAATTATTTATATTGTTATTATTCAAATATGTGTATTTGTATTTAATGTGTTGCATAATTGAATATGAACATTACATACAAAGTCAGCAATATCTGTCCAAGATCTTAAATAAACTTGAAAATGGTTATACTTCTCAAAGCGGCCGAAACAGTCATATTCAGCGATGACCCTGTAGATCTACACAAAGCATTAAATAATTTCAAAACATTATGTGCTAACTAGAAACTTAAATTAAAGTAACACACAAATAATGATCAATGGACAAGGCAGTACAAGGAGAAATGTCACACATAATATAAAAATGGGAAACACAGATATTGAAACTGTACATGAATATAAATATCTATGTATATGCTTAACAAAAAACCGGTTCATTTGTTAAAACCAAAAAATATATTGACGAACAAACCACCCCAAAGTTAAAGGCGCTATCCTAAACGTATGACCTGAAAAAGATCTTTAAAAAACTATAAAAACATTACTCCTTTATGCCAGTGTAACTTGGGTAATGGAAAATATACATAAAATTGAAAGCGTTCAGCTCAGATTCCTCAAATATATCTTTAACATAAAAGCTCCACACTCTAAAACATGTTTTATAGGAAAATGGCCTCGAACCTATTAAATTAGATATTATATATATATATTGCATTCTGGCCTTAAAGAAAATACAGAATCGCCTGAAACATTAAAACAGTATTCCAAGATATATTACTTACTCTTAGACCTACACTTCAAAAACGTATACATTTCCCTTGGATACACAGTACCCGGGGTATTGAAAAAATACGAAATATACTGTTTTCAAATAATGTAGGGTTGATCAAGAGCCAATACTACACAACTTCGAAACATTCAACTCGAAGCTCGATGCAATAAATCTCACCACAATTTTCTTAAACGATTTAAAAAATACAATCATTGTATCTTTTAGCCACGAGTGATCATCGATTGGTGTAATTTAAAAGACAAAAACTCTAAAATAAAAATTCCAATTGGAAGATAAAGAAATCTTGAAAAAAAAACATCAAGCACTTAATTGGGAATAGATTGTACGGCAAACGCTCAAATTTCAGATATATAAAAATCCTTACATTAAAGTTTTTATTGTGCAAGTGTTACGATAAATGCACTAGTTTACACTTGATAGTATACATTTGTCACGGGAAACATATAGGACATACGTGACGTCATTGATAATAAACATAAGTATGTGTATTTGATTTAAGGAGTTATTAATCTAAAACGTTTTTCTGACAACTTAACATGTGTTGTTTCATTATTTATACAATCAGAGTCAATTAACACTGGCAGATGGTATTCCCATTTCTAGTTAAAACAAGTGGATAAGCGTAAATATTGTTTGACTAATTACATTCACATAGCATTTGACCAAACTTTATGTATTGCAGACAATCAACGACACATATGACAACTAGAAGGACAACAAATACATATGCACAATGGTTATCGTGTGTAGGGAAATTATATTAAGAACGGGATTTTTATTACATTGTCATGAAAGAAACGTGCGTTTAATGGTATTTGTTTAAATAAAGTCATAGCTCATCGGTGTCATAAGTGTGTGTGTATTATAATAATATAATTATATGAATGTAATACCTGACAATTTAAACACATACTCAATTAAAACAACAGCAAGGAATTGAACATAATTTTGGAGCATGTTCGTTATTCCGTATTCAAAGAGGTTACTAATTCCTTGACGAATGTTTCTTATTTATAACAATGTCTTTCTGAATTATTGAACTGGGATGGTAGCTGTGTAAATCAAATTCAAATTAAATTAATTGCCTCGATTTGAATACTCCACAGGAAGTGTTAAGACATCGCCTTATCCGGGCATCATTTTTGTAAGTGTATTACCATAAAACCCGCAAAGGGCTTAATGTCATAAATTGATAACTCCTTGACGAATACAACTCATTGAAAAGAACGTTTTCCTTAATTATTGCAGTTGGATGATAGCTGTGCAAATCCATTTATAATAAGATACGTGGCCTCTAGTTGAATACTCCACAGGGAGTGTTAAGATATTGCATTATGCGGGCGCCATGTGAAGAGTAAGATTTATTTGATTCTATATCAATAGATCCTGAAAATTTACTGTACTAGTTTCAATGCGTGCCACATGAGCACTTAGACGCACAATAATTTAACATGACACATCATAGGTCTTCATGAAAAAAAAAACAATTGTTATTAAATGATATTTTTTTCAAAGACATTACAATTTACAGAATATGAATTAAATGTTATGATATTTGACCTTGATCTAGATGTTTCTCGGAGGAGCGTAAAATAAATCCTGCGATTGACTATAAAGTTACGGAAACAATAATTCATAAATGTTGACATTAAATTATGACCTTGACCTGTCATGGGAGCAGCACGCTGCACATCGGGAATAATTACATCCAAACATATTACAAGCCTCTAACGCACGTCTTATGTACAGAGTGGCAACTAAATGTATTACCTTTCATTTTAAATCGTGACATTTAACTCACGATTTGCCAGGAATACAGTGTTTTTTTCATGGGTGATACGTATCTTAAGTTATACTAAAACCATCAAATCACGCCGGGTATGCGGATACTTTGATGACGGTTTGCACTTCGATAACAGAACAAAAAACGCCACGCGCGCGAAGTAAGTTCCTCGGTTTTTTTAAGCTATATACTAAAGATTAGTTTTTAAGACAAGACACATGGTCGAGTTGATAAATGGTGTATCCTTTTGTATTGGGAAGACAAAATTTCACGGAAGAATGGTACATTTTTGCCCCAAAAAATGAAATTCGGTCGGAAAACAGCATAAACTAGATGAACAGTAAACATTTGAACAAAATAAAACTACTTAGAAATATTGCATTAAATTGTTTGCTATTCCAGCATGTAGAGTAATAACTGTGCTTCAAATACTGAACTTTTGATAGTATTCAAAGAAATATAAACAAAGATATAGCACGTTTTAAAAGGTGGTATACATAAAGTTGCTGGCACGTTGATTACCGATAAAGGGCACTTCATCTGACGGAGACTTTTAACAAACTGGGCACTCTGATAACCAAGTTTTATCTTCTATCTGAAATGCATTTCTGTATATTATGGATTTTCAATAATCCCTTTTTAGCATGGAATGGCCCTATTATCATTTTAGTGTTTTTTTTTTTAACATTATTATAAATCTTTATACCTTAAACAACATTTTGCATTTGAAACAGAATTTGAGAGAACATTATGGAAGTGTGAGGACATGCTGATGATGAGCAATTAACCTTTAGTTTCTTAAACTAAATGTATACATATATTAAAGGAAATAACGCAAATGTCTTGTCATTTTAAAACTAGCCTATACATTATATATAATTCTGTAGGTGATCATAAGTTATGTTATACCTCTGTTGATAAGAAATAAAAAATGTTTCAGTGATTTTTGCTTACAATAAACACTTTTAACTGATAACAATTATACATTGACGATGACCCTCGATTGCTCTCTGCATTTGAAATATACACAGGTGCTGTATGAGCAACTTTGAAAACAAACCAACCAGCTAACACCAATCAGTGAATGTGGATCACATAGTAATATACAATTATGAAATAATATGCCCGATGACCATCGTCTACTGTACAATTTAAGAAATAAATCACAATATAGTTTGTAAAAACAAAGGTAAACAACATTTAATAACCCGAGACTGCACTTTAAACTTGGAATATAGTTATATGGTATATGGGTTAAAGGGACTGTAAACCACGAATGACGATAAAAGAAAAGTTCTAAAATACCGTTTGTTTTTTACAATTATTAGTTTATATTGATTAAAATATCACGACTGGTATATAACATTATTTGAAAAAATTAGTTTCTTTATTTTTACTTTATTTTTGTATTTATTTATTTTTACTGGGTATGCATACCAGGTAACAACCAGTTAACTATAAATAACGCAAGTAGATTGATCATCATCGTCACGTGGTTACCACAGGGATGCAAATTGTGCATGCGTAGTGAATTGTATATATTTTATATATAAAAAGATCAATTTACTAGCATTATTTAAAGTGTGTATATCGTTATTTAACATATTTTCGCGATGTACTTTCGATTTCACATCGCGAAATTTTATTACCGAATATACTGAAAATATGAACTTTTTTCAAGTAATGTAATATACCAGTCGTAATATTTTAATTAATATAAACTATTAATTGTAAAAAAATACAGTATTTTAGAACTTTTCCTTTTTTGGTCATTCGTGGTTTACAGTCCCTTTAACATCAAACTCAACACGTGGTTACGGTTATCTACCGTACTCTTAAATTTCAAAATTCAAATAAGGAATGTGTGCGTATTTTCCGTATTATAAATAAACTCAAGTCTCATAGAATTTTTACGTGTAGAGCATGAAAAACATTCGAGAATTTAAAATGTGGTATCTGCCTGTATTATTTTCACATACTTTTCTTACATTAAAACAAGAACTTTAACTTAAACGATTATGTTATAGCTGTATTGAACAATTTGCGCAAATTAATCGCCTATCTTTAAGCATCCGCAGAAAACAAAAATGAAGATAATACTGCTACATAATATTTGTTCAAAAACGAATAATTATTCTTTGTATCATGTTCTTTTTCTTCTTAAAGTAACACTAGACTTGGTGGGAAAGATGCCTAAACAAAACTGTCGCTACTTGCATTAAAATGCGCATTATTTAATAAAGTAAACTAATTAGTATATAAACACTGATGAAAAAGGCGATTGAGAATATAGCATTCGGTATACATGTGTCCCCATGATTGTCACATCTTGTTTTGAAAATAAATACAAAATGAAAAAAGCAGAAACAATACAATCGTGCTAAGTTAGATTTAAACCTTATCTCAATTAAATCAATAATATGCTGACATTTATCACTGAAAGGCAGTTTTAGCACATTGATTATTCGTGACATGCTATCTAATATATAAGTAAATGGCCGTAGTGCCCTCATTAGGACATACATACACATACTTTAGATCAACCGTTTCGCTAGAAAGAACGTAATTTAAAAATGTTTAAGCTCGTGTACTTTGCGTAGATCCGGCGGTCGGGTGACTCGAAAACTGGAAAATATATGGTCATAAATATATGGTCATATAGACTGTACTCATCAGACATATATAATTTGTTTCACATTTATCTTTTCACATTTATACAAAATCATTATCATATTCCAACGGGATAAGAAAATGTTTCGGTAATTCGTTTTTAATTTACGTAAGTACATACATTTTTATTTATTGTCTGCTTACTATAACAGTATTCCACAGCGATTTCTGCATGTTTGATTTACTAAAAAGAGTGTTTTATATCTGGAAAAAAGTGTCCAGTAGTCGGGAATGAAAGTACCATTGTAATTGAGATGATCGGTAAACGAAGTGCCGATGAAAAATGTGCATGCGACTCTTAAAACATTTGAATTTCCTCAAAAACGTTATTAAACTAAAATGTAACATGTTGTTTCATTAATGGACATATTGATCTTTTATTTCGAAAAGTAATTACGTTCTTGATTTATTTCCAAGTATCTTAATTCTGTTAAAATATGAACTGATCATCCAATTTATGCTGATTATCTATGGAATTTTATCGTTTTTGTGTTTTATAATTCACCGTTTTTCCACGAATTTCTTTCTTCACAATACGAAGTGCTATACCATTAATCACCTAAACAATGTTCCGTGTCTGAAAACCAAATGAACAGAACAAAAATGCAAAACAGCTGAAGAATTCGCCGCTCGTGCGTGGCTTTTGTTGTTCTCGGTCATTGAAGTGCCATCCGTCATCAACGTATCCGCATACCCGGCGTGCAAATGCATGTAAAATATACAAAGCAGATACGAAAAGGCATACACTAATTGACCTTGAATCGTGATCCTGAACTTTCACCGAGGAGTCTGGAAGTAGTATGCGACACATCATCTGGTTTTTGAAAGTGATAATCGGACATTAAAGTATAATCCTTCCTGCTTGATTTTACGGTCTTTAACTAAAATGTATATTTCTTTTGCAATGAATTATAACCTTGACTTTCTATCAACTAGCATGGGAGTTATTTGCGACACATCGTCTGGTCATGGGAAATGATAACCTGAAATCATATTTAAATCCATCTTGGGATGACAACGATACAAAGCGGACAGGAAATACTGACGGACGGACGCAGACATTCATCCACACACAACCACGCACACACAGCAGACAATAAATCATTCGAGATACAATAAATATTTACCGCATAGCTTCTATTTAAAATTAAACAGTAAAAACAAAAATAATTCGATTTAGTTGAACTTTAAATACACAATGGTTAAAAATCACCAGAGCAACATAATTACACGCGTTAGCACTATGGACACTAATAGATACAAGTATCAGCTACATTTTCTATTTCTTCTGATATTTCCATTAACAAATGTCACATTTTTAATAAGAAGACTCACTTACTATTTTGTTATTGCATGTCAAGCTTTTAAAGTCAAAAGTGCAATATTTAGAAAATAGAAAACATCGGAATGCTTCTGAAGCATTTCTGACGTTACGTGACTTCTATGAGTTGCCAATATGACACGTAGAGCGGTTGCTTTGTGATAACTATGAACCACTTGCACTTAAAAGTGCTACAACATAGTTCACTGTGTATGTCACGGCACATACATTATTAATAGTGTAACCTATATACGATAAAAGGTTTTCACAACTAAACACCACGCTGGTTATTGTGACGGAAAGTCAATACGAAACAATTCAATTTATCAGAGATTTTATAATATCCAGTTACAGTTGTAGGGCATGGAAATTGAGAAAAAAAAAGCATTATATATTACATTTGTTAAAATAGCACTCAAACTTGACCTAAAAATCGTTTAATAAAATCATTTTCCAGTCCTTTTTTGTCCTAAATGTAATTTATTGAAATCGTAAAGCAGCTGCAATAATCAACAAGCCAAATAACTAAATTGCAAAGATGTTAAACACAAAACAAAGCACAGTACAATTTATGTGGAAAATGCGATGTTATACAATAAATCGTTATTGAAAAAAAAACACACAAAAACAAACAACACAAAGCAATACAACAACCCAACATCAACCACAACGACACAACACGCAAGTTTGCTCGTGATAAAATTGTCTTTGGTTATTTTGTTGATAATAGAACAACACAAAAACCAACAGCAAGAAACATTGTTATGTCAGGAAACAATGATTTTGCAATGTTTCACTTATTAATTTACTTCAATTTTGAAAGTCAAGGATATGTCTGCACACATACTTTACGCCAATATCTTCCACCCAAACTCAAGTTACTGGGCATCAACTGTTTTTCTATTTTTAGCAACTAAGGCCACTACCTTGATCCAAAAGGCTCCAAACGCAATCACAAGCTTTGCCGATTATATTGGGCGATATCACGTACAGCTCCTGTACGTTGAGTAAGACATTGTTAATTACGTATTTGTATACGTTATAGTTTATTGAAAGGTTTACTAAATATGTATCTGAAACTCTTATTTGAAACTCAATCACGCGCGCATGTGATACATTTGCAATGTTATCGTGTTAAAACATTTACATACATGATGTTACACGTTGTTACATGGTGTTGTTTATTTTGTTTTCGTACAACAAGTAAAAGGTAATTTATTTAAAGAATACCTAAGACGCATAGTGAAAAATTAAATAAAAAGACCTTATAAAGTGTGTTATATAATGTCAACATTTACACAAAATGATATTTTCACATAGGCGAATATACGAGATTATCTAGGGTTATTTAAAACTGTGTCATATTTAATGTCAGGAAAATACAAGGTTGAACAATTTCAAGCAAACATAACGGGGATCATTAAGAAACGTGGTGTTATAACAACTGATCTGAGAAGAACGCTAACCTACCAATTTTATTACAGATACAATAGCTATTATCGATTGCATTAAGCTGTATTTAATGGAAAATTGCAATTCCCGAAAATTTTAGGATTGCACGAGGGAATTAAATTGTGATTTGTAGGGTAAAAACATAAACTCGTTCAAATTTAAGCGCTTTTATATCAATAATAAGGACTGTCATAGACTCAGGTGTATACGGAATGAAACTTGACAGTTATTAAGTTGTTCATACCAATTGATCTGATCAGCCATCTAATCGTAACAAGTAAAACAAGAGATTACAGAAACAAGTTCTCTTCTACCTGGTGTCGGAGTAAGAATATGATCTCGACAAGTTTAATACACCTAGCTTAAGGACGTTTTAGTTTTAGCAGGATCCATATTTTAGTTTTCAATTAAGTTAATTATTTCTGTAACAATAGCAATTTGTGAGTGATCGAATGATCAAGGTTCGGACAGGCAGACGGACACGCGGACACACGGATGAACCGAGGGTAAACCAATTGTCCCTTCCGGTTTTTCCGGTACATTCTTGTCCAGTCAATAAGTCGACAGCCTACGATTGCGTCTTTAACAGTAAGTATTGTGCAGACAAGAGAACCACGTCAATGTCTGCATGCGGTTTCATAACACTCCAATTCAAACAGTTCGAGTGATAATGTATCCGTACACAGACTTATAACGTCGACATGTACTTTGTATGTTATGGTAGAGGTATATTAACATTTAATCCGATTGGTAGTGTTTGAATTTCTAATGTATAATTTTCTGTAAACACGTTTAAGTTCCATTCGTATGTTTGATAACATTGATTTTGTTTTCATTTTTCTTATGTGTTCCTTTAAAAATAAAAATGGATGAATACCATTGTTAATGTGTTGCATAATATTATATATCGATAAACTTTCATTCAGATACTACTTTAATATAGATAGAGCATGAAAAATACATTTTATGCACACGTGTATAATAATTATGGTATATGATACAGTATTTCAAAACCATAGTTGAAAATATTTATATTGCTAATGATGATTCTAATGAAAATGTAAGAACATGTGCCTAATAATATTACTTGTAATAATATACAAATGTACTATTGTTTGTAAATATTAAAAAAGCAGTAAATACGCTGAATCGATAAAAACCTTAACCCGTGTTTTGTCGATGGAGATATGCATTTAAATAAAGTAGTTATTTGATTTTTTTAAAAACCAAGTTGCGATGTGTTTATATGTTTTACATGGGATTTCATATTACACATTGGAAATTTAAGTTAGCTAGAAACACTGCACACGATTTAGATCTTCAAATAATTAATGCATATCGCATAAACATCGTTGCGACACATTTTACACTGTATTACGACATTTTGCAATTTTCTTTTAATTTTATTTAAACATTTTATTTACATGTACATGATTAGCGGACATATTTCCCAACAGGGCTATTCGACATACCGGTATATGCTTTTATAGCAATCGATTGTCAGGAAACTTAAGAAGTAAAACAAGTACATGAAAACTGTATAAACTGATATTTTCTTTTGTATTTGAATATTCAGGTGATTTGAATATAACATAACACTATCTACCGTTTCTGTTATCAAAGTATGCCTTCGGTTACAATTATAGCCGACGAAGATCATTGGGTAAGTATTCATTAAGCTAGTTTATCAAGGGATCATAATACAACTCTGTATACGTTATAAGGAGGTATGTTTTGAAAACATTCGATAGTCGTTATTTTGTAGAATTATTTAACATTTATTACAACTAAAGAGTTTTAATCAATTGAGTAATTTCACGTTAACAAACGAATTATATTATTACATTTTATTTTATTGCTTAGTAGCAAAGTATAGTCTGACAAGGTGCTTGCTTATATTTTCAAGAAAAGAATATAAAACATTCTTAGTATAATTTAAATTAAATTCAAATCTCATGACATACAAAAATAATGAAAACCAGAACATTTTACACACAATTCTTATAGGAAAATACGTGAACAAAGTGCTTATGTGCATCTTCAGAAATGACGAAAAGAGTGTAAACTAATCTAATTACATATTTATATACAAGCAAAATGGCAATGCTATTATACACATTATGCAGATCCCGTTATTTGAGTGAATCGTCACACTTAATGTGCTCACGTCGAGCTTTTGATATCAACACCATGAATACAACAGGTGTTTTATAACTGTTTAAAATTTTGCCGAGAAAGACGAGATATACTCCACCGAAAACAGTTAAAAGAACACGAGTTTAAAGGCCAAAATAAGCTTGTATGATTCATTTCTCTTGTGCATCAGATTGACGTTAATCGCCTTGCTGACAATGTTTCTACAATCATATTGTCATTTCAAAAGTCTACAATCCAAAATATTGAAATGTTTATCAATTATTCATTTGAAATATTTAAAACAGATAAACGTTTTTTTTTTAAATAGATTAGAAATAAAGTGCATTGCTTACATACATTTTTATTTTCATAGCCTCAATGATCCATGGGCGTTTTCGTTCAACAGTATAGACTGGAAAACTCGACAGAAGCTTGACTGGCTGATTCCGTGGATACCCCCGACTTCTGGAGATCTCCAATGACAATACAGATCAACGATGCTAAAGTCTGGAAATACATGAATATGTTTACAGACAAATTTGTATCTGTATACTACCAACACATACGTGATCATGACATGGACACAATTATTGATAATGTCATAATTACCCACATTTTAATATGTCTACTTTTTATGCAAATGATTGTCTTTCATAACTCAAATCTGTGATATTCATCCCATGCCTCTCTATGTCAATACCATAAATATCCAAGGACCACAATGGAAATAAGAGATTAAGTTCTCTTTTTTGTGTAATCCTTGGTGTTATGTTAATGACATGGTTTCATTTCTCATACATGTTTATTGTTTTACTATTTTATCATGTATGTAGATATGTTTTATCATGTTGTGTCATTATACTGAAATAAATCTATCTATCTATCTAATGTCACTTGTATTATTGAAATCCAAAACGACAAATGTATTCATATATTCATTTCTAACTGTATTGTATGTGCTGTAGGATAACATATGCAAATTACATCTGATGTTGGCTTTTGTTCACAATAGTGTATATGTTGTATGTACAATGATTTTTTTTTAAATAAAAAAAATGTATTAAATTCGATATTATGAGATCTAATTAAATAAGGTTTAGCATATGAGCACATTTTTTTTTTAGAAAACGTGTATGTTATATTCATGCCAAAATAAATAAATAACACACGCTCTAATACAATTAGCCATATTTCAAAGTTGTTTAACACACACACACACACAGTATTTTGATGTCATGTTTATTTTGCAAGAACCATAAACGTATCATCGAAATGCTTCTTCAACAGTATTTGCATACAATAAGTGCATATTGTTATTTGTGCTTATTATTCGTAATCTTTGCATTACATGGGACTCGAAAGACCATGGTTCAAGTAATATAATTAAAATAACCCATGAGAAATTATGAAGATAGCCTAGTATAAAAATTGTTTTGAGCCTATTATTTTAATTGTTTCAATACGATTTGGAATATCTAATCAGCATAGCAATGCAACATATATGCAAACTATACGAAATAACGTATCAGTGATTTTTATGCGTTGGGTGAAAGGAACGGCAATCAGAATGACTTAAACCTATCTACAGAAAAATCGGATCAGCTTGGCTATATTCCCTGTAAACAATCACGGAAACACACGCAGTGTAACGATCTTTAATTATGCGCATTCAGATGCCATTCGGCTGTACAAAGAGAACAACGGATTTATTTTTTTGATTTATTTGAATCTATACGTTATTTTATTGAATATACATGATTGCATAGTGATATGTATTTGACAAGTTGTGCATTACACGGAATACAATCGATACTTGTACTACACATTACCAGCTCGGTGAGAACGACATAGACTGTGGGATAGGCATAAACTCTGGGATTAACCGTGCCGAGTACATTTGAGGAGTTTGGCGTTCTGCTTTTGAAGGACTATAGTTTAAAGCAAGTTATTCTGTGTGAATTGTTCACAGGTGCGAAACCTCGGAACGTCAGTGTAGAGTGATACGAGACAAAACGACGTCACACAAATTCAATTTTAAAGACATTATTACAATCTCATCCATCTATTACATTCTGGAGTCACAGACGAATCTTCGGTGCCCAGACACAGATATTTGCAGTAGACGGGGTCCACCTTACCCAATTTGGTCAACATCGCTTCTACAGGTCATTGCGGCATGCAGTAATGAGAGCTGTGAAGAATTATACATATAGTTTTCTAGGGGAGTATATTTTAAGATATCTGTAGATTACTGATTCCATATGTAATGAAATCGAGATCAAGGCTGATCTCAAATGTCAAGAATATTGCTTATTTAAAAGTTGAAAACAGTATAAGATATCAAGATAGAAAACATTTATATTACATAATCAATGTATCGGACGATTCCATTGTAACTAAAATTGATTTCGAACCAGGTGTACATTTACTACAGTTTTGTTTCATACGTCGCTACAGATTATTATAAAAAATTCTTATATATATCCTAACATATAAGTTGTCAAATACATAAAAATTGCTTCAATTTTGAACATGTAGCTGCCGAGGTTCAATACATAAGGACAATGTCCATATATATTAAAATTGTATTGTTCTGCAGGGAAAAAGTTGGATAGCATTTTACCATGAAATTAATAACAACATTGTGTTACCAGATTGTTTACATTAATATCACTCTGTTGAAAGAGCATTAATTTTACCATGCGCTTGTTTATACTACAGCAGTTTGACATTTAAAAAGCAGTTAGAATAAGCTTTGATAGACTAGCAGTTTAGTTTTATAGAGAAAAGATATACATGTACATATTTTATAGAAACAATAGAAACAATAGAAAATAGTTGATTAATGCTATATATGACAAGTCTAGTATTGTGTGAAATATTTAACTATACAGTGTGAATAAAGGTATTATTTAGTTAAAAGTGCAATAGTTTGTGTGTCTTATTTTCCTGAGATGAATTAAATAGACCCTATAGAACAAGTATACATCAGTATCTGTGACCGTGAGCCATTAAATGCGGCCAGGTGTATTGTTTTCATTAGGTTGTTTTATTTTGTTATTGTATCTTTCTTTGCTATAACCCAGCTTTCTGCAAGCCAGTAGGCTTTATCGAGGTCACATTTGTTAGGTGAATGTGGTTGGGCTTTTTTATTTGTACAAACCCCCACGTCTGCGAGCCATTAGGCTTTATCGCGGTCATATTTTTGTGAATTGTGTTGGGTTTTTATGTTTATTACCACTGTCTGCAAGCCGGCCATTTTCTAAAGAAACCTCCACATTTTAACGAAAAACATAATTGTTTAATCTTCTAATGTATTAAGTTAGATATATTGGTGTATATAATGATATATGTTTTGAACGTTCGTTATATAATAAATACGGTCAGTCAATGACCATTTAAACCACAGCATATGTTTTGTTTGTTACTTCCACCCAGTGCATAAAACACTTTAAAGTACTTTTGGGTGGATATGCATCGAAATGTGCAACAACAAATTATAATGTAATAGTGCTTCAAGCAATCTGTATGTTATGTAAAGCAATTCCATTACCGTGATGACACTCCATATCTTAATACACAACTCCTTGATTTATGCGATTCACAGTTCTCAACGCTAAATAAATCACACTCGGTGACATCATGTTAACCTATTCCAAGGATGACCGATCCTTAATTGTAAACATAAATATAAACGATAAGAACACGCCAACTTCAAATGTGCGCGTGCAAATACAGACGTTAGCAAGTTGCCTCTATGAGTCTCGTTAATGCATTAACACTGAAAATGCTTAAAAAATGTAGATAACAGTGTATTTACATACATATTTAGTCTTTTGTTGCATATCACAATGTTTTAAAATCACAATAAATAATCATTAAAATATGAAACAGAGAAAGGGTTGTTAAAATTTAAGAAATTCATGACAAGCATGAAAGTGCATACAAGCCGCAAACAATGAGTCTGCTAGCATGTTCGCTAGGTTTCAAGTACATATAACGATTTTAAGGCAACACGAATGGAATGAATCGTTTACGGATATTTTAATCATTAGTAATTTCTATTCGAATTGACAAAGCAAATCCGATTTTTTTTGCTAAAAAGGAAGCAATCTTCATCACAACAAGCATACGCCCAGACGTAAGTCTGAGGTAATTTATTACAGTCAAAATCCAAAGTGATAATTTCACTTGATACGTGTAGAGTATGTGTACATTAGAATTGGAGTACTTGCTTGTAGCGTTGGTCGATTCTAGGTCGCACATTTCTTATTTGTAAGATATTTCATATCTGAAAATGGATTGGTACTTTATGGTTTGTTTAAAATATACAACACAACTTGCTTCTTAACGCTTTAGGAATATGCATACTGGACCGATCATAACATACACTGCATCTCAAATAGGAAATACGGAATGTCAAAATAAAAGCCTATGCAGACGCGATGTAAGTTATCAACGCAAACATTAATTGTTAATTATGTGTTAATTTTGTGAACTATATAGAAATCATGTATTGTCATACACAGCGCTATAACCAAGTTAACTTTTTTGGAAACCAAGTAAAACGTTATTCAGCCTTGACATTTTAATTGGTATCATGTTGACGGAAACATACATATGCGCAAACATGAACCGTACATATGCGCGATAGCACATAGAGGATGGTGATTCATTAATTGAAGAGATTTTTTTCATTCATGACTGCCGTCAAATACGCTTATCGAGTGGGATTTTATATTATATTAAGAGTTCAGCCTTCGAATGTACTTATGAGTATCCTCAAAATAAACATTCGACATGAGATAATGAAGTATCGGGATAGAATTAAAACAGGAAAAGCTGTCAATTTCCTGTTTTTATATGACTGCCATACTCCGTCTTTAAACAAGACCGTGACTTCAGTTTCAATCATTTGTGTTCAGTTTGTTGCGCATTTGTTCTCGTGTGGTATCTAGGGCTTTCATCAATCAATACAAAATAGCACAAATGAAACACGTTTATGTTTTGCAAAAGCAGCTGCATAACAAGTACAACAGCTATTAACACAACACATTCACCGCAAACATGTCAGTTAACTATTACTTAACAAGTTAGTGTTGTTTTATTGTATGTGCTTACATTAACATTGATAGTGTGGATGGGTCATTTGTTACTACAGCTGAATACTGCAATTTCAAACACCGTTATCGAATAAATTTCTAATTTGTACTTAACATCGGTTCCAACAACGTATTTCACAACGTCCTATGCTTGTTTATTATCAGGTTGTACCTTAGACAAATGAAAAGAGTGATGACTTTTCACTCATTGACCGGTTTTGCCTTTGTTTTTTCTTACCAAGTCATTACTGTTCTAAGAAGAGGTAAATTATCAACACCAATGGAATAAACGCTGCGTAACGATATTATTTCGAAGTTTTTGTTTTAAATCTTTACAACTATATATTTAACGAACCCTCATGGCAATATACACATATGGTTATATACAACTGTGCATTCTTTAAATACGTAAAAGCTGTATTAATACAACACAGAACATTTCTATTTCGAACTTTTCTATTCCGAACTTGTTTTGACGGTTAAGAAGACTTCGAATTATGGTATTAAGCGTTTGCTGATTTCAGCATGACCATTAAACAAAACAGAGAACTATTGTTCAAGCATTAGGGCTAAACTCCTTCGTATGCGTATGTATGTCTATGACATTTAATCGGATTTAGTTTGCTTTTAAAATGCCTCTCCGTTATACTCGTCTTCAGTTAATTTTAGAATATGTGTTGGTCTTGAAAATAAACGGTTATATACCCGTAGTTGTTTTTAATGTTTTTAATGTTATATATAATATAAAAGCGAAATCACATACATACTTTCAATCAATCAATCAAATTTTTTACTCCCCCCAGAATGGAGATTTTGAACATGTTATAATAACAGTTCTATACAAATTATGATATAAGTGCATTATAAATATACATCTGCATGTGATACAATTGAAGTGCATTATAGATAACACCGTGCGTTTTTGTTTCAAGTCCATGAATACTATTTGCAAAATTAAGTACTTGTTACAAGTTGTATAACAAAGACATAATTTACAAGCAATATCTTATACATTTTACAATAAAAATGTATGACAGTTTCAGAAATACATTGTTCTTTTTTACTCCGAGTATGGGTTCTATTGGGGCTCCGAGCATTGTCAAGCTCATGTCAATACTGTCCATAGATTCAAGTTGATGTTTTACGTCATTTCCGAGTGCTGTGTGTTTCTGGTCGAAGTAACTGAGTCTCAACGAGGACGACACTTCACATTCACACACATAATGTGCCAGATGGTCGTAATATATGTGTTCGCATAGATCACATGTGTTCATGGCCAATTGAAAGGGCCTACACCACAGTCTTGCTATAGTTAGTAGCGTTCCTCTAAAGCTGCTCGTCTTTGAAACAGAATATAAGACGGCCGGTTTGAATAATGGGTGTAAAATACGAAAAATTAAAAATTCTTTGTCGCTGGAGAGTCGTTGCTCTTAACAGTTGTATATATGCCTTAGAACAGAATGCTTCACAACGCGTTTCCAAATTGATTTTAGGGGAAAAGTCAATTCGTGTTCTATACATTCATTAACAATAAAATAGAGATTGTGCTATCTTAAAAGACTACACATATCTGGAATAAAACCCCTTTGCACCAATTTATTATCAGACTTATACAATACGAATTTGTTTATATAGAGTTTTTTGTTGATTGTGTCATCGGGTGGTGACATTATCACATGTAGGAAATTAACTTCTTTATTTATAGCTGCTAATAATTTGTGGAGACCAATTATTGGTTCAGCCATATCTGAGCGTGTTCTTATGGGTAGTTCTTGAATCTGCTTGGCGATGAAATGTTTGAAGCGATTTGTACTAAGTATGTCGTTTTGTGTCATGTCGTTCCATAATTCGGCGCCATATAAAGCGGTTGGTATAATAATGTGTTTGTATAGTTCTACTGAAACTACGGGATAAACACCCCTTGGGTGGAGACTCTGACTTGCCATAGCAAAAAATGATTGTTTAGCTCTCTATAGTCTTGCTTCGACGCGATCATGTAGCTTCAGATGAGATTCTTGTAATATACCTAAGTGCAAGACAGATCTGGTTTGTTCTATATACTCGCCCCCGTATATAATACCTGTTTGCGGGCTTTTACGGCGTTTCGAAAATACTAAAACATTTGATTTTTTGACGTTCATATCAATTCTCCATTTTTTACAGAAAGATACACGATATCTCTAGGTTTTGGAGTAGAAGAGGGTTAAGAGCGACCAGTGTTACATCATCGGCAAACGGTTGAATGGCCCGCTTCTATGCCTAGTACCATTGTCCCAAAAGCACTTACTTGTAGTTCTCGTAATAGCTCATCTATATAGGCTAGGTAGAAAAAAGTCGACAGTATCCCCCTCCTTGCCTTACACTGCGAACTACCTTAATAGGTTCCGATATGGAGCCACGCACGCGTATTCTGCACTGTAGGTTGTCGTATGACGCTTTCAAGGTTCGGAGTAGTTTACCAGTGAAACCCATTTGACCTAGTTTTAGAATCAAAGCACTGTGCGAGACACTATCGAAGAAACTATTTTGGTCTAGGCTAGCAACAAAGACATCGTTATGTCGCTCGACATGGTAATAAATTGATTCCTGAAGGTTAAATGCCGTAGTTATGCAGCTTAATTGTTTCTGGAAGCCTTGTTGTTGAGGACAAGGAGATTCGATGCTGTTATTGACTATATGCTCCTGGAGTCGAGCTAAGACTAGTTTTTCGAATAGCTTAGCGAAACATGGTATTAGGGAAACGGGTCTGTAACTTCTGGGGTTGTCTTTTTGTTTCCCCTTTCCTTTGTATAGAGGTATCAAAATGCTAGTTTGCCAGTTTATTAGGACCTTTTTGTAATTGAGCACCGAGTTGAACAGTGTAACTAGCGCGCTCGTACAAACCGGACCGGCGTGTATTATGTGTTCGTTTAGAATATTGTCGTGTCCCGGACTTTTGCGTTTTGCGCGGCAACGTATTGCGTTTGAAACCTCTTCGAATGAAAATGGATGCACAAGGCGTATGTTGGACTCCTTATAGAAAGCCTCGTTGACCAGCTCGAAAGATTTTCGTTAGAATGAACGTCACTGAAAATGTTGCTAAAATGTGTCCGAAACCCTTCCGCTACATCTTCGTTGTTATAAACGACGCTATTGACGTCGATCGAACAATATAAATTAGTTTCCGTTCTTTTTATCGAGCGCAACAGCTTCCAAAATAGCTTGTAATTTAGGTCCGCCGCTTTGTTTAATTCGTCGCGTATCGAATGATCATATTCTTGATGGTGTTGTGTTTGTATTCGCCTGAAAGTTGTTTTCGCTATTTTATAATTGTTAAAGGTAGCGTTTTTCTCGGCCTCGCGGTTTTCCTGCGCTTAACCGATCGCGTCTGTATTTGCGAGCTAGAGAATGGACTTCCTTGACCTCCTTTGACCAATATGGCTTAGCGCTCTTATTAAATTTACTTTGTGGGAGAACAGAGGCTGAAGAATGTAGTACTTGGGTAAGTAGGTCGTTAATAGTATCGGGATTGTATAGATAGCCTGTGTTGTTCTCGAAAAGCGTGTCGTTGTTTTGCAATATTTTATTTGCAACTAACGTTTCGTATGTAATATAATTGATATCGGTGCATTTGTTCCATGCAATACCCCTGTTACAAGTTATGACGCACGATTGTGCTCTGATCTTTATATTTGTATGCAAAATTGTTGGTATGTGGTCGGAAGTTATGACATCGGCTTCCGAGACGGAAGTGAATGCGGTAGCTAAGCTGTAACTGGTATTTTATATAAGGAAGTGGTCTATCGATGACCTATTAAGAATAAAGGTATAAGGAACGTTATTTGGCAGACATTGTTGTACAAAAACTAGGTTATTTTGTAGAAGGAATGAGGTAAATATTGATGGCTTATTTTGAAATTCTAATGCAGGCTTTGGGTTAAGAATTGTACTAGTGAAATCCCCTGCGAGAATCACGGTTCCCTTCCTTGAGTAAACTGAAAGCAGGGCCTGAACGTCACTGTTTGTCTTTAAACAAAATTATGTCAGGACAAGCTGGCATATACAAACACAATACATAAGTAAAGGCGACATGTACCAAGTGTCGCTCGAGTCAGAAATCCATGTCATACGTGAGGATCTTGCGCTGTTTCCGTTATAATAATCGTCGTCAATGCCGTCTGTAGCATCGTCGTAGTCATGATCACCGCGTACCCGACTATTTCGGTAGGGTCGTTTCTTTTTGTAACGACGTCGACTCATTTCTTTCTCTTATTCCCATACTCTTATGTTGACCCAGAGGCGCCAAGTGACATTTTCGGGCCAAAAGTCGTCGTTTTCAACTACGGTTTGAAATTCCTCACTTATATTAACTTTAGCAGAGGAGTCATTTTGTCCATGGTACATAAAGATTTGGGTTGCTATGACTTTGGCGTTGGTGACATAATCGTAGATATCGTTGTCCGTAACTACTAGAGAAACAGCTCAACGTTAAGGAAAATAATCGACGTAGTTTAAGCGACATGCTAGAAAAGTATCATATGCACCATAATTCATCATTAATTATTTGTTCAACTCGTTGAAAACAATGCGTTTAGAAGAATAAACTTGCATAAGAGTTAGTCTGTGTTTGTATGCGCGTCATTTACATTAAACACAAGCTACACGTTTCGCAAGTAGATGGACCATTTGATAATGGGTAATTTAGGGCACAGTGTTCAATATTGTCAATAAATGCCTATGTTGTTTCATGTTCGCAGTGTTTGGGCTGTGTGTGTTATCCAATGAAAGTCTCCGATAGTAATCATATGAATAGTCGCCTTTCCGATATGATGCAATTATAAGCGAGGCTTTGACGGCATAGAGGCTATACATATACATTCAGCGCTATTATGCCAAAACTTATTAACAACATTTTCACTCATTATGTTGCAAACATGTCTGTTTCAAAGTATAAACACGATATTCACATGCTTTATTTCTCTAAGGTCTACGTTTTACCTTTTACAATGCTATAGTTGTTATATGTATTTAAGCAGCATGGCATTTCATTACTTCATGAGTAAATTGTAACAAAAAGGAGCGTATATGTCGTCGGTATTACAACATACGAAATGTTCAAACATGTATTTATTTAATTAATGTATTTTTGTAAGTGTGATACAATCACGAACAAGTACACTATTATAACTAAGATCAGTTCTTCCCTTGTCAATAAAGTTTACATAATTCATAAAGTTTCTAACTCGTACAAAAAGTAAATTTAATCGAATTTTCATTGGCTTTAGTGAGTTTTTGAATCTGTTGTTTTTTTGGGTTCCAGACAGAACATTGTTGAATCCGCATTCATAATATATTTATCGAACATTTTTTATAGTGAATTTTTGAAAAATATGAACATGTTTGCCTGGAATATTAAAATACATCACACGTTAAACTGTGTTATCTAATATTATATACAATATCAAACTTAACGGAGCATTCGACAAATTTCCCCTAGTCAGTAAACGTATTATCGCGCATCAATTAGCACGAAAAACAGATTGATTTTTATACATCAAAACAATTATATTATTAAACACTTGAAAATTGAATGAATTAACGGACATGATCTTCATTATCCCTAACATGATATTTATTACAACTGAACTGTCTGTCCATGTGCTGATGGATATGCTCCCTACCCTAGTTGCTTATGTGGAGTTGACGTGTACTTCTTGTTTATATTTCTGTAGACGATTAACGATCTATCATTCTCGGACTGGGTAAACATAATGTCAACGAGCGCGATGGAAGGAATGTTGCTTATTTAGTAATGTGAATCGCATCAATCAAGCAATTTGAGTATTATTATTTGAAGATAAATCGTCCAGCTAGTAATGGCGATGTGGAGTGTCACGGTCATGGAATTGCTAAACATAACATACCGGTTGCGTGATTCATTAGAATGGGTTGGTGCACATTTCGATTTATTTCCGTCATTAAGTAAATACATCTGATGCGTGTATGTACTTCAATATAATCAGATATTCTAAATTTAAATTAAACAATGATGATAATGAATTTCAAAATAATCGTGATACTAGGCTTTCTTCATAAAATAGATTGAACGTCATGCCATCCTTTAAACATGCAGTTTAAAATAAATCTAAATACCAAAGTGTGATCACAAAGTAATTATGTACCAGAACACGATATGATCATTACACGAACAAAAAGTGCTTCCATTTATCTTCATATGGTTGATTCATATTGAGTCACATTGCTGTCGTTTGAAAACAGGAATTTTACAATTTAGATTGCTGTTTATCAGTCATCGTTACTAGTCACACGGGGATGAAGAGTATGTTATAAATGCTGATATTTGACAACGGGTGTAATTGATTATACAATGGTTTGTAATGTGTATCAATTGTCGGAAAGTTATTCTGGAAGTTACAGGTAAAATGTTTATGATAGGTTGCAGCATACATTGACAAAAAAGTAAGTTTTGAAGTAAAATGATTATCACAATAAAGTTTACGGTTTCTTTAAATGTTGCCTAACCTATTCACCTACCACCTACCATATTGCAATCATCGACGATGTCGATCCTATAATTGATTTCTTTGCGTCTCCTGATAGTCCTCATGCAATGAAATGTTTGGTTAACATGTGAACAGTGGTGCTAACCACTGGTCAGTTTTCATTGAAATAAACATCAGCGCGTTCAAGACAAAAATATTGCTACTGAAAATGTATTGATCACGCATGTCATAAAAATACTTTTTGTGATATTTAAGGATTCACTATGAGTTATAATGCAATAAGAGTCTGTTTAAAAAAATGGAAACGTCGTAATAAATGATGTGTGGTAGAAACAACGTGCTCGACGGTTCTAAATAGTCGAAGGATCTTGGAATTACTAGAATAAGAATCCAAATGGTATAAATCTTTCAAATCAAGTTTTGAATCGAAACGAGTGTTTATTTTAGTGTGTGCTAAAGTGCAATACAATGGTGTAATAAAGTATTAGATGCGTTTGGATAATGTTCGATGTTCTGAGAGTAAATACTAATTTCGTTGCATTTAATTAACGTGTACATTATTCAGAAAGTACCACGTAATAACATTTGCAAACATGGTTGGTGCTTTAAGTATGAAACCAGCAAGAACGGTCGCTCATTTTGATCAATATGTACTTTTAATTAACCTGAATAAAGTCTAAATACGATATGTGAAGCTTACGAATAATAAAATATAGTCTTAAATATTTTCAATTGAATGTCCATAGATTTATCTTTATTTTGACTTACATGACTTAGTGACTAACAACAGGTCATAGGCAATTTCATAGATCGTTTTATATTCATAAATGTAGACATATATCGATGGAAAGGCACAGGTTCACTATAGTATGTGTGTTGCATAAAATGAAGAAAATGCGTTTACGAGAGAATATCGACATTATATCCCTTAAATAAAAACCCGAAAGAACATTTGGTCAGACTAGTAATGAACTACCGAGGGAACCTTATACTTCTCGGACGAATTAGAGAGTCATTTCGTGACCTGTTGGAAATCTTTGAATCAATTCAATCATGTTTCGGAGGTCGATGACAGACTCGTGTTTTTGTAGAGGGTATTGCAAAAAGGTAATGTCAATAATAAACAAGAATACATTGACTTTATTGTCAGATTATTTTTGTTCAATCGAATCACCGTGCAAGTCGCCTTCAGGCTGTTGAACATTGAAAGGAGTCATTCCGTTCAGAAAGCTAACCGTGAACTGTTTCATAAATAAATTTTTAGATATTCATATTTAGGAAGAATTGTTATTTAAATACTATTGAGTTGCTTGGCATGACACACTCTACTTAGTTTTAAAACATTTTTCAAAGTATGTTTGTCAAGTCGTTTTTTAAACATCAGCATACTGTACCATTTAAACGTTGGTTTTACCTATTTATGTTTTTTGTACAAGTGTTCAAGTTATCAGGGATCAATTACAAGCGGTTGGGCTGGTTACTTGATCGCCCGCATGCTACAACGATCATATATATGCAATGTGCGGAAACAGAAAATACCGCTAAACCTTGTCTTCAAATTGTCTACAAATAAACACAGTCGAAGAAGCAGTCATTAATTTTATAAACACTTGAACTGGCAGAGGCAATTCATTGCAAAAAGTAAGCATTTCGGTACCGAAGACGTCCTACTTCAAATGTTACGATAGGTAAACGAAGATTGATTCTGGTTACTATCCATTTGCCTACTATTGTATTCATTTGTGACGAGGAGCATCAATTACTTTTCAAGCTTGGTATATTAGAATTGTAATAGGTTAATTTTCTGAAAACAACAACAATAACAACAGGTTGTTTATAATATTATCATTGATGAAAAATGACATTTTTCGAATGCTTGCTAATTTGAAAGGTATGTGCTTTTTCGAATATACAGACATATATTAAGTTTGAATCAACATTTGTGCTCTTAAAACCATGACAAAAAACCCTACCGTCGAAACAAAATGAACATTAACATGTTAATAAATTCAGTTGCCGTATTTATTTTTGGTCGCTACTGGAATGTGGTTACGGTTACGACACTCAAGAATACACTTGTTGGCACACATGTTACTTACTTGCTATGTTTTAATAAATAAAACGACCAAAACAACATGAGAACCAGGAACTTTGCCCGATCCTTCAATCTGTTCAGTTATTTTATTTTCATTTTAAGTATTTTCATGCATGATAATACACGAAGTTTCATCACCATTTGGTGTTTAGAACATGCCTAAATACATAAACGTGCTTTGAGATCAAATATTGAAATAGTATGATAGCTAAGAGGAGTAAGATATACGTTTATAACTTATATTAATATGCAGCGTCAATGTGAAAATGTATTTTATACAAAAATGCCAAAGACTGTATTTGTTGAAATACCCTTAATAATTCCACTGCGCATAGCAATCACATGCTACAGAAATCGAAAGCATTTTTAAAGCAACGTAAACGATAATATTTTTACATTTTCGTATTTGTGTATGTTCCGAAGATAAGATTTTATTTCATAGTTAAATAATGTATACATATTGAACCAAATTCCAAAATGCAATTTATGTAAATCAAATTGCCTATTTTGAATGGATAATAAAATGTTACAAGTTATACATCACATTAAAATATCATAAATCATTGACTTAAATTTTACCTTTGATGTATTAGTTACATCCAGTATTTATGATACTGTTTTGTTTCAAACATCTAACACAATATATGTACACGGGAAAAAATCTTAACTGAATAATGGCTGGTTTTGAAACAAAGATATTCTCTCAAGCGATAAAACAAGAACGCCATTGATGCGAAGCAGCAAAGGGGCTCCCTTGAAAAGTTCATATTGCGGCACAAGTAAAACGATATTGTCTTTCGACATAACACGTTTAGACTTCATGTTACAAGTGTTTCTTCAACTTATTATAAGAATAAGTAATGATAACGAGATAACATTTTCTTCTAACGTGCGATCTCGAACGAAGGCACATGTTTATTATATATTTTTTCCGTGTTATTACACGTATTTAAAAATATTCTTGAAGTCGAGGTTTAATACATGAAATAATGTAATGATATTTCACAAAAGTACGAACATCTATAAACTAGACCCTAAGAGCAAACGAACTTTATAAGGAAACAGAAGGGCATACAAATCACAAAACTTTATTAGCCTTTTATCTTTTTAAACTGAATCGGTATTTTTTCTGAAATTGTCAAAATACAGATACAACACAATAACTAATCAAGCTAGAGGCAAAATAAATAATCCATTTTACAGCCGCACCTCGATTCCGCTCCAAATAATCGTAGATTGCTAGTTATGCCTGTGAGACAAACAATTAGCTAGTGAAAAGCTCTAAAAGAATTATCCTTTAACAATGATTATTATTAATGTAAAGATAAAAGGGAATAGCCTTAACTGTGTTGTACCTTATAAAGGCTTACATGCGTCTGTTCGTACATTTCAGTAACATCATTATTAACATAGCGTATTGTTATTTCGGACATTCATAGTTTAACACTTATTTTCGCACTTCTAAGACATGATTTAATGTTTTAATATAATTTTTTTTTGTTATACAATCAAATATACGAACTGATAAATTATAAAATATCATTTTGTTTCGTGTATTGGCAAAAATAGCAAAAGCGTTGCATTGGATCATGAACAAACTATGTTAACACAATTTGGCCAAGACACATTAGTTCATATTTAATCAATACTATGTTCTATATACACATACCATATTAACACATCTAAATATAGTTCTTACATAACGCAGAAAGTAATGAACTACTTTAAGCTTGGAATAAAACCAATATTTAGCAATGTGTTGTTTTTTTCGACTTAGATGACATTATACACCTATTTATAGAAGGCCATGAAGTATTGCCATGTTCTTTTTTTGTTATATTGGTTAACACATACCAACAGAGTAAAAAGATACATTTATTCAGAATCAACAGCGTTTGTTTAACAAAAGTTACGAGGTCTATAATGTCTTTCAATATTTGAATACCTGCCAGTTTCAATACTTAAATTATGTGAGCTAAAACGTAATCTTGTAAGTGATATTCTATATTAAAGACGTGTTACGTAGTCTAAATATTTTGCGCATTTAAGTCCATGTTAAAGTAAAACATAATTTGGGCATATTGGAGATCGTATCTGACCATGTTTGATGGAACATGTCATGAGTCCGTGGTTTAACAGCAGAAGATGGGTGATATCTACAATCAAATATGTCACATAATACAGTTTTTTTCAAAACACGATTTGCATGCTTTAAACCAGTAATATGTGTTTTAATTTAATTAGATAGTAAACGTAGTATACATAATAGTGGATGTATGAGTCATTTATTTAAATAATATTTCAAAGACCATTGCTGACATAAAACCTATAAAGTATATCTAACAGATTTCTCCTAAAACGGCCATTATGGGGATTGAGTGTATACCACCAAGACTAATTTTAAGGGACTGTAAACCACGAATGACGAAAACAAAAAAGTTCTAAAATACCGTATTTCTTTACAATTATTAGTTAATATTGATTAAAATATCACGACTGGTATATAACATTACTTGAAAAAAGTTTTATTTTTTATTTTTACTCTATCTTTGTATTTCTTTTTTTTACTGGGTATGTATACCAGGTCCCTTTAACGGCACATCGAATATTGTCAGTAGAATAACGCTTGAAATAGGCTGCTTATTTATGAACCATAAATACTTATTGCGACTAGTTGCGTTTTAAAAATATACACATCATTGTTTTTGGTAACCTTAATTTTTAAACCACAGGCTTTCTAATGTGCTATAAAGATATGCCAGGAGACTTAATGGGTAAACGGTCAAACGTGCGATCTCGTCGGGAAAAAAAGTGGCAACAGGGGCTGTCCAGGTTTTAAACAAATCAAATATACAAACAACTCGGAATTACACATATCTGAACCAAATCAGGCACCTTAGTTTATATATGCATAAATATACTTTTTTATACTAGAATTTTAGAATTTAAGTCCGAGTTACGAAGTTTCACACATAGACTATTATGATTTACAGAATAAAATGGCCTTTCATTGTCAATGAAAACACACAATAACTTGTTATAAGATGCTAGAATTTTCTAAATAATTGCAAAATAAAAATAAATACTTTCAGTTGTAGCATGCTTATCTCTGAATTCAAAAATTAGAATTTATAAATTGTTTACACACCTACTGTAATGCCGTTGCTTAGAAAAAAGAAAAATAATATAGCTCAACTATTTATTAAAGTGATACCCCAATAATTAAATCGATCTGTTGTCTTTCTCTTTTTATGAAAAGTGATAAAAACACCATTCGACCATGTCTCACCGCTAGATATGGTACAATCAATTGTTTTGCATCAGTAAGATTTAATATCATGGCTATAAGGAATATGTGTATTTAAAAAGTATCACCGCTTCTAAGCACAGTTACAATACGTTTTAGCGAATGCTGTTCTCTATTTATATGACACGAGATCAAACAAATGTTCGCTTTAAAAGCGTATTAAATTCTTTGATGCTTAGTCCCCGTAATTAAAACCTCGCTTTGGTTAGTTATTGGAAATGCATCAACGGATGCCTTCCTTTAAGACGCGCATATGCGTTTGTTACGTTTATATGAACCAGCGGTTGGTAAATTAAAGTAGAACAAACAACAAACGTAATATTACAATTAGTTCATGCATCATTAAATTGTCTGCAATAAGTTTGTGTCAAGAAATATTTGGTAACGAGAACATGCTTACTTTCCGAAATGGAAACGATAAATCTGTGTTAAAAAAAGTTGTAGCTATGGCATCTCAAAAATACCGAATAACACCACTCAATCACGCAGATTCCTAGATCTTTCTGCTCAGTCAAGACTATTCTTAAACCTTGATAAACATCTTTCTTCCAATTTGCACGAGGGATTCAAAGGCTAATGTTGTATGGTCCACAGCCGGTCTGACCAAAACTGTCTGGTGCATTGAGTGTATTTTATGTATTTAAGTGTAATCCATACATAAACTCATGATACAACTTCTATAGTGAGAGATGGTTGATGCCGGAAGTATAATCAAATATGACATTAATTGTGTCCTTGTAATTCTACTAAGCCAATTATGTATGGCATTTTAAAAATGCAATTCAATTTTCGCAACATCTCAACATCCAACTATTGTAAGAGGTTTCATTCAATTCATGTATTAATGCGCGTTTTTTGTGAGTTGCTTGTAGAAATTACACAATATAATACAGCATTTGCATTTTACTTTAAATACAAGCATCCCTGAGTGGTTATTCTTTGTCGATCGCCACATTAAGAGTAAATTAGCTCCTTATATATATTGCAATTAAGGCATTTTGTAAAAGACTAAAACAACAACACAATGCCATTGTCGATGTGATTATTAAGGAGTAAAATGTAAATATATATACAATTATATGTTGGGGTCATATCAAATTAAGGTGTACATCATGACAAGTACTGTACAAACATAATTACGAACAATTTAGAAAAAACAAATCATCGCATACTAATACGATATAATTACAACTTCTGTCACATTCATATGAATGCTGCATTCTGATTGGATGAATTGTTCACGTGACCGATTTTTCATTTTCCGATGAACCCACTTCGTATGCAAATTCAAACATGAATATTCATTGCGCTATTATCTGGTCATAAACAAGTTGCCAAAATGACGTTTTGTTTTGCGCGAAACGTAATGGCGTTGTTTTTTATTGGTCAAAAGCGAAATGTCGTTATATTTTTTGCGCGAACTTTAACGATATACCCGTTTTACGGAGATGAAACCGAAACTGAACAAAGATTCATACGCTAGACTAAAAAGGAATTTTATGACCCTTTCTACGATAGAATTTCAGGTTTAAGAGCTTTTTGTGCTGTTATTATAAGAATTGAATAGCATTTTTCTGCATTTCATCGGTGTATGAAATGTCGGGAAAAATACAACTTATTTAGGCGTAATTTTCCCGACAGTTCATACACCGATGGAATGCAGAAAAATGCTTTTTCATTATTAAATTAACATACTGTTGAATTATTTTAGTTTACAAACAGACTCAGTTTATTTGGACGTTACGTAGCAAATATGGTTAAGCTCAGGTAGCAAAAAACCATTTACCTAAGACTAAGCAGATCATTATTATTTCTAAATAAAAACAGTTTTCATTCGTTTTTTTTATCTACATACTGGATTTGTAGCAAAAACAACGCTACTTTTGTCCAACGAATAATATTTCTACGTATATCACTACGTATCAACATATCTTGTTTGTATAATTCTAACAACCGTCCTCTCTGGTAAAAAATAAATAAAATACCTTCCTTTTGCCATGAATATATGAATACTGTTAAAATAGCATTCATTTGTTTAGCATCTTGTCTGCTTAGTTTTGGTATTTTGCTTTCACGACCTTTGACATCTTAAACTGCTAACGAATAAACACCACACTTCCCTTTCAATATATAAACATTGACATTAAAATATCCTACATACTTCGTTGTTAAGTAACTTTTATACAGAGTTGATTTGATAATATATAATCGTCATCTTCTTTAAATGTAAGCAATACATAATCCTCATATTGCCGTTTATACCTAGCTACCTTCGTTTCTTACTATACTTTTGTACGAAAACATATTCAGTTCTTAATGAGTTATCGCGGTTTTTGCGAACGGAATCCAATGGAATTTATGCAGATCAACCTGAAGCCCTCAAACGAATGAACATTTATTTTATAAAAAAAATATATTTTATTCAATTTAACTAAAGGTTTAATGAACATATCTTGTATCGATTTTTTCTTTTAAATCATCCCTTTTAAAAAGTTTTGTTTCCTATTTGTAGTACCAGTTACATTACATGTGATCTCTGATAAAAAAAAAACATCGAACATATCTCGCGTCTATGAAAAAAAGTATACAGACAAAGCGTGATGACATGATTATTTGTGACGGTATATTTTTCACCAAGGATAAGTTGCATAGTGGCTTTTATTAAAATTTAAATAACTATTTAAAACATGCATTCACTTAGAAAACGTTATTCGATAATTATTATTTTTAGACTTATTGACATACTATCAGTGTGATGTTTACGAACAACACGTCGACGAAAAAAGTTTTAGAACAATTATTCATAAATAAAATGACACAATACAGTTATCCTACACAAAACTAGTGTATTGCTTGCATTACTGTCTAACTTTTGTATAATATGTATCATATGTGGTTTACCCTGGAATCCATTGTTAATAAATTGTTTCTACAGGAGATTGTTCATAAAACACGGTTAATCATCTGAAATCTTATTGATTTATGGTTTTCATTGAACTCGCTTCTACATCGACAATTTCAGATGAAAAGCATGTTGACGGAATGATAAGAATACACATTCTTAAGATCTCAATGCTTTAAATGACAGTGGTAAGTTGAATTGCTCGATTTAGATTTACATGTTTAAATACATCCTACACAAATAAAAATTGAATATTTTCTGTGTCTATATCAGACCATTACGCTTTTGAAAAACAATGTATATGAGAGCGATATAATCGTGATTGGATATTTACTTGAACAGGGTATTGCGTGAATGCATCAATGAAGTAGATATATTTTCTTAACCAGACTCCAAACTCCAATATGCCACTTACTTTCCGCTTATAAACATAGATATAAACATCAAATCAACATGCAACAGAAATAAATAAACATACCACTCAGCACAATGTCAGAAATATTAACAGAGCACAAAATTAATCGTGCAATATCAACATAAAATGTCACAATGTGAGTCACCTCATAATTGAATCAGAACAAACCAGAGCTTAAAAGTCAATAACGACCACTGTCTAGAACACAAACACACCATGTCATGGAACTTTAACAACATGCATCATAAAATCAATGTTATGAACATCAACACATCATGGCTTGAACACAACCACACTAGGTATGGTTCATCAACACACCAAAGCAATTATCGATAACACATAACATATATAGAACAACAATGAATCGAAGCCTGAAACATCATCACAACACAGCTTGAACACCAACACATCACATCCTGGAATAACATCGCATTACATCACTTACAAATAAACACAGTGAAACGCCAGTTGCATGCATCAGGAAATTGAACAAGGACACATCACACCCTTAAACACATAACAGTCTTGACCACTGATACATCACGGCCTCGAACAGCAACATATCACATTATTGAACCCAATTACCTCAATACATTCACCACAGGCACATCACAGTTCTAAACACAGTCATAAACTCCAATATATCACAGCATTGAACACCAACACATCCCAGCATTGAACACCAAGACATCCCATTACACACCAAAAAATGCCACAGCAAAGGATACCAACTTACAAACACATCACTGTCTTGAACACCAACACATCCCAACCTTAAAAACCAACGCAATACAGCCTTGAACACCGACACATCACATCATTGAACACCGACACATCACATCATTGAACATCGACACATCACATCACTGAACACCGACACATCACATCATTGAACACCGACACATCACAGCATTGAAAACCGACACATCATATCATTGAACATCGACACATCACATCATTGAACATCGACACATCACATCATTGAACATCGACACATCAGATCATTGAACACCGACACATCACATCATTGAACATCGACACATCACATCATTGAACATCGACACATCACATCATTGAACATCGACCCATCACAACATTTTACACCAACACTATAAAAGTAGCAAAATTAATATAACAAAACAATTATACATAAAAAGCACAACATCTCCAACAGAATAACAGAACATTTTTTTGCGGAATAGTACAACATATCCAACATAATAACAGAATATCTTCTGCAAAAGAGCAAATCAACTCCAATGGAATGAAAAACAAATTTCCTTTAGAATAGCACATAACCATAAAAAAGAAAATATCTCAAACAGAATAGATGAGAAACTCAAGCAGAATAACAGAATACCTCAGCCAAAAACATAACATGTCAAGCAAATGAGCATTACATATCTAACAGAATAACATTACATCTCCATGATATTACGAAAATATACCCAGCAGCATAAAAGAACATATCCAGCATTTCAGCCTAACATTTCCAGCAGAATATCAGAACACCTCCAGCAGAAAAGCAGAACAAGTTTAGCAGTCAAGGAACTGTGAAACGTGTTTTACTTCTAGTATGTATTGCTAAGACACTTCATCTGACGTGTGCCCCCAATACCTAATATCTGGTACAGGGCCAGGTTTGATAACCCTACGTGTCTATGTAGTGTAACATACTTCTTCTTTTCTAAAGGAACATACCACACACCACTGCTGTTATAATTAATCATACGTAATTGCTGTAATATGTATTGTATACCTCTCCGTCCGTCAGCGTGAACGTACGACGCGTTTGTGTGTCACTCATCTGTAATCAGGCAATAAATATACAGTTTGCCACACATTATAACGGTTTACATTCAACTACTCATAGGTTCATCAGCATTAGATGTACGTAATCGTTCTCTTCATATATGAGACTTTCATAGATAACTTCAAGAGACGAAATTAATCTCGCTATATAGCTGACGCGCCATAAACGGCTTAATTTATTCGGCCCAACGGAGAAAAGGGTTTGGCTGGATGGTCCAGCACTTATTTAGTGCACGATTAAATTACCCATCCTTATGAGGATATTATCATAACTTGCATAATCCTTAATACGACGGTTCTCTGATGATCATAACCATCAGTGTGGCTATACCACGTGGTCCGTGACGTCATTTTTGCTAGCAAGTGAAGTAGAAAATTGTCAACATTGCCTCCGCTAAGAAACTTCAAATCCACGTTGGTATCTTGTTTTTTACTCTTTTTTGACGAAATAAAGCGCAGGCTAAGGGTAAAGTTGAGTACAATTCCCGGTTATATAAATATTTGACACCAGATGAGTAGTTTAGTCTTTCATTCGAAGCAAATTCCTAGTTTTAACGTTGGAATACACGAAAGCACGACAAGCACATTTTAAATTTGCCAAAACATCCGTGTTATATTCCTTTTTGCAGTGCACTCACATATGCGGACGAGAATAATTCCATATAAAATATGTTTTGTCAGAAAAAAATACCAAAAAACACCATCTAATGACATTTTCAATGTACACCAACACATTTGCTAATATGACAAGCAACGAAATTCAAGGCAAGCACGACAAGTTGATATTCGGCTAATACGACCAATTGTTATAAATTATATTTCTGAGGCCGTGTTTTTGTCGAGTTAATAAAAAATATAATAAGTGTAAGTGTAGGATACATGTGATTATTCTGCTTATGAAACGCTAGATTGCAAAAAAATAGACGGATTATATTTGCAAGACGAACTCGGCACAAAGGTCAATATCGGTCGGGTAATACAAAACGTTTTGCGCTTAACCGCAAACATGTTGATTTGATGCATTTTTTTAATTGTATGTTTTCAAGAGTGTGTATGTGTCAAAATTAAACCGTACTCAATTGCAGTGAAATTTTCATTGACACGTAAAACTGTTATAAACTTTGACAAAGAGTCTTATTTATGGTTAAAGGATGTCTGAATGTCAATTTAGTAGTCATTTATAAGTGCAGATTGTGTTCATTTGTTGTGTTTAAACATCTTAAACACGTTACTTTTTATACATTATTCATGGCTGAAGACACACACACACACACACACAGGACAGGGCACAGAATCTCACGAAGACAGTAAATAAACACGAACTATACAAGGGACACACACATTAAAATAAATTGAAGTTTATAGTTTGACAACATAGAAGTTATCAATTCTACANTCTATTAGCCTCAAGTTATAAGATAACGAATGGTAATGTTGCAATGGTGTACTAATAGATGTAACAACTAATAAATGATAATGGTCACATGTATAAAACGTTGTTTATGTAATTTGTGTTAGATATCTGATTGTTATCAAATGGTGTACATAAGAAATGGTATTTATGTACATAATATATGTATTGAATATTAAATATTTATGGTGTATATGATAAATGGTAATGTTTTACAAGTCACTTGAAATTATGTTGTGCATGTGTGTATTGATTATGTACTATTCACCTTTTATTTGAACATAATATATGTCTAAGATAATGAATATTAATGGTGTCTATGTTAAATGGTATTGCTATATTAGTCACTTGACAATATGTTATGCATGTGTGTATTGACTTTGCACTTTCTAGCACTCATATTTGAACATTATATATGTGTTAGAAAATAAATATTAATGGTGTACATGTTAAATGGTAATGGCATTTAAGTCACTTGACAATATGAAATGCATTTGTGTAACTTGACTGTGTACTTTCTAGAACTCATATTTGAACATCAGCCTTCTGGGTGAGTTATCTTACTTTGTACAGCAACTTAATTGTAAATTCTTGTGTACTATCTAGCACTTAAGAAGTTGAACCTCATTTACTGTTTGAGTAATCTTATTTTGTACAGCAACTTAATTATATATTATTTGTGAACTCTCTAACACTTATATATTTGAAAGTCAGTTGCTGGATGAGCTACATGTGTATCTGTTAATTTGTTGAACTACAACTTAATTTTTATACTGCTTGTTTAAGAACTCGCATATTTGAAGCTCAGCTGCTAAATGACATATCTTGTTTGTACAGCAATCTATTCTTTCAGAATTATTGTGTTGTCATGTTGACTGAATGTAATTCATTTACTATGTTAAGTCAATAATTCATGCTGTCATACAACATACAATTTTTTGTTTTTCAAATATAAGTACTCAGACAAAAAATGACAAGTACACTCTACCATCACATATATAAAAACGTTATATGCACAATCTATACCCAACATGTACACATACACATAGTTGTATACATTTCTTATATTTTCACTCCCAAAAACAAATATTTTATTTTTTCTTTTGGTATATTTTTCTATCTTATTACTTTCTAATATCCTTCTATAATTAACTAGATTTCACCACACTCATTTAACTGCTATGTGTCATTATAAATTCTACTATTGATTTGTAAGAACTTACCAGACTCGATGGCTGTACATATCAGTCCGAATGTTGCTTTCAACTGTGGTGTACAATTAAGCCCACACCAGCTGGTAACATATCCTCGAATGAATAAATCCGCTAGCTTGAAACAGAATATCTACACTTTGGTGAACAAACACATCCATTTTTTTTTCAAGGCAAATGCACACCTCTTATTAAAATAATCTTATAAGATGCACTTTTAAAATCACACATTTTATTTCACCCGGAATTATTTGTTAAGTCCGTATTACAATACATACATTTAACACGTTCTCTCACCCTTAACTTGTGCCTAAACTGTAATCTACAATCCTTCGACACACTCCTATTGCACATGCATTCTTTATTTAGCTTGCGGAAATCGTGCACATTCTACCAACACGGACTTTCCCGTTCGTTAACACGCCGCATTGGCATATACTACATGTACAAGCTTCGTAAAAAGCTCGCCACTTTTCGGCATGATTACTAAGCCCATGTTGCGTAGATTATTGTACTTTTATGTTAATACGCGCTCATCGATTATACGTTCGACTTTTTGTATCCTTTAGACAGGCCAACATATAAATTTATCAAATGAGGTTTTAAATCTCCTTAAAACATCAACATCACCAAACTTTCTGTTTATTTTTGTTATTCTTCTCTTCTCACTATTTCTCCATTCTTTTTCCCACTTCTTGCGGACCGGGCGCACGTTAGCTTTTCCTCATCCAACTATCTCTTACATTCGGGCATTACATAATGTACACTGACATAGGTGTGTACAGGATGAGGATAGGTTTGTTCTACTCCCGTACAATGAAAATTAAAGGGCTTCAACAAATGAACATGTTCGAGCTAGTTTGCTGGCTGGCAATTCTTCTTCTTAGAGGAGGCGATGTCCATCAAAATCCTGGACCCGAAAACTCTCTTGATATGTCTTCCTCATCTACGGGTACATCTTTTTCATCTTCAATATCTGATGCGTTTGCACATAATCTTAAACTTGTCCATTACAACGTCCAGAGCTTCCTCGCCAAGAAAGACATTCTTTATGCCGACCTCAATAATTTTGACATTATAGTCTTTACTGAAACGTGGCTCAGTTCAACAGTTGACACTGCCGACTTACTTTTCCCTTCTTATCATACGCCGTTTAGACGGGATAGACGTAACGATCCCCATGGAGGAATTCTAGTATATATAAAATCTGATCTCTTTGCCATTGAGCGACCTGACCTTCAAATAGACGATTTAGAATGTCTATGGCTTGAATTACGTATCAAGGGAAGGCGTCTTTTATTTGGATCTTTCTATAGACCACCTAACTCCAGTCCTTATATACTAGAATGCATCAACGATTCGATCTCACTAGCCGTTGACACCGGTATTGAAAACATTGTTATCACAGGTGATTTCAACCTCGACATGAATAAACCACAGTGTAGGATCAAAATAGACTCCCTTCTTTTACAGTACAATCTCACACAGATTATTAACGAATCTACTCATTTCACTGAAACCTCGAATTCTCTTCTTGACCTTTTTATGTTAACATCTTCATTGACAGTGATAAAAAGTGGCGTCGGAGAACCTTTTCTTAACCAACAAGTTCGGTTTCATTGTCCAGTCTACTGCGTCATAAACTTCAACAGAAAAGTTGGGTCAAATTTTAAACGTAAAATATGGAAATACAAAGATGGGGACTACACTAATCTAAGACAACTTGTGCAGAACTTTGATTGGAATAATTGCTGCGATAATAACATTGACATATATACCTCAAATTTCACACGTCAACTTATCAGTTTCTTCGAAGCTACTATTCCATCCAAAATAGTTACAATAAGAACAGCTGATCCTCCATGGCTACATAATAATATTCGAAAAGAAATCCGACGCCGCAAAAGAGCATACAAAAAAGCCAAGGCTACCAATTTAGACCGTCACTGGTTCATCTATCGCCATCAACGTAATATTGTAAATTATCTTGTAAAATCAGCAAAAAAAGTTCACTTTGATAATCTTGCTAATCAAATACGTGAAAATCAACACTCCTCATCCGACTTCTGGAAAATAATTAAAAAATTCACAAATAAAAACACCTCCCATAACGAGTTGCCTCCCTTAAATTACAATGGTACCATATATGAGTCACCCCTTGATAAAGCGAATATCTTAAATTCCTTCTTTCAATCTCAATCTACTTTACCTATACCCAGTACTCATATGCACAACTTACATTCCCAAGAGTCAGATGGCCCCGTCTTACAAGATCTCATCATTTCCCGTCAAGATGTCTTAGATTCCATAAAAGTAATGAAAACGGGAAAGGCATCAGGTCCGGACCAAATAAATAGTCAAGTCCTAAAGCAAATTGCATCTGAGATTGCAGGTCCATTACAAAATCTTTTCAATTGTTCCATCAGTTCTGGTAGGGTCCCACGGAGCTGGAAAGAAGCAATTGTTTGTGCAATTCACAAAAAGTCTGATCCTCAGGATGTTGGAAATTATAGACCGATCTCCCTTTTAAGCGTTTTAAGTAAATGTCTGGAGAGAATTCTCCACAAATATATTTTTAACCATCTAAGGGCTACCGATTTTATAACCCCATTTCAATCAGGTTTCATACCAAAAGATTCCACTGTCAACCAATTAATCTCAGTATATCACTCTTTTATTAAAGCCCTTGACGAAGGTAAAGAGGTTAGAGCCGTATTTTGTGACATTTCTAAGGCATTCGATAGAGTATGGCATGAAGGACTTATTCACAAGCTCCGACTAAGTGGTATCTCGGGCAATCTTCTATCTTGGTTAAAAGACTACCTACATGAGAGGACCCAGTGTGTTGTAATCTCCGGCTGTCAATCTGACCCATTACCGATAAATGCTGGTGTTCCTCAAGGGTCTATCTTAGGGCCCCTCCTCTTTCTAATATACATTAACGACATTGTACGAGATATTCACTGTCCTATTCGCCTATTTGCAGACGATACTGCTCTATATATAATCGTCGACAACCCGATTGATGCAGCTTATCATCTTAATTCTGATCTTGCAACAATCCATTCCTGGGCTGATAAATGGTTGGTTACGTTCAATCCATCAAAAACCGAATCCTTAGTAATATCTAGAAAGGTCAACCGCCCAATCCATCCCCCTCTTTTTCTCAACGACTGCCAAATCACTGAGGTTTCGTCTCATAAACATCTCGGCTTAAATTTGTCTGATTCATGTTCCTGGCATGACCACATTGAATCAATCAAGACGAAAGCATGGCAGAGAATCAATTTAATGCGAACGTTTAAGTTTACGCTCGACAGAAAGTCCCTTCTATTGATATACACAACATTCATCAGACCAATGTTCGAATACGCTGATGTAGTCTGGGACAACATAACTTCACAAGATGAAATACAACTTGAAAAGATTCAACAGGACGAAGCAAGAATAATTAGCGGGGGAACACGTTTAGCATTTTTACATAATCTATATAATGAAACGGCACTGGAACCATTAAAAAATAGGAGAACACAACATAAACTTACCAATTTCTATAAAATGTATAATTCAATATCACCCCCCTATTTGTGTTCACTGATCCCCTCTAGCGCTGGTGAAAGATCGGCTTATCCACTTCGTAATTCTAACAATATTCGCCGCATTCAATGTAAATCACAACCTTTTTCACGATCTTTCGTACCATCAACCATAAATTCATGGAACAATCTACCGGAATCTGTAAGAACAGCTCCTTCTCTCTCAGCTTTCAAAACAAATCTAAACAAAGATAAAAAAGTTATTCCCCAGCATAACTACGATGGAGAGCGGCAGTCTAATGTTCTACATGCACGTTTACGAATGCACTGTAGCAGCTTAAATGAACATTTGTATGCGAAAAATATTGTACAAAGTCCATATTGTCAATGTGGTGAGATTGAAGATACATATCTTTTTTTATTCAATTGTCCCATTTATACTGTGAAAAAATTTATCTTTTTCGACAATCTGTCCAGTTTAAAACCCATAACTTTGCAACTACTTCTTTTTGGTGTTAAAGACGGATCATACGAAGTAAATTTATTAATATTCAAACATGTTCAGTCTTTCATCCGAGATAGTCATAGATTCTAACTCTACTCCATTTCAGGAACAAACCATATTCTGCTTACGATGCCCAGTCCCGCAACTACTTCTTTTCCTACCGCAAATTCTCTTATTTTGAAACTCTACTCTTTCACTTCTTTTCCTTTCCTTCTCAACATATTAGCTTTTTTGCTGTCTACACTACTCTGCTATACTATTTGTATTACAACGTATATTTTTTTCCCCATTTCTAAACGGTATTCAAATACCTATTACTGTACTATATTGTTCGTAATTTTGTCATTTTTATAAGTTGTTGTTATACATTTGGTTGTTTACACCATAACAGCAGCGCTTCTAACTGACAGAAGAGAGACATAGCAAAAGCCTCGAGCTTTCTTCTCAATTCTGTCAAATTGTATTATACAGCCTTTATGTTAAGCAATACTGCAATTTCTACCTGCCTTGTATATTGTTCGAAAATAGTATGTATGTTTGTATTGTATTGCTTATTATGTACTTTCTACGATCTAAAAAAATAGTCTTTAAACCAAATATGCAAACTGATACTTAATAAAATATCATTTTGTTTCGTTTATTAGCAAAACTTGCAAAAGCGTTGCATTGGGCCATTAAAAAACTATGTCAACGATTTGGACACATTAGACACATAAGTTCATATATAATAAATACAGTGTACTATATACAAACCATATATACACACATCCAATATAGTTCTTGAATAACGCAATAGTTTTTCACTACGTAAAGTTTGGAATAAAACAACTATTTAGCAATGTTTTTGTTTCTTTTTTCCGACTTAGATGACATTAGAGTAATAAACATATTTATAGAAGGCCATGATATTTTGCCAAGGTCTTTTATTTATATTGGTTAACACATTACAACATAGTAAAAAGGTATATATATATATATTTAACAGCGTTTTTGTTAAACACAATATACGAGTTTTATACTTTCTTTCAACATTTGAATATCTGCCAGTTTCGATACTTAAATTATGTGAGCTGAGACGTAATCGTGTTAGTGATATTCTAGATGTATCATGTGCTACTTAGTGTAAATAATTTTCGAATTTAATTCTGTTTTAAAGTCACAATAATAAAATAATATTTGGGCATATTAGAGATAGTATCTGACTATGTTTGATAGAACATGTCACGAGAACGTGGTTTAAATACATAAGATGAGTGATATTTTAAATCAGATTATCAAACATGTCATTTGATATAGATTTTTCAAAACACGATTTGCATGCTTAGAACCAGTTATATGTATTTAAATTTCGCTAGGTAGTACAATTACTATATATTATAGTAGATTGATGAATCTTTAATTTTAAAGACTTTTAATGACATAAAACCGAAAACAAGTTTATCTAAGATATTCTTCTATAACGGCCATAATGGGGATTGAGTGTTTAACACCAAGACTGATTTTAAGGCACATATTTCCAGTATAATAAAACTTGGAATAGGCTGCTCATTTATCCACCATAAATATACTTTGCGACTTTTGCTTTTATTAAAATATACACATCTTTGTTTGCTGGTAACGTTAATCTTTAAACCACAGGCTTTCGTATATGCTATAAAGCTATGCCTGGAGACTTAGATGGTGTAAAGGTCAGATGTGCTATCTCGTCGGCAAATAAAAGAGACGCAAGGAGCTGTCCATGTTTAAAACAAATAAAATATACACATATATATATATGAATTACACATGTCTGAACCAAATCGGGCACTGGATTTTATATATGCATTAATATACTCTTTTATATTAACAATTTTATAATTTAAGCCCGAGTTCAGAAGTTTCACACATCGAATATTATGGTTAACAGTATCAAATGACCTTTCATAGTCAATTAAAACACACACTAGCTGGTTATTTGAGGCTAGAATTGTATGAATAATTACATGCAAAATAAAAATACAATCAGTTAAAGCATGCTTATCTCTGATTTGAAAATTAGAATTGATCATTACATACCCAACTTCTGATGTGCGGTTGCAAAAAAAAAAATATATAGCTTAAGTATTTATCAAAATGATACTCCTATAATTAAATCGATTTGCGGCATTTTCCTTTTTATGAATAGGGAAAGAAACACCCTTCAACCAGCTCACTAAACAGATATGGTACAATAAATTGCTTTGCATCAATAAGATTTAATTTCATGACTAAAATGAGTATGTTTATTTTTAAGGTATAAAAACTTTACAGCACAGTTACAATACGTTCTCTTCTTATATGACATTAGATCAAACAAATGTGCGCTTTAATTATTAAAACAAATACTTTCATATTCATGTTCGTTTTCGAAAATGCTACAAAAGCGTGTTTGCGTTATCCCCGTGATAAAAATCTCGCGTTGGAAATTTCATTAGAAATACATCAACGGAAAGCCTTCCTATAAGACGCGCATATGTGTTTCGTTAGGTATATATTAACCAGCAATTGGCAAATTAAAGTAGGAAATATAACAAACATAATATTGCAATTAATGCATTTAACATTAAATTGTTTGCAATGAGTCTAGTAATGTCTGGTTACGAGAACATGCTTACTATCCGACATTGAAACGACGAATCTGTGTTGAAGCAATGGCATCTAAAAATACCGAATAGCAACACTCAATCACGCAAATGCATATATCTATCTGTTCAGTTTAGACTATTGTTAAACCTCGATAAACACTTTCTTCCCTATTGGCATTGGAGATTTAAAGGCAAATGTTATCTGGTCAACAGCCGGTCTGCACCAGAACTGTCTGGTGCATTGACACAAGAGTGTATTTTATGTATTTAAGTGCAATCCATACATTTAATCACGATGCAACTTCCTAATTGAGAGATGGTTGTGACCGCAAGGATAATCAAATATGACATTAACAGTGTCCTTGTGATTCTACTAAGCCAATTATGTGTGACATTATAAAAGTGCATTTCAATTTTCGCCACATCTCAACATCCAGCTTGTTTAAAGAGCTTTTGTTTAAGTGATGTATTTATGCACGCTTGGTTTGTGAGTTGTTAGTGGAAATTAAACAACATAATACAGCTTTTTGATTTTAGTTTAATTAGAAGCATCTTCAAGTGGCCATTTCCTTGTCGATCGCCACATTAAGAGTAAATAAGCTCCATATATATTGCAATAAAGGCATTTTGTAAAAGACTTAAACAACAGTAAAATGTTCGATTTAATTAATAAGGAGAAACTACAGATAAAATAGTATGTTTAGGTTATATCACATTAAGGTGTACGTCATAACATGAACTATAAATAACAAAATTAAAAAAAATAAATAGAAAAACTATTTATTGCACATTATTGCGATACTAACTTACTGTTGAATAATTTTAATAAAAACAGACTCAGTTTATTACGACGTTACGTAGCACACATGGTTAAGCTAAGGTAGCAAAACAATATTGACCAAAACATTACTTATTATTTTTAAATTCACAAATAATTTGTCCATACGTGTTTAGATCTACCTACTGGATTTGTAGCAAACTACAACGTTACGTTTGTCCAACGAATTATATTACAAAGTATCAACAGATTGTGTTTGTCTAATCCTTACAACGGTTCTCTCTGGTAAAACACAAAATGAGGTGTCAATTAAGAAATAAAATACCCGCCTTTTACCATGCATGTATACATGCTGTTATCATGCATTTGTTTAGCATCTTCTCTGCTTAGTGTTTTTTTGTTTGCTTTCACGACCTCTGACACCTCTAATTGCTACGATTAAACACCATAGTTGCCTTTCAACATATATGAATTGGCATTAAAATAACCTACAGACTTGGTTGTTAAGTTTCTCTAATATAAAGTTGTTTTGATAATATATAACAGTCATCCTAATTAAAATTAAGCAATATATACTCCTCAGATTGCCGTTTATACCTAGCTACCTTTCTTTGTCACTATACATTTGAAGGAAACCATATTCAGTTCTTAATGAGTTATCGCGGTTTTTGCGAACGGAATCCAACTCACAGCCTGATACAGCCCGTAAACGAATCTTAATTTATTTTATATAAACAACACAGTCATATTTCATAAAATAAGATTCAATACAACTAAAAAGTGATATAAACATATCTAGCATTGATTTTGTTATCCTTTTTGAAAGTTGTTTTCTATTTTAAGTACCAGTCACATTACATTTGACCTCTGATAAAAAAGAACGAACATATATATCTTACGTTTATGAAAAAATATAATATACAGATTAAGCGTGATGACATGATTATTTGGGACGTTATATTTCCACCAAGGATAAGTTGCCCGGTCGCTGTTATTTAAATTCGTACATCATGCCGTACTTGGAAAGGTCATATTAAACAAAATACCAACGTCAGAAAGTGAACTTGCATAAAATCCATAAAACTATTTTTGGAATAAAAGCTGTAATGCGCCAACGAAGAGTACTTAATGCTGCAATTGGATTTTTCTGGTAACTTCAAGAAGTCTCAGCCAACTGTTATTGGTAAATCCTATGCGAAATCTACCTACTGTTTTGGACCAGTTTTGGTAGTCGTCTGGTCAAACCTTGGCGTTTCAGTTGCCTTGGACTATGAGGATGTCTGTCTTCGTGATATCCGACTCGTCTCAGATAGGCTTATCCGGTTCGGCAATCATGGTCGTATAAAACTTTGCCCAACTCGTCGGATAAATTCAATTACACAATGACACTAGTTTAGTGTTCTCTATATATTAGAAACTGGCATTCTGGTTATTATCCACTCAGTTTCTATTTTATTCTGTAGTTTCATCTTATACCCTGGTAGTCATCCACTATATTTGACCTGCCATCATATAAATGTGATGACCAAGTCCAACGTAGAACACTAAACACAGTGTTGAAAATGAGTATTCTATTAAATAAAATACCTTTGTTCTTTAACTGAAACAGATTATATATTAAATGTTTAAGACTCAAATCAAAAGCTTATGAAGAATATTTCATTTTAAATGATTTAACATATCTCTTTCAGAATATTTTGTTTAACATAAATAATAAAAACGCGATATATTTTAACACAATTATCTGCTTGGTTATCTTTACAGTAATCCAATAAATCTATAACATTTTTTTCTTTAATATGATATTTATCTAAAGGTTGTTGAAGTTGTCATGGCTTCGTGTATTAACCGCATGGATTTGGTTTTCGCGCACGGCTCTGGTCGAACAGGTTATACGGCGTGATACCGCGAACCCAGCAATCTATTTGTCCTTGGAGGTTTGCTTTTTTCGAAAACATACTCTCTGCTGGGTTATCATGAGTTAGTATATATATAATGTAGTTGTTGTCTCGTCATATGTTGAATTATGTGACGTCTGCTGTTTATTGTGACGACATACTTCACTATTTCCAATGCACGCAATTTGAAAACGTCTTTATACACATACATTATTATTTAATGTTTCAAAAACCAGCATACGTATTAACAGCAAAGGTATACACAATATGTGTGTCAGACAGAGCGGATTGGGGATTTTAACGGTTGTACGGCATGCCATATCCATATCATGTATATACATTTTGTACATCCTTTTACTACAATTAACCATTTGAATTTTCATTTCGCAAATCCATTAAACCTTTAACCGAAAGTGAAATGCCAAAAAACAAGTCTGCAAATTACATGTAGCAGCAGTGTAAAGGTTGGTAGGCATGAATAGCACAAGTTAACACGACACTCCGAGTTTCCTTCTATTCAATCATTAAACTGTAGGATATATATATTAAACTAGTTTCAAACTGCGACGTAGGAATGTATTGCTGTGAGTTTTCATTCCTTTACCGATGCAACTATGATTTAAATAACTTCAAACAAAAATTCAATCGTTTTTGTCTTCTATTCTCTCCCAATTTTTTTAAAACTTGTTTTCGAACTTGTTTCATGAAAACCTTAGCGCTAAGTGAAATATCATTGATAAGTTAAACGAATACTAACTTTTACTTATAAAATAAATTGTGTATGAAACTCGTTTAACCTTAAACCGTTCAGCCATTACGACCATGTACCTTTTTATGTATTAATACTGTCCACACACTTTCCATTCATTAACCGAAGTAACAATGCACAGCTAACTATACCATAGTTCGTCAGTGTATAAGGTGAAACCGCGTGTTTTGCTACTTGTGAAACTTGCCTTTTTTGTCAGGTAAATATCGACATTACAAATGCAGTAAAATGTTACAACTTGATCCGCCAAATACAACTAGTCAGAACATTTGGATTTCTTTTAATAATAATATATGTTAACATGTTTAGATGTTTGCCTATGCAGATATACATGCAATAAACACATAGTTTGAATCAGAAGTGAATAACCCGGGCGATGACGTCATTGTCAATATCTGACACGCTCGGTCCATATACCATAATAATGACCGGTCCATATAAATTGTATTGCCTCTATCGTATGTTACGGACATAAACCGGTCACAAAGATGAAAACGGACACAATTTATGTGATGTCAATTTTTAGTCTTTAGTCTTTTCATCTTGCAGTTTGTAAACGTACATGTGAACTTTATCGCGTCTCTCTAGTGTACGTGCGGCTTAATTGATTATGTATGTTTGTCGAATTATCTTGCTCTTAATTAAAATAACAAGGTATACGGGCTACTCGTAAATGCTGAAAATGAAAAATGAATAATAGCGACGGTAAGAATTGTTGATTAACGTTCTTTCCACCACCAATATTTTTTTCTGGGCTTGATGTATGAGCGTGTGAAAGTAATTTATTTAATTTACGCCAACATTCCTGTCTTTAATTTAAATTTTAAATACTTATGATTTGACATAGTTCCGGAAATAATCGCCTTATTTGTGATATTCCATTTGATTAAGATTGATTTATTCTGGGATTTAGTTTTTTTAACTTTTAACGAAGGTCTTAAATTTTCTTTCTATGCAGATGTTTGTGCTCTTTCAAATTCCAGCTATAAGGCAGTGTATGTCTTCAATTGTCAAATGATAATGACGATATATAACGCATATACAAACATAGAAACAAAGTATTTAAGAAGCTGTCCAAAAATAAAACTGTGTAGACATCGTGTCAAATGGACATATATCGATCATGATATAACACCACACATAAATTGATAAACTAGCAACTTAGTGTTAATTTTATATCGTAAAGTTTATGTTTGTTACGGCTTCTGATGACCATGCATCAGTGTATGTCTCGTTTGAACTAAGCTTTTACGCACGTTGATATTATTACATGTAGTGTAAACAAAAATATATAACTTTTTCAGTTACTTAGGATACATAATTTTCTTATTGTAAAACCAGTGGGATACAACTCATGAAGAATATGTGTTATATCTGGTATCTCACTAAACCAATCATTTAACCAATCACCCGTTCAACGTGAATTGTGATGTAAGCAATTCCGGGGAGGCGGAGGGGTCTTTTCACATTAAGAGCATCCAGTTGAGATTTTTGCTTGTGTGAAAGCAGAAATAAAGACTGGCACCCACTGTCCCAAAACTTTCCTGAATGTGAAAGCCTATGTCGGCCAGTACATTATCAACTAGTACAATTAATTCCCGAAATCTCACAAGTTTTTGTGATATGTCTGTCTGTAGATCTTTCTTCGGAGGTACGAAATAAATGAGGTGAGATAAATGATATGGTGGTTTAATCCTGATCAGATACTTGGCAGTGTTTGCATTTTCGTAGTTCGACTAAGGTATGCTGTGTGCTACCAAACTTGACGGTTTTCCGCAACTGATATCAAGACAGGCGATGATAACTGCCACCATGGATCCGAAATGGCATTGTTGTTCTCAGCTCCTCACACGTCGGCCGGTATCCTGCGGCTTGTAATGTCACGAACAGTATTTCCAACACGTAATGGAATGTGCGCTTAATTGTGCCATCCAATCCATTAAACCGAATCCCAAAGTCTTTATTGGATGCAATTAGTCATTAGTTTCACAATCAACTGTTGGAACGTATTCAGAACGTTCTTAAGAGTTTCTATCAAATGCGGTTCGACATAGTCGTATAAAGCCTTCAAAACATCAAAAATGTGTACGCCCAGTATAATATGTAACATATATGGCATTGTCTGTGAAGAATGGCAAATTGCTGCGCTTCTAGTTTTGCTTCAATTGGGCAACATTTTCACAGAAAAACTTCTGAAATTCATCCCCCATGGAACTGAACAAGTTCATATAAACATCAGTCTGTGATGATGTGTTTATCTCAGGCTCAACTTCCTTTGTAAGTTATTTTAAGCATCAAAGTTCCAGAATCGCTGCTGTGTCCTTCTTCTTTTCCGTTCTCTTGTATATGGATTTGTCGTGGAAAGGATTGAAAAATAGGTACTCGACCCATATTCAGGTGCCTAGTCCGGATTCAGTTGATCATACAATGTGGCAAGCTTGTATGAAAAAAATATATAACAAGTACTTTACATACTGTATTTCAAATGTGTTTGGTTTTCTGCGAAAAGCGTCAAGTGGTGTTAATCAGGTCGAGATGCTAAATGTAACAGAAACTGATGCAAGTTCTTCGAAAGTGATTAATATTGATTCAATTTTTTAACTTAAAAAAAATGTTTCAACTATCACAAATAAACACGCACTCTTACGTATTGGATATGTATGACTTTAAATAATTATTAATTCGTGGATATTAAGTTCAGTGGGTATTAACCAAGAAATAATGATAAATTATATTGGATAAAACAAACAGTCGCAATAAATGACTATTTCGGAATTTACTAGTTCTGGTTTTTATTTGTGATTGGCGAAGAAAATATTGAACGTTGCTATAT
>VMBQ01000453.1:188067-277811 GCA_007657795.1 Dreissena rostriformis
AAATGGCTGCCATTTTGAAATTTACAAAATGTGTACACACCTACGTGAGGCTTGATTCAGCTTTTATCCCAGCCGATATTGTTAATTTTAGTCTATAAACAACTCTTCTTTTTACACACTTTTTACTTACAGACATTTAAAAGTAAAACATCTTCTAGTTCTTGTTCTACTCACCGCAGTTGTGTAATAACCATGATTATTTTCGTAAAGTTTAATTTGCTTCCATGACGAGTTAAAATTCTGGACACATTTTTTCATCGCAATCCATGTTTACCATTTTAAAGCACTTGATGCAGGCGATTCTTTGTGTATAGATATTCTTTGATCGACTTACAAAGGAACGACTTATTCATTAAAGAAATTACCCTTTTAATTCAACATCGATTTCCTTCGAAACGTTAAAGAACAGTTCACTAACACTTTTCTTAAATTTAATCCATCAATTGTTCAACAAAACATCGCGTTTTTCGAGTACATTCGACATTTTTACGAAATCGAAAATGCAGTCTCACCAGCTTCATTCCAGTTGTTTATCCCAACACGAAATCAGAAAATGCAGTCTCACCAGTTTCATTCCAGTTTTATATCCCAACACTGTTATTCACATTCAAAATATTATAAAAATCCATCGTAAACACACACAGTGACACACGCGTTAACTCGTTAAGCGACTGTGTACACAATGACCTGAATGACGCAATCAAGTGATTTCGTCAGCTGTGTCGTAAAATATTGTCTATCGAATTCAAACAATTACGCAATCGGGTGAGCCCTTTACTTCTCTCTATTCAACGCTAATCCTAGTATTCTACTTATCCCCTCGCAACATTTTTTCTTTTGAATATGTCATATATATATATAGTTTTATGCCAAATATGCACATTTCCTTCCAATGGGTGACCTTAAAATTCGATCAATGAACAAAACAACATCGACCCAATTTAAGCGCATATCGCATGTCGTCATTTAAAAAGTAGTCCGTGCACGCGACGGGTCTTTTCAACAAGGTGGGATAGAGAAAGGTTTATACCATCGGATGTTATACCGTCAATGTCGCGGTGAAGATGGGATAAAAGGTATTTACGGATATAAACTTGGGAACACATTTGTCATGTTAAACATTTGTTTTAAAAGTAATAGTATTTTATGAACAGTACTGTATTACCTTCTTAGTGTACACTTTTCAATTACACAATTTTGTAATAAGTTATATGAGTATGTTACACTATGGCTAACCCGTAAATTGCGTCGTTTACCTAAAGGTCAACATACATAAAAGTACAGCCATGGTCACTATATATTTATTTGTGTGTATTTACACGTTTTTTGTTTTATCCTCATAATAGTAAACGTAAAGAATATATAAGATAGCTTGATACATTGAGAATTGAAACTTTAAATGCTAGAGAGTCAGCCACGGCTAGTATCACGATGTTTGTCCCTAATTGGCATAATATGTTGTAACATGTTGTTTTTCTGTACAGACATGTCAATCGCAGATCAATCGAGCATGATTGTGCCATGTCTTGATGTGATTGGATATCGTCTGCAGATGCCTTAAGCCTATGTGGATTTAATTAATAAACGTCAACAACATGGCATCCGCAATTTAGTTTTGTACACGAATATCCGGATAACGAGTAACTATAACTTTAACAGATATTAGCGAATAGACCCAACATAGACACAATTTCTCGAAAAGGGAAATTATAAATAACAAGTACGGTACATTTAAGGGAATAGATTGCTGTAAGCCTTAGCAAATCAGAAAAGATTGCCTCTTTGGAGCATTAACCGGTGTCCATGTGGATTGCAACTGGCTTTGTGATTGTATTACCAGATTTACTGAGCGGATCCTGAGCTAAAATATTGCTATAACTTGATTGTTAGTAAAATGATATTATTTGCTTTTTTTAAATTTGCTTCTTTAAGTTTTTCTGGAAAACAATGCATTGTACATAATGCAGTTCAGAAGTCCGTTCGATATATATCTATCTGATTTCAAAATCACAATGCCAGAAATTAATCGGAATTATCCAAGTCAGAGACAAAGACAAATATAACTTACGCATTTATAGTTTCCGACACTGATATTTTGTCAACGTGAAGGAAATTATAAATATCAAGAATGGATAGCATTAAGTGAGAGTCATAAACATTCAGAATGCACTTCTACTGGTAGAAAACACCAAAGAGAGGGATAAGTTTTTTCTTTAATGTGTGATGCTAAATGTTTACCGCCCAATTACCATTTTCTAAAATGGTTTGAACATGATGAAGCTTGCACATTCTTGTTTCGCGTAAACCATTAAAGCCTAATTTGTCCAAAAACACATGTCTAGTCGGGTATTGTGCATTTTATTAACAATACAATGAATTTAAAGAGATGTTTTGTTGCCCTGTCGTATAAAAGGTCGATCGCATTGAAATGTCCCAAAACTAAGTCCTTTCCTGTAATCACTTGCGTAACCTATGAATGATGCTCTGTGTTCACGTGCGGTGACGTTAAGTGATTGTTAAGTGTATTTATATATACTGATGCACCAAATATCTTCTTATACCGAAGCCCGAAGAAATATGTATACTTATCAACATTGGTTTGCATGTATCATAATTACTCTAAGTTTTCATAAACTCTTAGTTTTAATACTATTAATTTGTGGTCGTTATACACTCTTTGTACTTAACTGTACACTATTAACACCTGGTGTAATTTTCAAGCAATAGAGACGTATGGATCTATATAATACTAGGAATATTACGCTTATCGATTGTTTTAATAGTACGTATCAATCTTTCTTGCGTTATTTAGCATCTTACTCGAAGCTCCGCATGTTCGTCATAAAGCAAGCTACTGTTCTGATACATACTATCCACACAATTGACAAGCGAAATGTTCCGTAAGTATTACCTGGTTGATATACATTACATGGACTCATTTTAAATAAGGCACACACTTGACATTTCATGGACACTTAGGTTATTCTTATCCAAAGTTAACAAGGATAACAAGAATTAACAATTATTATTGAAACACACATATAATGTGTGAAACGCATTTTGTATTCATGATTGTTAGGTCAAAATTTAAGGGACGCAGAATTCTCCTATTCTATGTATGGTCCAAATAGGCGCATTTTTATCTATTTTTTCCTCTAACCGACTCTTATATTGTTTGACGACCCTTTACTTTATTTGGAATGCTTGGTTGAGGTTAAACAATTTGATTATATTCTTCAAGTTTAGTGTTTAGTGTTCGATACGTTTTGCTACATTAGACCATACTCGCGACATAAACTTTAAATTAACAAAACATACTTACACATGGTAAATACGGAAAGGTAAGAATAAGGTGGTATTGCAGACCCATTCTTAAGTGAGGAATCGTAAACAAAGCTAACGAAATATATTGGCCGATCTATCTACCGTATTGTTTTGGCGATGTTTAACTTAGTGGAAAGAAATGACATTGTTTTTTTGGGTCTTATATCAATTGTATTATATTGTTTTATATTAACATTCATTTTCTTATCATTGTTGTATTTCGAGGAGGGGTTGGGGGGGGGTCATACATTTGATTGGACGACTCAACATTGACTTATACGAAAATAAGTTGACACGTTAGCATTCAAATGAGAGAATATTTGTTTTTACAGACATCGACTGTTTTATATAACCTGAAATCTTAATCGATTACGTATACGACGATTCATAACATATTTATAAATTCGTTCTATATAATCACATGTAATTTAAGCTTGTCATATGACTGCAAGAAGGTATATAGGTATTTCTATATTACGTTTGCCTGTCCTATGTTAAATGTCCTCAATCAATAGATACCATTTAGTAACTTCTTAATAATCGTGTATCGACCGTAGTATTTTAGTGTTTACAAAATAAGACATGTGTTTAATGTTGTTATTAACGCGCATGCGTCGTACGTACCATTCGTTTTTGCTTATCATGTTGAAACGAGATACAAAGAGCACATTTTGTTTAACAATAATACAAGTGATTTTAAACGGGACTACACTCAAACAGATCAACTAAATTGATTCAAGTTTAAAGTCGATCTAATTACCATTATCAGAGAACGTGTATTACTTTCCGAAAAGCTACCGTTACTATTCTAGTTTGAACGGCACTTCACGTTTATATATAACGTAATTTACAAAATTGCATTTCGAAGAACAATTCTGCTTCGATATAAAACCGAATGATTATAATCATCGACATCGTAATTTTGAGTCTAATTGCAAAATAGAGAAAACTCGCCACAATAGTGGCGATGTTAATTATTTATTATAAACAAACATTTAAACTGATAATATACATACTCATTATTTCAAGAATTTCAAAATATATCGTCAACAACAATTAGAACCGAACGTTAAGTTCTGGTATGTTGTCCATATACCGCGAGATATTACTTCGAGATAGCACAGATACACACACAACACACACACAGGCTTCCTTAAAGAGGTAGATGTTTGTCATTTTTGGCGCACCTCTACGTTAAGTTTTTCCATTCTAAGTGCACATAAAAAAGCCGCCGATGATATAGAAAAAACATCGGCTTATTAATAAATTAACACTATGGCCTTGGCATTATGTTTCAATAAATTTGTCCAGTGTGCACACGATTAAACCATTCCGTAAATAGCAAGGGACGTATATCATTTTACGAAGATGTCGTACCGGCGTGTATCTGAACGACAGAAACTTAGGTCGCCATTGAACGGATGTTTTTAATGCATTCATTACTTTGATATACATTTTAAAGTATGTGCATGTTTTGCTTACCAGTGAACAATATGTATGAACGTCTGAAGTATAAGGCATAGGCGTATCAACGACGCCATGTTTCCTGTGAATAAAATTCACGTTTACATGAAACGGTCATAGACTTAACGAGTGCTTATTTTTATAATACGTGTTGTAAAATTCATTTATTAATTATTGTTGAGTTTGGGATTTTGATTTTATTACGAAATATTTTATCCACCATTTTCATTCGACATTTTGGTATGAAGTGATTAACACACTATATTACTGATGGACAAACACCTACTTACATATGACGCGTATGAAACAGAATTGTCATTAGATAAAATACTTGAAATATATTAAGGGCATGCCAATAATATAAAGTAGTATGTAGTTGTTGCATTAACATTAAGTATAAATATAATTCGGTATTTTGTGAACTACAAACATATTATTCAATTAGGATACAAATTGTATTATTTTTTTGTTCTTTAAAAGATATTGTTATATTTTATTGATAACAACGACATACTAAAGCAGTTCCATATATAGCTAAATACACCATAAACATGTTTTTGTTTAAATATCTGTAAAGTTCATCCATTACTAAATTATAACATTTCTGTAAAAAAACGGCTTACAATATTTATGTATTTTGTATAATCATAACTGTAAAGTTAATGTGTAATACAATTCTGTTCTGTTGTGTTCTAATAAACTATAATAAATATTTGTTATGTAATTTGTATGTATTGCAAAACACTTGGTAAATGCACGGCACAGTAAATACTATTATGAATGATAAATTTGAAAATACATGTTTTCAGTTACGAGTGCCAGAGACCATATTTCCTTTCTAAATTATAATTTCACTTCTTATTCCAATATGCAGCTTTATTGTTTAACTGACACACATATATATGATATCGCTCTAAATAATGTGGTTATTTCGGTGATTATTTATTAAATACGAAAGGAATCAAGAACGAACCAAGAATACGCAATGCGTGATGCGTTCATTTTAAAATAACGTCTGTTATATCAAGGCCTTTTCACTGAATTAGACTTTCCTTGACATTATTCATCAAGGCATTTATTTCCGAAGTGAACTTTTATATTTACTTATGATCGCGCTTTGCTTGCAATGAATGCATCATTGACTTACCATAGTAGTTTTATTAGACTTTGGCTTTTGGAGTCACTACGTGAAATATGATGCATTTATTGTTGGCTTGTACATTAAATGCACATGTATTGGAATTAGTGTATTGTGCCCTTATTAATTCAGTGGCGGTGGAAGACATGACACGCATTACTAGGAACTTTCTTTCAATGTGGGTTCGTCGTTCAAATATTCCGTAAAGCTTGTGTTGCAATGCTCGCTTATGCTGCTTTACTACATGTAATAGACCTAAATAAAACAATATCATACGCCCAGGATTTTTAATTTACATATTTAGGGGTATTAAGATCCTTAGACCTAATACAACAAAGCAACGTCATGGATGAACATGTATCATGTGCATAAGAACAGAAACTTTCTAGCTTCCGTTTCCGCGTAAAGACCAAACGAGAACGATTATGATCTGCACGTGCTCGTTTAAATTGTGCTGCAAGCACACATTTGTGTTGACATGTGGTCAAAATACAGATGCTAGCGTGCTAAATGTGCCGTTGATTCTTAGAATTTCAACAAACCGGAGTTTCGGAAACTAGTATTTATATGATACAAACATTATAACTGTCAATCTTTCACGTTCGGATTGAACCTTTTTAGAAAACAAATCATAAATTGTAAAGGAAATCAATCACAAGTACATATATATGGTGTGCTAAAGGTACACGTAAACAAGTCAGCAACAAACTACTGGAAAACATGTTAATTGTATAAGATGCATTTTTTTTATATTTTTTTTTGGATTGTTTCCGTATTAACATATTGAATATTGAAGCTAGAGTGCAATTTAGTAACACTTTCTTTGCGACATGCGCACTTCGCTTTACAATTGATGGATGTTTATGAGAAAACATTACTATCAATAAGTATACGAGACGAACATTAATGTGTCTGTATCCAGCTATACATGTGCTATATGAATGAATATTCATACCTAATTTCTACGTTAGAACGTTTTAGACACTTTTGTCTCGTTGTTAAGTCATCAACAAAAGTTTCCAAATTGAAACTATTTAACTGATATTTTAAAATCAAATCTGTTAAAAATCAACGCATTTTGTGGTATTGTTTTAAGTTAGGTTTTCATATTTTTGTTCGTCGGCTATATTGAAAACAGATTGCATTTTATTAACTAGTGCCTCATGTCATAATATCATTTAAAAATGGCGTAAGATTAGTTCCATGAAAACAAAAATCGAGAACAGTTTCAATCAAAACATATCGTTTTAATAATCATAATCAACCCTTGTTTGTTAATAATACATACTAATTATTGCATAGACTCCATCTATAATGCCCTCTTGCGGGGTGCAGAAACTTGGCAAAACGAGAGCTTGAACGGTAGAAATCGTATATTAACAAGGCGATTCACGTGCCGTTCAAAACTGTTATGTGTTTTTCATATCCATAAACTGGTCCACGCGCACTTACTTCCCTTATTCTGACGATATATTTATCTGTCACGACCAGTAAATTCCAAAATAATTCCTCATTTCTGACTTTGCGCAGCTGCATTTCAAATTTGCATTAATCCACTGTTTAAACACATTTTAAATGGAAAACTGCCTATCCGAAGGTCAAGCCTCGTCATTTCTGATGATGACCGTGTGAAACATATGTAAAACACAACCTTGAACTGTATGACGTCATATGAAATAATCGAATTATTGTGTAGATGTTGAATGAACAAGACATCTTGTTTTAAATGTTATTTTAATTTATTTTGGCGTGTGTGATTTGTTTATGCAATAATAGCGAAAATACACATTTTCTCGGACATGATCATCTGCGGGCGCTTTCAAAATCCGTTCTGCGCACTCGGGCAGGAACGAATTTTTCGAGCGCCCGCAGATGATCATGCCCTCGAAAACGTGTATTATCCCTATATTGAAAACCCTCGAAGCAGTCAACATGAAACCCACCGCAATAAATAAGTTGCACACGCAAGCCTGTCTTCATTAAACGATTTAGAAAAGACAATTACCGTGATTACATTGTGTTGCGCCGTGCTCTCAAGAGAACAACTAATTTAGACTAATTTTGCAGAATGATGGGCCCTTTTTTATAACATTTTATTTCTGAAAACATACAATTTACAGTCATACAAACACACATAAAGATTCAATAAATGTTACTGAAAGAAATATAGTTTCAGAGTATTATGTTTTGGAGAGAAGAAAGAGATAGGAGGTCTAGGTGTAGTTGAGTCTATTGAAATTATTATATTCAGAACATATTTGCGTGTTCATACGGCTGTATTTTCTACGAATATGTCCCATCTTTGCCTAAACAATTCATGCGTGTGCTTTATGTGTGATATTGTTTCCTCTATTTTATCCTATGGGTCAAGTAGCTCATTAATTGCTGTAATAAAGGGGTGATGCTTTCGCATTTACATTAAAAAAAGTATTTGGCTAAAAGAATGATACAACTAAAGGCGTTTTATTTTGCAATTGTGTGCACGTAAGATTACAAAGGGAAAATATTTCAAGGTAAGGTGTGTGTTATCTTCCAAACCAAATTTGTATTGTATCATGATTGTAACTGCCGACCAGAAATGTTGAATTTTATTGCATCCCCAAAACGTGTGTTTTGTAGAATCGGTACTTGCCGAACAGAAGTCGCACTTGTTCGACTCTACAAGTAAACACTTAAACAGATACGAATTATTTGGTATCATGAGTGCGATGTAGTTATATTAGAAAGCTCCGAGTATTGTATCTACAATAAGTGTTGAAATTTTACATAAAAGTTGGGTGTTGTCGATAGTGTTTGCGTTAAGTAGTTCTTTCCATTTTGTTACCCATTTTATTTGTGTAGGTTTATTAGCATTAAGAAGACGGCTGTACACTATTTTGCATATTTTAGTTAAAACTGTTATATGATCAACAAAGTAAACCGTTGTTGTATGTGATATATGTCCGAGTGCGAGAGTTTGTTTCCATTCTACTGGGATGCTCTACGAGTGAGTAAAAGTTTCAAACATACTTTGTGTTAATATCATATAATTCTTGTAGTTTTTCAAATGAATGAAATGTTTTATTTTGAAGATCGTAAATATGTTCTACAAATTGTATAACTATGTTATGCCATTCTTTAAAGTAGAACATTTGGTTGTTACATTTTATATTCGAATTGTTCCAAATTATTTGTTTTGAAATGGTATATATATTTTCGTTATTTGCTGTTTTTGACCAGGCTTCGAGAATTTGTTGCAAACATTTTGACGGAATTTGGAGTTTTTCAACATCTGTTCGATTAATTTTGCATTTGACGACAATGTTTCCTTCATGCGGTGTAAACATTGAACTATTTAATTTAATTATCAATGAATCTTTTTCTTGGATGAACCGTTTTACCCACCTATCTTTTAGTGCATCTAAAATAATTAAATATCAAGCTTTTCCTGTATTATATGATTCCTTGCAATTTTGTAATTTTTGATTTTTTTTATTAATTACATGTACATTACATATTATAGTTTCATTTGGATTATTAAAGAAGGTTATGCCTAATGATGTCGCTTGGGTTGAGTTCCAATTAAATTGTTTCTTTTTACAAAATTCAATATTAGTATCCCTTGAAGATCCTCAGAGCAAAATGGTGCATTTCACCCTGTTTAGTGTTATACCGGGTATTTGTGCAAAATTACCCAACGTTGAAATAAGTTTTTCAAAACATTGTTGTGAGCCATTTGTCAGAAAAAAAGCGTCGTCGGAAAAAAATTCTGTTTTGTTTAAATATTTTCTAATTTTATACCACTTATGTTTTGATCATTATGTATCGCGATTGATAAAATTTAAATGCAAATTATAAGGAGATAAGGTGATAATGGGCAGCCTTGTCGAACGCCTCTTTTACTTTGGAACATTTCAAAGACACGTGATTTTGCATTGTCATAATTTTTGTTTACCTATTTTATAATGTAATCACTGAGAAACGAAGACATTTGAATATATAGGCGTGGTCTAAGTTGTCGAATGCTTTATTGAAATCCGAAAAGAAAATTATAACAGGTTTATTGTTTTCATTTACTGCATGTAATACCTGTTCTAATAATCTCACATTTTTTCCGATATATCGACCTTTCATTAAATCAGTTTGCGCATTGCTTATTTTATTGTTTAAAAGGATTTTCATTCTATTTTGCTATGTTTTTGAGGCGATTTTATAGTCAACATTTAGGAGTGACATTGGTCCCCAGTTATTTAAGGATAATGTATCGTTTCCCTTTTTGGTAACAGTGTAATAATGCTTTGTTGTTGTAATCCCTGAAGAAAACATAATACTAACTTCGTGGATTCACATATCTATTTTTACATTAGTTGTTAATTTTATTTTATAATAAACACAATTTGTAAATAACATAATCATATGATAGTAGCAGATGGTTTACACGTACAAACAATAAAACTCAATCTTGAGATAACCTGTCTCTTTCTTGCAAATAGGTTTAAGACAAAATTCGGTCGGGGTTAACGAACTACAACTGTAAACGTTTTGAGGTCAGAGAAACACATGTTTCCAATAGCAATAATATTGGCCATAGTGCTTGAGTTACATTTTTTAAATATGGTCTGGTATTTTCATTCGGGGTATAGAATTGACCGCATACGCAGCATGCTTCGCCGTTATCGTCGCTCTCACAATCGGTAAGGTCGTCTGCAATGTTTTGATTGTTGAGTCCACTTGTTGATGGCTGTAGCGGGTCAGATGATCCACTGGATTTCTTGCTTATCTTCTTAAGCTTCTTGCCTTTTGCGTGTTTTGCCTGTTCTCTTTTTGATCTTCATACTCCAACAACGTTGCGATGTATGATGGATCCGTGATGTTTCTTCCACCGGGTTTAGGTTTGCTTATCTTCGGGGATTCCGTGCAGGTGCATTTACATTTGCAGGTCTTGATGGGAGCTTTGTCTGCGTTTTCAAATTTCGTTTGCAAGTATTTATCAACAGCTTCTTTGCCGGATTTCAATGCATTGATCTTCTGGATAGGTGTGCTGTCTCTGAACGCTTCGCTCGGATATGATTTCTCGTGCTCAATTGCGTTGCTGTTCAAAGGACATATTCCCGTTTTCTTAAAGGCAGCTACGATGTTTGNAGTGAAAACAGTTCTAGTACAATTTGGTAATGACATGACATTGCATAATTATCTGATTTAAAAATGTATTTTGGTGGCAACTTGTATTTTTCAGAAATGTCTAAGTAGGCAAGACTGTCGTTTGCAATCAAAAGGTATGTGCGTCAAATCCAGGGTAATGCATGTTTTTTGTCCAAATTTATGTCAATTCAGACATTTTTCTGATTAAATATAGGTTGTGTTTTATGTTCAGTCTATTTTTGTGTATGTAATAATTTTTTGCTTATTTTTTGTTATATCCGTTTTTATTTTCATGATAATCATTTAGTTCATACCGCAACTTACAGACATTGGGGTGTGTTAAGCGGTTCAGTCTTATTTCGTGTATGTAATTAACTTGTGATGAATTGTTACTACTATCTCCTATTATTTGTTTGTCATGGATTTGTCACCATTTATCTCTTATATAATACCTGTATTGAGCATTACACAATCATTCATTCAATCATGTTGAGTTACAAGTTGGCAACAAATATCATGTGATTACATATAAAATGGTATTGTTCACTGTATATACGTATATATGTTTTTTGTTTGCTTTATATTATGTATTAAGTATTAATAGTTGCTTATTATTTGTTTGCTTGAAAACCAACTGTTTTAACTTCAATAATTCATATGAGGAATTCGACATTGAGGTGTATCAAATAATCATCTATTGAAGTGATATGTACATATTTAATTCTGCTGGCTTTGTTTATGTTATATCTAATTACTAGCCTTTTACTGTGTGCATTATTGCCCACCCGGTATTATGCTATGCTTTGTAAATACTTTAACATTAATGTTTATTTTTAACTCGGCTGTTTTCGAAGAAAATCCGAGATATTGTCATAGCCAGCTCGTCCGCCGTCCGTGGCGTCCGAAAACTTGCACATTGGCCATAACTTTCGCAATATTGAAGATAGCAACTTGATATTTGGCATGCATGTGTTTCTCATGGAGCTGCACATTTTGAGTGGTGAAATGTCAAGGTCATCCTTCAAGGTCAAAGATGATAAAAACGTTGTTTTTTGTGTGTTTTTTTCTTGGTTTTTCATGTGTATCTCATCGACTTGCACATTTTGAGTGGTGAAAAGGTCAAGGTCAATGATGACCTTCAAGGTCAAAGGTCAAAAAAACTAAATCAAAGCACCCACAGCCGAGCGTTGGCACCCGCTATGTGGTGCTCTTGTTTATGTCTTCATTCCCAGCAATAGGCATTGGGGTGTGTCTATTACATGATAACATGAACATATGTTAATGATTTTGTTAGGCGTTCATTTTATTAACCAAATTTGTTATTGTTGTCAATTTTTAACATCGGCTACATATTCATGTCAGTTTCGCTCTATCTTGGCAGTTTGGTTGGACTGGTGGTGTGGACTTTGTTCAGTCAAACTTCATATTACTACATGTTTTGTGTTTTATTTCAATAATATTTCGTGTGTTTTTGTTTTATTCGCAAGATTTATTAGTTTCATAATAAAACATCTGACAACGGTCAGACAATTTAACATATATTATCTTGTTGTTATAATATTTTGTCATGTTTTATATGAATAAACGACACTGCCATGATACAGCAAATATAAAACCATAATTTATATATTGAAAGGATATACAGTTGTTTATATTTGCTCGTTTATATATGTTATATCCATCAGTTATCTTTCCGGTATTTGATGTAACTTGTTCCTTTTTGGCGCCACTTTCCGCCACTTTATCCACTTGGGGTTGATAATCACTTTTGTTCAATAAACAAGCGACATTGCACGCAAATTTTCAGAGAAGTTTTATTTTTTATTTCCGCATACCATCCCCACCACCTACCTATGGAACAATGTTACATAATTATGCAAGCTTGCTTTATAACTTTCCATAATGTATAAAATGTATAGTGTGGACTTTGTTCAGTCCAACTTCATATAACTAAATGTTTTGTGTTTTAGTTCAATAGTATTTAGTGTGTTTTTGTTTTATTCGCAAGATTTATTAGTTTCATAATGAAACGGCTNGAACCGGCACGCGAAACTGCATAGCCGCCTTCCGTACAGATATTTTTTTTAGTTTTGACATAATCAACTGCTTTGTTAAGAACCTCTGGCTTATAATTACGATACTTTCCGTAGTTTTTGACAGACTTGGGATGAGGCTGAAGTTTTCGAAAGAAAATAGGATCAATGTTTTATCTTAACTTAACGAACTAACTTAAATTGCGTACTAAAATAACTTAAAACGCATTATATAATGTTATTAATAAGGGTTTAATTAACAGTTTCATACTTTTTTGATCATAAATTCACCTTGTCTTAAAATAACAACGACACTTTCATTTGACTTTAATTGAATCTTAATTGGATTTTATGAAAACCATTTAACACACAGCAAATGATCTAACCGACCGGGCCGCTCGACCAAGGGAATCAATCATGACTGAATTTCAATTTCAAAATGGCGGATCCCTACCGGCAGCGAAATTATTTTGTGGAATTTAAACATTTTATCAGTATTTGTATGGAAACAAAGTGAGAATTATAAATAATGTGTGTATGTTTATCATGCAAACGTTGGATTTGTCAAAATATACCTGTTGTTTACGCATAATTTTCGCTTAATCGGCTTCGGCAATAATGGCTTGCACACTTGAACAAGGTTCGGACACGCGCGTTCGCTCCTTGCTTTGTTATCGACGTCATCAAGTAATGCACGAACTTGTAAGGCTGCACGAAGTTATAGGAATAGAGGATGAACGATGTCGTACGTGTGAATAGTAAAATTACAAGAATGCAATAACTGAACATATATAAAACAAACAATCAATTAAAACACCAAAGGAGCGTGCCTTTAGTTTCCTAGTTATAGAGAGGGTATTATTTTCGAGCATAACTCTTTTCCGAATGTATTTGTAAAAAAATGTGAACGATTTTTGTTAAGAAACATTGCATTTAGATATTAATAGTGTAAGTCAAGCGCTTATACGTATGTTTTGTCTCTTGTTCAATATTACACAGGGAGTGTCAATATAATGCCTTATCCGAACACCATGTGGCTTCTTGTAACTGACTTTGTGATTGTTGTACTACCTAAGTTACTAAAAATGCTTAACGTAAAACCTTTATGTTTGGTAAACATGTGTTCATAAGGTTATACAAATTTGCTTCTTTAATTGATATTGCCGTGTTATTTATCATAATAATTGAATCGCCAGCAGCAGCATCAGCATCGACATCAACATTTCCATTTATCCTACAAATCGGTAAATCTGTCTTTTCCCGTTAGTTATGTTATCGATTTTAATACTACTGTGAACGATATTGCTATGTTTACAAGATCTGCTTTTGTTATGACGAAGATTAAGAAGGAGGTGATTACAACCAACTGTACTTGCCGTCATGTTTAATAATGTTTACTTTATATGCAAGCTGTATACATTATTCAAAAGTATAATACATGTTGTATATATCCAAACAGTACAGAAAAACTAACACAAAAACTATAACGATATAACGTATAGCTGACCGTCAGACTTTATCTTTTACTTTACTTATACGGTTTAAAGAAATGAACATACTATCTACAAAGTTGGTCAATATAACTCGCTTATCGCACAAACTACGACAGAACAAAATTGCAACTGAAACAAGTTTGGGACATCTTCTAATAATAAAGATCCTTTAAAAAATCTCGGAGACAGACGAAAATCCGGATTATCGTAATAACAGACACAATAAAATAGATCCTACAAAATTTAAAATATTGCACCCGATAAAGGCATTACTCAAACTTGATAGCAATTATAAATAACAAGAATATATGTCATTATACGTTATTGCATTTGAATGGCTGCAAGTTTAATAGATTGCTTCAGGCGCTAATAAATCAGGATAAATTGCAGTTGTTTGAATACTCCACAGGGACTTCTAAGACAACGTCTTATCCGGGCACCATGTGACCATCAGCAGCTCCGTGATTGTTTAACTGTTATAAATGGATCAGGCTTTAATTGTGTCGCGCTCTGTGAAAAGGGGGTTTAATGCATAGCGTTCAGTGTCGTGCCAGATTAGCATGTGCAAGCCGCACAGGCTAACCAGGGACGACACTTTCCGCTTTTATTTATTGTTTTCGTTTAAAGGAAGTCTGTTCTTGACGAAAATCCAGTTTGGGCGTAAAGTGTCGTCCCAGAGTAGCCTGTGTAGTCTAATCGGGGACGACTCTTTACGCACATGCATTATACCACATATTGAAAGACCATTATAACTTCATTATAGTGCGTTTAAGAGGTTGCTGCTTCAAATCTTCTCATGGTAAATACACTGCATAATTGGAAGTACACAAGCTCATGCGATGTTTAAATAAAACAATTTATTCGTCTTAAGACTTCATATGGTCATATGTCTATTATAGAATTATGCATTTTGCAAAGAGCTGTTTTGTTTGCGCCTTGTCATGAATTAGTCCAAACGTTTTGCTACAATTAGTCTCTAATTCATCTCCAAAATACCCACGGAAAACTTCTATAATGTGCAATTAAGTAATGTTCAACATGTGTCAAATCATAGAATGTATTGATACAAATAGCAATTATCTTAAAAATATCCACGGCAAAATCATACACTTTGCAATGAAAGAATGTTACAAACGTGGCGAACTATAAGTCATTTGGTAAGCTACAGGTACTATGTTTGATTGAGTGTTGCACAACGACATAAGTGGCAGGATTCGGACATGAAACCAGCACGACACTTATTGTAGTAGGAATATGTGTGACAACAGCTATATCCTGTATTCGTCAAATATAATTTAGAACATTCGGTCTCGGTATAAAATTGCATAGGTGCTCTATTGTAAGGAAATATGTTAAAACTAAAGTCACAACAACAACATCAGCAGCAGCTTGAAATAAGATATCGTCTTTTTTTTCTTCAATGGTGTGAAATGCAGAAATGTTACGTATACATCACACTATAGTCTTGCCTTTTTCACCTTGTATTACGGTTTCACCCTAAGATACATAACAAGGATCTGAAATTTGTACTATATGATGCTGAGTTCTGAAACCATGTCAACAAGAAATGCTTCTTGCATATACTTTACTTGATATTTTCTCAGAACTGTGTAATTCTTTTGTTCTAATTATTCTGTTGAATATGACATCGATAAGCACTTATGTTTAATTAAATAAATCTGTTATTGCTCTTATTTAAATGAAGCGTCGAACACTGAGTGAATAATTAATCACTGACAAAAACACGATTAAAAAACCGCCTTAAACAGAAAACAATTAAATACGGATTTATCGGATAATTGTTTTACTTTTTTAGCCATCGAAGTAAATCGTAAATTAGCCGGAACTCTGCGGCCAAACATATCGTCTTCTGATTTTTGGCGTTGACCGGTTCGCCATTATACTCTTATAATCTGCTTGCGTTCGATGCAATTTAGGGCATTAAGTGCTTAAAATAAAATATTAAAAAGCTCCCATTCATTTTTGACGTATAGACTCGAATTTAAATATTTATATTGATGCGAAAACATACCCGGTTTTCTTATAATAACTTTATTGTTATAAATATCACCAAGCCTGTATTGATACATATTTCATATGTTACCTTACTGTAATAACAAAGACAACTCACTTTCTCGTACTTCATATAGTCAACTGTCAAGCCTTTAAAAGTATTAAATAACCAATGTTAATTGTACTGCAATTATGGGCACTCTCTTTCAACCTAATAAATTCCATCTCGCAGCAGTTTAGGGTCAGTGCTCCTGCAGTCTGCCTAACAAATCGCCCATTATACACTATTTCGACAAAGTTTCTTTGAAATGCTGCTTACAATTTATTAAGAACTATTGAAAGAAATTTGGAAAAAAAAATGTCGTACATGTCGTACTTTTGCATGTGAACAAAAACAAACAACAACACATATACACTTACGGAATGGTATAGTATGCCACGCTTTGAGAAAAATTGTGTTATCATCGCAGAAATACTTATAGCCTGGCTGATTATTAAACAAGAACTATCTTAATGAAAACATATGTATACGAAGCTTATGTGAATTGGTATTTGTTTGTGAAAAGGATCTTCTCTAAAAATAATGATATCAAAGAGTTATGAATTATGTCGCGGTTGTTTTCTGAACAATTCTTAGCCGCATTACAACCACATACATTTAATTAAATACGAAAATCTTATCTGAGACTCTTCTCCGAGAATCTAAACACCCAACAAAGATAGTGCTGTTAAAAGAAAGCTTGGCGATGAAGATGTTGAGTGTCACTCTGCTTGTCGATCGCTCTGTACACCAAACATTTTGCGCACGCAAAATATACATTAAAAATAGGTTCAGCAACTCGAAAGGTACTCGTAAGAAAAGTGGTGGCCAATCACAATTATGCATCGTTATATGGTCTTTATGTCGTATGTTGATTTGTTTAACATCTGGATTTTAATTGGCAAATACATATGTTACATTTTATACGTTCCTTTGAAAACCTAAATACATGTTTTCCGAACTGGCAGTAAATCTTAATCGGGCTCAGACATTGACATTTCGACAACAGTACAACAAGTTGGGTAAGACAGAAACGCAGAATAATAAACACTTCGCTGGAAAACAATACATATTTCATAGCTACAACAAAAGTACTGAACATATAACACGCAGTTCCCATAGTCAAAGATCGCTTAGAGCTCGTTGCCAGCTTCATGCCCGATTAGCGATTATCACTTCACGGATATAAAATAAAGAACATAGGCGACAGTGTGCCTGAGAAAAGTCTTTGTTTAAACGCCACTTTGATGCATTAATCTTTTTATTATCAATAACGGCTTCTTATAGGGCGTCGTCCAAACTGTTTAACTTGATGATATTACTTATAACTGTTATGCAATTGAGTCAAATTTATATTCAAACAATGACGAAACATTTGCGGCAATTTTATCTAGAATTACCATACGTGACCAAATTGGTTTAGGTCGTTTGATTGTATCGCCTAATGTAAATAAGCGGATTTCTTTTTTCATTTTGTAATCTTTATTGTTACTGAACTGCCGTGTTTTAGAAAATCTTGTGCACCAGACGACACTTTAAAGATAAATGTAAGCTTAATTACCATCCATTTGGTAGCCAACAGACGACAAGAACATACTATTTAAGACTCGTTCAAGTTCTTTAAATCAACTGTTAAAATTACCGAGTCTATTTGCGTCATTTAAATGACACACATTAAAAAGATTGTTGGAACATTTCAATAGTGACTCTATAGAAAATGACTGTACATGCAATTAACTATATTAGAGTCTCCTAGTACATGAAAGAATATTTCTGAAAAGTACACGTTACAGTAGATTACTTAGTAAAATGATTCAAATGTCTGTGGGAAACGCCTAATTTATCTCGCCGCGAAGCATTTGAAGTGAGCGTGATATAAGCACTGAATATTATATAGGAGATATTGATGATTTAACTGATTATAATTAGGGATTGGCGTCCTTATGTCCTTATGGAGTCCTCATGTCCTTTTGCCGTCTGATTGCAAATTCATCAAGAAGCAGGTGTTTCAAAAAGGTTTGTATTCTCTTAACGATATAAACTATATGGAACTTCTGTAATTGATTTAGATTCTTGGCATTTAGAACAATTTAGAGGTATTACATTTTATAAATACAGATGTTTAATCGTGTTCAAAATTAATAAGGGGTGTTTTTAATATGAACGCGTATTGTTAAAAGTAGATCATTACTCGTCAGTCGTGATTTAAAAGTCAAACTAAAGGCAGGAAGTGACCTTTTTCGTTTTTCGATGGTTTACTTTAAAATACAATAGTTTCTATCAAAACAATGAATTCAAATTGATTTTTGGACAGAGGTGTATTCTTAAGAGATTACATAAGATAATATTTATAAGAGGATGTGATTTTAGTTTCCGGGTAGAAACATTTTTACTTAAATGTTCTTTTTTTTTAATCATCACTTCTGTATTGATCATCATTTGCTATGATATCGTTGGTAGGAGCCGATTTTTTCAAAGTTAAAACACGTCATTAAGCCGACGAATTAGTGTAAAACCTTATGAAACTTATACGAATAATGGTTAATACCTTGGGGATAGAGTTAAGAATGTACACAACAGTGCGTTAACTTTTTGTTTGTTATAAAGGCAATCCAGGCAATCTGATACGTTAACATCTTTACCTATTTTAATGAAAAAATAAAATGTCGCACTTTTCGTACTCTTTGCATATCTTCGTCGCCGATAATATAGAACAGGGATTGGCGTAATGAAAAAATAATACCACGGCCTTTCCCATAATGTTTCAATAAATATTTTGCAATGTACACATAATTGACGCATTGCACATTTATCCCGCGACGTCTAATATTTCATAACGAAGTCGTTCTGGCGAGTGTCTGGAAGATGAATTATAAAAGATTTACACGCAGACTTTGGTAGTATTTAAATGATTCATAGGTTTGATTTACATCTTTGTTTTTGTCCATTAGATGTGAACCAGTGGAATACATTTTTCTTTGGTAATTTAACGTCCATTTTGTTGTCCACTGCTGTTTTAACCTTTTTACAGACTGTTTGTCTAGTGTCTGCATCTAAACGACAGTATTAACCTTATATTTAGATACCATTTTCATGAAGTTCTCATAGCTTTAACGATTGCCTATTAATATACAACATGGAAAATGAAATTCTTACTGTTGTTCGAAATATCCTATCCGTCATTGACCATTGATTGAACCTATTGAACAATGACGTTAAATTTATTCCATGAACACATTTTTGAGTTTTAATGTAAAGCATTCGTTGAAATTATGAATGAATTAGATGTTTGCAGATAATTCAAAGTTAATCCAGTGACAATACCACAGAAATGTCGTAACCAATAAATTAGCTGCACATGCAACCACGATTTCCTCACATGATTTAGACAAGACAATCAGTGCACACGTGTAGACACGAACTATCATTTAAAACCGATTGAAGAGACAAAAATCTAATAACTATAACACTTGTGCCATATAGAATACTTATAAAAACCACCAAGCACTTAATTACGAACATACTTTATTGCAAAGGTGTCAAGCCTTATATGAACACTTTGTTTATGCCAGAGTATTGTGCACTTGGTGACACTTAATAATGTACATCTTTCATGGGACATTTTTTGGAGATACGTGACGTCATTGATAATTAACAGATGCTTGTGTATTAGAATTAAGATGTTATGTATTTGTAATTGAAAGCTAGACTTAGAAATAAACGGATTTATATGTATATTAGAAATGTGACATGGATGCCTCTACATTTCAATTTTGTCTTAAAACTCCACTTATGTAAAAACAAACAACCTAGGTGCGCACGTTCTTATGCTGGTTAATATGTTGTAAAAGTTTCATCCATTAGTGTAAACCTATTTATTTTAGCTCGATTGCATCGAAAGCCTTAGGCTTATAGAAACGCTCTCGAGTCCGTTTCCTGGGACTAGAACCAGTACTTGGTGTCTTTTGGGGAGATCGTAGGAACGCTCCCAGTGGGGTTCGAACCGGTGACCTCCCGATCGCAAGGCGGACACCATATCCACTACGCCATGGCGACCTTATACCATATTAATAATATTATTTTGTTTCATTAAATTGCTCCCAGACATTGCAAGTCACACAAAGTCAATTAAAGGGTATAATCTTTGACCTTGCTTGAATGGTGATTTTGATGTTTCACGGAGGATCGATACGATTAATGTCGCATACATTATTAAGTGAAGTAATATTGACAAAGTGCAATACAAGAAAAAGGCTAATGAAACAATTCTTCACAAATTTTGACATTGAAGTGTGACCTTGACCTGTCACGGAAGAGCATGGGAGGAGCAACCTGTACATCGTCCGATTATTGGGAATAATTAAATCAAAAAATAATAAAATCCTCTCATGCAACTAAAATGTGCAGAGTGGCAACTAAATGTATGATCTTTGATTTTAAATTGTCACATTTAACCTAGGCTTTGCCATGAAGAAACTGCTTGGTCGTTGATAATAATATTCTAAAGTTATATTATCAAAAATCTCCAATGCATGTAAAAGATGCAGAGCAGAAAAGAAAATTGCGACCTTTAATCGTGATCGATAACTTACACCGAGAAGACTCGGAAATTTTTGTGACAAATCATCAGGTCATTCGGAATGATTATCCGACGTTATATTATTATCTTTTCATGTATACTTGTTTTTAAGAGCGAAAAGTCAAATGTAAAGAAACAATGAATTGTGACCCTGGCAAGCACGGGGAGGAGATTGCGAAACATCGTCTGGTTATGGGGAGATAATAATCCGAAATCATATTAAAATCCATCCGGGGATGTAACGCGGACCTGATTGTATTTTTTAAATAACTGTAATTAATTGAAATCTTAGAGCATGTGCAATTTTCAGCAAGCCAATTAACTAAACTGCGATGAAGCTTAACATAGAAAAAGCATACTACAATCCTCAAACTTGCAATATGTAACAAATGCGATGTTTTAAAATACAAAGCTTGCACAATAAGGATAAAGAGCAAGGATGTGTATTTAGGATAATTCGTATCATCTTTCTATCTCTTTACGGAATCCGTGTCACACGTGGTTAAAAAATGCATACGGTGTGATGTTTAGTAAAACAATATACAAAAACTTTATAAAATATGTCATATAATGTTACGTCAATATTTACACAAATTGATATTTAATATCAAATATTACCCCGCCAATCCAACATCCAGCAATATGAGGCGAATATACGAAATGATCTAGGGTAATTAAAAAATGGGGTCATATTATATGTCAGGAAAGTACAAGGTAAAAAAGTGGTATCAAACAGAACGGGAATCATTAAGAATTGTGATGTTATAAATCTCATATGAGAAGTATGTTAAAATACCAATTTTACAGATAGAATAGCAATTACCGATTTCATTAAGCTATATTACGTGGAAAATTGTTATTCCCGAAGATGTTAGGATTGCGTGAGAGGATGTAATTGTGGTTTGATGGACTAAAAAAGAACTAGTTCAACTTTCATGTCAGTATCTATGACTCTCACAGAACCAGGTGTACGGAATGCTACTTGACAGTTATTCAGTTGTTCATTACGATTGATCTGATTATACATACACTCGTAACAAGTAAAACAAGAGCTTTTTCACAAACAAACCAACAGTCCATTACCAAGTTAATGTTGTCGCAGTAGGAACAGGATTCCATAAGATTCAGTATTTCTCCTTGGGAATTTAACAGATCAAGCTAGAGCCAAATAGTGTCCTTTTGTTTATTCAGCTATACAAGTTTAAAGGTCAATTTCACAGAAAATCCAAAGTCAATATATTTAATGCTAATTACATTGAAATATGATTAAAGTATCGGGTAAATAATGTTTTAGTGTTGTGTTTAACATAAAACAGATGATTTTGTTGACTGTTATGATCGTAAGTCGCAAAGCGTTGATTCGCTTATCTCCCCTGTTCTCCCCTGCTGTGTGACGTCACAGCTGAACAAGCATTTTCGCGTCCGCTGTAGAAGATAAGCGATAGTTCGGAATTCGGGTTTTATTTTTCTGTTTTTTTTTTTTTTATAATTTCGTGATTTTTTTTTTCACTGGTTAAGCAGATACAGATAAAACGCTGATATATTTACTTCTGCGCGATTGTGTTAACATTTCGTCAGCTTCACTGCATACTTCATACAATTACCATCGGATGTCATCTGTCAAAACAATGATAATCCCGTATATGGCCGATTTCCATTGTTAACATCAAATTCTGGTAAATCTTGACGAAAACATTCCTCAAATTCATAAACACAAACTTTCTCCATTTTTTCTAAAGTATCAAACGCATTCGGCATATGTTTAATTTTAAAGATTTGATGAAATAAGCGCCTTATCAGGACGAAGGCATTCAACATTCTGTAAATCACCTGACGCGTTATGCGCGCGTGTTGTACAGTGCTTGTTCTGTTGCGACAAATAAATATTGCACATGTACATGGGTATTTTGTGAATTTTCCTATTTCCTGATAAAAAGCCTGCGAAAAGTGGTTTGGGTGTTTTTATTTGGAACAAAGAAAAAAATCGAAGCGCTGACAACATTTGGATCTTTTAATTTCAATAAAAAAATTCTTAGCGAATTTCAACCAAAGTACCGGGGTATCTCGCAAATTATTTCCCATTGACAATTCCTTTGAATAAAATAAAAATCAAACACGCTGTATCGTTATCGTTACACTCTTTTAGTTCGCTTATTATTGAAACAATTATTGTACTGTATACTTATTGCACACAAAAAGGATCGTGTACAATTCATATTCTTTTGCAACGACCAATAAACAACTTAATTATATTAAAGATATCATAAAATGTACAAGTCATATTCTGTATTTAAACATTTGTTTGTATTTAAATTGTCAAAATTATTTTTATTTTGTGTCGTCTGTGTATGGTGTATGTCGGATGGTTCTCATTTGTTTTTAAAATTCGTTTGAAAATAAATATCGTTATTTTAAATGTTTTAAGCAAGTCTAGTTTCCGAGATCATATACGGGACTTAACTGTGTGAGCTACTTTGATATGTTTACTGACCTATACAATTATTGTTTTGACAGACGACACGTGCTTATCTAAAGTTTGTGTGTCGTAATACACAGGATATTGGATGTTCAGGGCTTGATTGGGTAATAAAACAAAGACGCAGTCGGCGGTTTTCGGTAGAGGGTTTGTACTGACCAACATAATATTTAATAGTGCACGTGCTTATCTTACTTTTGGTGATCAAACCACGGGTCGTAGCCACTGTGTGCTTGTTTGGGACATAAAACACAATCCCGATGGCTATTTTCAGTAGCACACGTGTTCAGAAACTAACAAGTTCGAGTAATAAATCACAGAGATTATGATCTGAAAACTGCATGGAGTCTGGGTGTGAAATACATGTTGAAATTTGGAAAAGGAGACATATTCCTTTTATATCTGCTAACAATCCCGAATTGTTCTACAAACAATCACTTTAATAACAAACCGTTTGCGATTGCAAATTGTCTTATTAATCGTATTATTGTACCACATAATTTAGACCGTAACGAAAACGATACGTCGTGTTTGATTTGAAATTAATTTAGAGGAAATGTCCATTTCAAATTATTCGTGATATAATTGTGTTTAAAAGACCAATTAAACTTTTAACCGAAATCAACAGATCTCAACGTTCTCTGCGCTACCAAGTTTGTATCCAAAAATCAGTACACGCACTCTTTCCATGCGTTTAGCGTGATGTTGTACATTACCGCATAATTTTTGTGCGCTTATTGTCGGAACAAAGGAAAGAAAACGAAATATACATAAGGACTGTGGATTACAAATTGTTATTCTTATTGGGGAATTCAACAAGACATTTATATTTGTAATATATTTTATGAATTCAAAATTATTTTTTTTTAAACGCTTTCTGTGTCAAAAAATATTTTGATAATATAAGGCATGAAAAGCAAGATTGTCAGGAGGATTACACCCGGTTGCAATCACCAGTCTCTTAAGTAGGCCTAACTGACCACTCGTCCACGATTGTATCGTGGGGTAATACACATAAGGATTAGTGTGGCAGGTATAACAAAGCCATAAAACTGCAATACACTAATTAAATTATCGATTTATAGTGACACGGGGGTAATTCAGAGGCAATCAAATTGCCGCTAATGATTATCAGTCGCGCATTTTTGCAAAAAATCGGATATTCTGTTTTTCATTTTTGTCCATAAATAAGACGCTTCGGAAAAAAGTCCCGTCTTATACCCCGAAAAATACGGTAGTGTGTTTTTTGTCTTCTGACAATTTTATTTAACTTTACATTTGCACTATGCATAAGTGGAAAAGATTACGAACTAGAACAAAAACATGCGCGATGAACAGCTAGAGCATCAAGGTAATTACATCGATGGATGCAAATGATTAGAATTATTGTTATAAGTTAAAGTATGTGTTATAATAATACGTTTTTTTTCTTGTATTTATTTTCAAATGAAGAATACAATAATTTGGAAAGATGATGAACAATCTAATAACGAACATTTCAGGGCTTTTTGCAGCCATTTTGGGAAAAGGAGTCTGTTCTAAATATGATTTTTTTAATTGATAAAATGGCGTGTACTGTACATATACGGTCTATTTTCATGCAGTTCATCTTCATAATGATCAGATTCGTCAGAAAAATCCATAATTTTACATAAAAGTATTGATGTAATAGCAATGCAGTTGATCGTCTCGGCAGAAATAACGGTGTTAAACATAGCGGATGTACATGTGTGACGTCACAGCAAGGGAGGTAAGTCAGTCCAGCTTTTAGAAAACAGTGCGTTATTGGAAGATTTACCCGGTGATTTATGGCATAAGGCGTAACGCTTAATTGTTGCAAATAGTTTTATTCCGCATCTCAAACAATTATCTTTTATATTATAAAGTTTCCAAAAGTGTTAAAATTGACCTTTAAAATGAACCTATGCATCCCAAGCAATACAGGAGCCACATACTTCATAAAGTATGCATATGAATATATTTAGGAAAACTATATCAATTTCAAAAAAATAACTCACATTTAGGTGAAAGTGAATGGGAACACCATTATATATAAAACATAGTATTTAAATTTAATGATTATTTTAGTTCTGTACAACATTGTGCAAACACTATTTTTTACCGTAACTAGTTTGTAATCGTAAAAGAAATTACATGTTAGACCTATGTGTCATACATCATAATTATTATTGTTTATCTAAGCTTTTTTATCTGAATTTTCAGATACTATTTCTTATAAAAATGTATACATACTTTAAATATCTATACATACTGGAACATGTTTTTGTTTTTACTTTCTATCTTTAAAAATATTTTTTGTAATGTTTTTCCATCACAAAATTACATGCAAATGTTTTATACTAACATTGTCACCACGATTGTATGATGTCTATGATATCCTGTCGTTTAAAAATGAGGCCTTTTTTCAGTTTGCACTAAGTTTGTAAACTTTCAATGTCTGTCGCCAAGAAGCTTTTTTCCTTGCTATGATCTTTATGTAATCTCCAATATTTCCACCCTTATGAGTATAATACATACATGAAATGCATATTTGTTTCGTAAAATAGTTCAACTAAAAAAACAACATGTACAAAAACAGTTTACATTATGCATAAGCTTTAATTCGGTGTATTATGCTTAAGTCTATCTTTCTTGCATGGTGAAGGTAGGGATTGATTCCACCTTACTCTGCTCGTTGCTTTGTATGTCATTGTATATTATTATGTAAATAACGTAGGGTTTTATCTATTTATTGCATATGTATTTGTATAATTATGTGTTTGCAGTTTTGTAATAAAATGTGTAAAAAAAATAAAATTATTGTTACTTAAGTACGTTTTAGTTATAGAAGGATCTAAATTTTAGTTTTCAATTATTAAAATTATTTCTGTAACACAGTGACCACAATTTTGATCTTACGAAAACAACTAAACTAATGTAACGTGCATATGTACCATGTAACTATAAATTCACATACCAAGTTTCATTACTATTGCTGAAGTATTTTTTAGTGATCGCATGACCCAGATTCTGACGGGCAAACGGACATGGATCAACCGGGGGTTAACCAATAGTCCCCTCCGGTTTTACCGGTACGTTCCTGTCGGTTGACACCCTGCAAGTTTGAATATTACTATGATCGCAAAGCTGATTACTATATGTGTTCTTCATTGTCCCTTTTAAGGCCGAGAACTTAGGAGTTCGATAAGTAGCAGCGACATGCGCCATTTGGAAATATTGCGCCAATTTTGTTTCAAAAGGGCACAGTGACTTCCTTTTATGACACGCTCTCACAGGTTTCCTGAGCTTCACATCGACACGAGTAAAATGTTTTTTTCCGGCACACTATGTCGACTTTAACATGCACTTGTGCACATATTTCTCGTATTCATAATTTACCAGTACAAACTCTCGGATTTGATAAGCTGTTGATACCTTGCAGAAACAACCTGCATTCTTCAGAAGTACGCTCTATTGTTCTTATTTGAAACATTCAAGTTGCTTGGCTATTTTACTACCAAACAAATGTGCGGGCGAATATGGAAAAAGCATTCATACGGAGTGGAAGAGGTACTCTGGTGACAAAGAATGCAGTTCTCAAAGGACTTCAGGCAGTTCAAGTTCCGTGTTACTCCAGAAGATCCACCTATATGTGAGAAATGCGGACGCTTATACGGTGACCTTGTTCGCCATGTTGTTCTAAGATGTACAGACGATATAAAACACATCGCAAATGCTTTCTAGATTGTCTATAGAAAGTCAACAGCGTCGACATGCGCTACGGTGTACACGCTCACCTAAGCGACATCATACGGTTAATTCTTTGACAAAGTAATTGTTAAAATAAGAGCGTGTTTGGCCATATATATAAAGCTAATTATCTGACACGTTCTTACAAACTACAAAACGTTCACTAACGTGGTTCAATGCATGGAATATTATCTTAATTTCAGAATGACATATGATACTGTATGACAGTATTTGAAACTGACTATATTGTAAACAATTGTTGTGTATTCTAGGGTGACATTAAGTTACACAATCGTTATCTTTCTCGATAGTTTCTTACTGAATTCTGCATACCACGTTTGCTCTATCAACAAAACTGTTGCAATACCTGTTATGTTAACTGTCAGATCATGAAGAAATTAACACAACGTTAAGTAAACCTTCCCGTATGCATATATCTCAACACCGTCTAAGAACTGGCCAGTTAATAAGATGAAGGCGTAAGATGGCCTCCTAAACAGTACGTTTTTAGTAGATAATGACAACACGTAAATGCCGACTGAGTCGGGTTTGACATCACACTCCAATGCTAACAAACAGTTCGAGTGATCGAGTAATCGAAGACGGACTTATAACGTTTGCATAGACTTAGCATTTTATGTTACTTGTGTATTAGCATTTAATCCGAATAAATGAATTTAATTTATCTTTTAATATGTACAAGTTAGAGTAAAATGTGTTTTAATTGTTATCATATAATTTTGTTTTAATTTAATCAATGTGCACCCGACCATTTTTTTATATTTTGCGTAATGATATGGGTCATGTTCTGAGAAAACTGGGCATTATGCATATGCGTAAATTGTCGTTCCAGATTAGCCTTTGCAGTCCGCACATAAATAGAACCTTACAACTCATTTTATTCACCCGTGTATGTTTTCTCTACAAAATATGAAATGGCATGCACGACGAATGGTTTGCGGGTATTTACTTGCATTAGAAGGTAATTAGTATTTGTGTCTATTATTTGCATTAATGATCAAAGTGAATTGAAAAAGTAATTCTAATGGTAACGTCGAATATCAATAGTTTATTTTATAGATAACGTTTAACATAATGAGTCAATCTGGTAACCTCTTTGGTTTCCACAGACAACGGTTGCTTCTGAATTAATGGCGTTTAAATAGTTTATGATATGAAAGCTTCTAGGGTCCCTGAAACTAATTGTGATGAGGTTTATGGAAGGTCGCTGCTTTACGTTTTCTGTCAGTCAAGGATACAATTATGGATATAAATAACTTTTAAATACACAAATAATTATGTTATACGATAAATTATGTCAATACCATATTTCTAAACATGTATATTGCTAATGATGATTCTAATCTTAATGTCAGAATATGTGCCTGTTTATTAAATTATATAATGCTGTTAATACACTGAATCATTAGAAACTTTAACCTGTGTGTTGGCGATGCAGATAATAAGTTATATAATTAATTACATTAGCTTTTTGAATTTTGTTAAAACTATATTGTTATGTGTTAATATGGTTTTGATTGGGAGTTCATATTCAATAATGGACATTTAAGCAAGTTTGAAACCATGTACATGATATCTTAAACTAGTTAATGCTTATTGCGCAAACAGGTAACAATACAATATATCAAATACATATCACAATTTTTATTACATTTTATTCAAACGGTCATTACTGAAAATGAAAATGATTAGCGGACATTTTTCACGACATGGTTATTTGACATACCGGTATACGCTTTTATAGCGATCGATTGCCATAAAACATAAGAAGCATAAAATTGTTCTGTAACATAAAAACTGTCTAAACTCATATTTTCTATTGTATTAAAATATACATGCGATTTAAATATAACATAACAACAACTGCCGTAGATGTAATGAAAGTATACCGTTGGTAACGATTGTAACCCACGTTGAGAATCGGCGTACATAGTTTTAGCTCGTGTATGAAGGGATCATAATGGAACACAACACACATTTTCAGAAGATAACAATAAAACATCCGATAGTCTTTCATTTTGAGAATAATAGTTTTACATTTTTACAATTAAAGCATTTCAATCAATTGAATCACTTCATTTGAACAAACGTATTATATAATTTCATTTGACAGTATTGCTTATTAGCGAGGTATAGTCTTACAAAGTACCTGCTTATCTTTTGAAGATAGGGAATAGCAAACATTCTTATTAAAACTGAAATAAAATTGAATCTCATGAAATAAAGACAATAAAAGAACATAGAACATTTTAACACAATTCTTATAGGAAAAAACAAGAAAAAAGCTATGGTGCATCTTCATAAATGATAAAAAGAGTGAGTAACTGATAAAATTAAATATTTACGGGTGATGGCCAGACACGCAGAATGTCATGACTGTCCTACAACGTTTGCAGATCCCTTTATATGAGTGAATCAGCACACTTAATGTGTTCACGTCAGGCTTTTTTTTTTATTGCAACACTATAAATGTAACAGAAGTTGTATGTTTTTTTTTTACTTTAAAGACGGGAAATACTGCAATGAAAGAAAGTCAAAAGTACATTAGTTTTAAAGACAAAAATCAGTTCGAGTGATTCCTTTTATTTTTGTCTCATGACGTATGCCGCTTAATGCATCAGATTGACGTTGATCTCATTGATGACGTTGTGTCTTCAGTCAAATTTTTGCTTCAAAGTCTGCAATTATCCTGACATATATCGGGTTGTTTAAGTTTAATAATCCGTAGAAATCTTTACAAAAGTACGTTTTCATTTATATAGTCTAAAATGTTTTTGTTTTTTGTTTTAGACTATTCGAAATGTTATAGTGTAATAGTTCCAAATATGACGAACTGAATGTTTATCTGCTGGGTGAATGCCTGGCACATGATGGACCCATACTCATATTAAAGGGACCCTTGGGAGTAAGAAAGCTGACGCGTTATGGGTATCCGTACTCCGTCATGTCTCGCTTCGGATACCAATTTTCCTAAAATTCCAAGGCCTACAACGCAAAGAAAACAGTGATAACAAGCCAATTCGGATGATCACCTTATTGCTTATTGTTTCAAGGCTGGCAACATTCAACATGTGATTTTCGTCATGCAAGTCCTATTTGTCGAATATGGTAATACTTTCAATATAAATATGCAAAATCATTAAAAAGCGTATATACTGTCGATTATCAAATAATAAATGCTTACGATTCACAGTTTTTGTAGAGATTTATAATATCTTAGCCCGGATTCATTTTGCTCATATTCTATTTGGTATTACCGTAAATTAAAGAACTGTTTGATGATTCAGTTAAGACAAATATTCCGTGTTTATTAATATGCTCGATTAATATCAAATGAAATGAAATAAGTACTTCATAGTCTGCATGCGGCTCATAGCTCACTTAGTGTGTGTTCATCAATTGCAATTTAATCATTCAATCCTTACCCAGTTCGTTTGTCAGATTGTGAACGATTTTTTTAATTCTATTTTGTCAGTCAAACTTATTGATGTAGCGAAGTACGAAATACAAGTCTCGAAAACATTTAATGTTAAATAATCAATAACATAATTAACTGCGCTTCTGAAAAGGTCAGTTTGAAGCTTCATTACCACTGTCATCATGGACGTTTTCGTTTAACAGCAGAGACTGGAACAATCTGGAAGCTTCGACAGGCGCTTGACCTGCTGAATCCGTGGATATTCCAGATTTCATGAGATCACCAAAGGTAATACACCTTAAGGATGCTAAAGTCTGGAAAGAAATGAATAACTTTACAGACAGGTGTTCATCTTAATACTACCAACATAAACATGATCACTCCAATGACACAGGTATATATATGGTAACTTGTTTTATCGAACTTTAAAAGAACATACACATTTATAGTTCTATTATCCAAATATGTCTTTTTGTATTTAATGTGTTGCCTAATGAAATATGAACATTACATAAGTCAGCAATATCTGTCCAAGATCTTAAATAAACTTGAACATGGTTATACTTCTCTAAGTTGCCGATACGGTTATATCCAGTGATGACCCTTTAGATCTACACAAAGCAATAAATAATTTCAATACATACTGTGATAACTGGAACTTAAATTAAAGTAAGACACAAAACATGATAAATGGACAAGGCAATACAAGAAGAAATGTCACACATAATATCAAAATAGGAAACGCATTCATGGAAACTGTTCATGAATATAAATATCTAGTATATACGTAACAAAGTTAAAAGCGCTATCCTAAATATATGACCTGCAAAACAAGATCTTAAAAACAACATAACACCAATACTTCTTTATGCCAGTGTAACTTGGGTAATGGGGAATATAGATGAAATCAAAAGAGTTCAGCTCAAATTCTCCAAATATATCTTTAACATAAAAGCTACACACCCTAATACATGTTTTATAGGAAATGGCCTCGAACCTATTAAATTAGATATACAAAATAAATATATTGAATTTTGGCCTTATAGAAAACACAGAATCGCCTGAAACATTAAGACAATTTTCCAAGATATACTTACCCTTAGAACTACAGTCCAAAAACGTATACATTTCCCTTGGAAAAACAGCCCCAGGGGTGTGGAAAGTATACGAAATATACTGTTTCCAAATAATGTAGGGTTGATCAAGAGCCAATACTACACATCTTCGAAACATTCAACACGAAGCTCCGTGCAATACATGTCAAATGCAATCATTGTATCTTGTAGCCACGAGCGATCATTAACTCGATTGGTGTAATCGAAAAGACAAAAACACTAACATACAATTCCAATTAGAAGATATAGAACTCTTAAAACACCCATCACGCACTTAATTGGGAATACATTGTTGTGCAAACGCTCAAATTTCAGATAAATAACAATATTTACATTAACGCTGTTATTGTGCCAGAGTTACAATATGTGCCCTAGTTTACACTTGATAATGTTCATTTGTCACCAGAAATATATTGGGCATATGTGACGTCATTGATAATAAACATAGGTATGTGTATTTGATTTAAGGTGTTATTATTTTTTTTACAATTTAATATATGTTGTTTCATTAATAATACCACTCAGATAAGTCAATTAACACTGACAGATGGTATCCCCGTTTATAGTAAAAGCAAGTGGATAGGCGTAAATATTGTTTGATTAATTAAATTCACATCACATTTGACCACACTTTGTTTCTTGCAGGCAATCAACGACACATATGACAACTCGAAGAACGTGGCAAATACATATGCACAATTTTAATCGTGTGTAGAGAAATTATATTAAGAACGGGATGTTTAGTACATTGCCATGAAAGAAACATACGTGTAATGGCATTTGTTTTAATAAAGTCATAGCTTATCGGTGTCATAAGTGTGTGTGTATTTTAACATTATAATTACATAAATGGAATGGTAGCTGTGTATATCAAATTCCAATTAGATTAATTGCCTCGATTTATATACTCCACAGGAAGTATTAAGACATCACCTTATCCGGGCACAATGTGAAGAGCAACATTTTTGTGATTGTATTACCATGAACCCGCAAGGAATGGTAGTTGAACAAATCCATTTATAATAAGATACATGGCCTCTAGTTGAATACTCCACAGGGAGTGTTAAGATATCGCATTATGAAGAGTAAGATTTATTTGATTCTATATCCATATATCATGAAAATTAACTGTACTAGTTTCAATGCGTGCCACATTAGCACTAAGAAGCACAAGTATTTAACATGACACATAATAGGTCTTCATGAAAATTAATTTGTTATTCAATGATATTTTCCATAGACATTACAATTTACAAAATATGAATTAAAGGTTATGATATTTGACCGTTATCTGGATGTTTCACGGAGGAGCGTTAAGATTTATACCGGACACAATAAGTGAAGTAAAATTAGACCTGCGCTTGACTTTAAAGTTTCAGAAGCAAAATTCATAAATGTTCATAAATGTTGACATTAAACTGTGACCTTGACCTGTCACAGAACGGCATGGGAGCAGCACGCTTCACATCGGGAATAATTACATCCAAAAATATTAAAATCCTCTCACGCACGTCTAAGTTACAGAGTGGCAACTTTATGTATTAACTTTCATTTTAAATGGTGACATTTGACCCATGATTTTCCAGGAACAAAGTGTTTTGTCATGGGTAATACTAATCTTAAGTTATACTAAAACCATCAAATGCGTGTAAAAAATACAGAGCAGATACAAAAAGGTATATACTAATTGAACTTGAATCGGGTCGTAAACTTTCACCGTCTGGAAGTTGTATGCGACACATCGTCTGGTCTTTGAACGTGATAATCCGACTTTAAAGTATAATCCTTCCAGACATGCTTGATTTAACGGGCTTTAACATAACTGTATATTTCGTTTGCAATGAATTGTAACCTTGATTTTCTACCAACGAGAATGGGAGTAATTTGCGACACATCGTCTGGTCATGGGAAATTATAATCCGAAATCATATTTAAATCCATCTTCGGATGAAAACGATACAGAGCGGACAGGACATACTGACGGACGGACGCAGGGATTCATCCACACAAAAACCACACACACACATAGCCAACATAAATCATTCGAGATACACGTAAACATAAATATTTACCGCATAGCCTGTATTTTAAATTAAAAAGCAAAACCAAAATAATTCGATTTAGCTGAACTTTACATACGCGATGGTTAAGAATCACCAGAGCAACATAATTACATGCGTAAGCACTACGAACACTTATAGATACAAGTATCAGCTACATTTTCTATTTCTTCTGATATTGCCATCAACAGTGTCACATTTTTAATAAGAAGACTCGCTTATTAATTTGTTATTGCATGTCAAGCTTTCAAACGCAAAAGTGCAATATGTTGAAACTAGAAAACATTGGCATGAATTCGCAGCATTTCTGACGTTACGTGACTTCTCGGTGTTGCCAATAGGACACGTAGAACGGTAGCTTTGTAATAACTATGAACCACTTGCACTTGCCGTAAAAGTGCTACAATGGCAACATAGTTCACTGTGTATGTTGTCACGGCATATACATTATCAATAGTATAACCTATACACGATAAAAGGTTCTCACAACTAAACACAACGCTGGTTATTGCACCGGAAAGTCAATATGAAACAATTCAATTTATCAGAGATTTTGTATTAACCAGTTACAATTGTAGGACATGGAAATTGAGAAAAAAGCATTATATATTACACTTGTTAAAATAGCACTTAAAACTCGATAGAAAAATTGTTTAATAAAATCATTTTCCAGTCTTTTTTTTCCTTAATGTAATATATTGAAATCGTAAAGCAGCTGCAATAATCAGCAAGCCAGATAACTTAATTGCAATGATGCTAAACACCAAACAAAGCACAATACAATTGATGTGGAAAATACGATGTTATAAAATAAATTGTAATTGAAAAAAACAGCAACCCACAAACAAACAACACAAAGCAATACAACAACCCAACATCAACAACAACGACACATAACGCAAGTTTGGTCGTGATAAAATTGTTTTTGGTTATTTTGTTGATAATAGAACAACACAAAAACCAACAGCAAGAAACATTGTAATGTCAGGAAACTATGTTTTTGCCACGTTTCACTTATTAAAATATTTCAATTATGCTTGAACACACACTTTTCACCCATATCCTTCACCCAAACTAAAGTGGTTGGGCATCAACTGTTTTTCAGTTTTAGTAACTAAGGCCATTACCTTGACCCAAATGGCTCCAAATGCAATTACAAGCTTTGTCCGCATGTACGCTCTATACACACACACATCCAGTGCGATATATTCAAACTTTAGTGTTTTATTGAAGCATTCTTTTCTAAGAAACATTTACATTGACCTTGATTCGATTGAAAATAAATACATACCTTAGCGTTCTATGCAATCGAACTTAAATAAATAGGTTGAAACTAAATAAAATTAAATCGTTTTACACATGTTTGGAAACGGTTTCTAAACAGGTTTCTTTTACGTTAATTTTCTTTTTACAAAATAACGCGGGTAACAATGAATGTTAAGATCATGTCACAAGGCAAGACTAATAAAACTATTTAGCTGACTTATATCCGTATTCTTAGAACATAATGGGAAACATTCGTCATATGAGCATGCTTGATAAGGCTTACGCGCCAATGATGTGTATACGGTAGTGTATCTGGAATAATTCATATACTGACTGTCTATCTATTTATGGAGTCTGTGTCATATAATATGTTAAGAACCACCTACCAAAAGAGGTTGTTGTCCAATTAAGAACAACACTTTTATAAGTAAAAGATACACGGTTTAAATCACAAATGTATTCCATAAACCATTTGAGACACGTATAAGCTACTTAAGAAACTTTAAACATAGAGTATATGAAACCTATAAACATTACCTGTTTGATCTTGAATGGATATGCGTACAATTTGTATACATTATTTGTATTTTCCAAGGAAATATGAAATGTGAGTGTCCAATGGGAAAACAGAGCGATTATATTGCGTAATATCACGTACACTTCCTGTACGTTGAGAGTGACTTTGTTAATTAAGTATTTGTAAACTTTATGTTATATATATTTTTTACTCAATATTTATCTGAAACTTTTGTCTGAAATTAAAACATGCGTTGCTATTTGATTTAAATGGACCAGGTCTGTAGACAATCGCAGTGTTTCCATCGTGAACGTGCATCTGTTACATTTGTAATATGAACGTGTTAAAACATTTACATACATAATGTAACACTTTGTTACGTGGTGTTGTTAATTTGTTTTCGAAAAACACTTAAAATGTTATTAATTGAAACAATACCAAAGTATTGACTGTAAGTAAAACATATACACACCTTAGAAAATATGTCATAGAATGTCAACATTTACACAAAGTGCTAATTTCAACCGAATTTTACCTTACCAATACAACCTCCAGCCATATGCGGAAAATTTAAATATACGAGATTATGTAGGGTAATTTGAAACTGTGTCATATTTTTTGTCAGGAAACTACAAGGTTAAAACAGTTAAAAGATTCATTAGGAAAAGTGGTTTTATATTATCAGATCTGAGAGGTAAGCTTACCTACCAATTTTGTTACAGATGAAATAGCTATTACCGATTTCATCAAGCTCTATTCAATGGAAAATTATGATTCCCGAGGGTTTAAGGATTGCGCTAGAGGATTATATGTGATTTGTTGGACAAAACCATGAACTCGTTCAACTTTTAGCGTTTTATATAAATATCAAGGACTGTCACATAATCAGATTTATACTGAATGTAACCTGACATTTATTCAGTTTTTCATAGCAATGATCTGATTAGCCATCCAATCGTAACAACTTACAAAAAAAAAGTTGCTTCTGCCTTTGTTAATGGTGTCGCAGTAAAAATCTGATCTCGAAAGGTTTCATGAACCCAGCTTAACTACGTTAAAAGTATAGCAGGATCCAGATGTTAGTTTTCAATTATTTCAATTATTTCTGAAACAATAGCAATGTTTGAGTTATCGAATGATCCAGATTCGGACGGACAAACGGACACGCGGACACACGGATGAACCGGGGGTAAACCAATGGTTCCCTCCGGTTGTATCGGTACGTTTTTGTCCAGTCAATAAGACTAAGGCCTACGATCACTTCTTAAATAGTAAGTTTTGTGTAGAAAAAAGCAACACACGAATGTCTGCATGCGGTTTAAATCCGCATGAGTCGGGTTTGTCATAACACTCACATTATAAGAAACACTTCGAGTGATTATGAAGTCGTACACGGTCTTTTAAAGTCTACATGTACTTTGTATTTAATGGTAGACGTGCATTATTATTTAATACGATTGGTAGTACTTAATTTCCAATGTAAATTTATAATGTAAAAGTTAAAGTTCCCATCGTTTGGTTGACAACATTGAATTTGTGTTGATTTTTCGTATGTGTTCCTCTTTAAATTAAAATGTATGAGCACGTTTGTTTATATGTCACGTTATGATATATAGACAGTCTTTCATTCAGATAATACTTAAATATAGATAGAGCCTGAAAAAAATCCATTTTATACACACGTGTACTATTGCTCAATATTTTATTTACTTGTATAAGTAAGGTTATGAGTGAACTTATCTGTTATTTGCATCAATGGTCAAAGTAAATTGAAACAACTGTAATTTTAATGGTAAAATCGAATATCAATGTATTTGTTTACATATAACGTTTTACATAATGAGTCATTCTGTAATTTAAAAGCTCATTTAAAAGTTGCGTCTGAATTAACGGCGTTTAAATAGTCGATGAGATAAAAGCTGCTATGTTCCCTAAAACTAATTTTGATGAGGTTTGTGGAAGGTCGCCGTTTGACGTAGCCTGCCAGTATAGGATACAATTATCGACTAAAATAACTTTTAAATACGCGAATAATTATGGTATACGATAATAATTTTAATACCATAGTTGCAAACATGTTTATTGCTAATGATGATTCTAATGTTTATGTCAGAACTTGTGCCTAATTATATTACTGGTAATAATGTTTAAATGTACTATTGTTTGTAAACATCAAATCATGCAGTAAATACACTGAATCCTTAAAAATCTTAACCTGTGTTTTGTCGATGGAGATATTCTTGTAAAAATGAATTCAAGTAGTTATTTGATTTTTTAAAACTATGTTGTGATGTGTTAGTTTACCTTGCTTGGGATTTCATATTACACAATTAAAATTAAAGCTCGCTAGAAACAATGTACATGATTAAGATCTTCAAATATTTCATGAACATCACGTGAACATCGTTGCGACACATTATACACTATATAAATCCCATTTTACAATTTTCGTTCAATTTTAATTAAATATTTTATTCAAATAAACACGATAAGCGAACATCTTTCCTAGCAGGGTTACTCTACGCACCGGTATATATTTTTTATCGATCGAATTTTATCAAATTTAAGAAGTATAAAAATGTACAGTAACATGAAAACTGTCTAAAATGATATGTTATATTGTATTTGAATATACAGGCGATTTGAATACAACACAACAACATCTACCGTTGATGTTATCAAAGTATACCTTTGGTAACTCTTGTTACCGACGTAGATCATTGGTGTATATAGTGTGAGCTAGTGATTAAAGGGATCATGATGAAACACAATACATATATTCACAAGATAACAATGAAAACATCCGGTAGTATTTCATGTTGAGAATTATGTAACATTTGTTACAACTAAAGCGTTTTAATCAATAAAATAACTTCACTGGAAAAAAAATTATATTCATACATTTGATAGTATTGCTTAGAAGCGAGGTATAGTCTTACAAAGTACTTGCTTATCTTTTGAATATAGGGAATATAAAGCTTTCTTATTATTTCACAATTCTTATAGGAAAATACATGAAAAAAACAGTGCTTAAGTGCATCTTCAGAATTAAATATACAGGTGGTGGCCAGGCAAGCCAAATGGCAATACTGTCATACAAATTATGCAGATCCCGTCATTTGAGTGAATCAGCACACTTACAGCTCGCGTCCGGCTTCTGATTGCAACACCATGAACAAAACAGGAATTTATTTCCTGTTTTAAATCCCGTCGTTTGCTAGAAATACGGGATATGCTCCACCGAAAACAAGTAAAAAGTAAATGAGTTTAAGCGACACAAATAAGTTTGAGTGATTCCTTTTTCTCGTGCATCAGATTGACGTTGATCTCGTTTATGACTTTGTGTCTACAATTATATTGTCACTTAAAAAGTCTACACTTCTGAAAACATTATTGGAATCTTTACTTATAATCACATTTAAATCTTAAGAAAAGATAACCTTTTTTATTAATAAAATGTAATTGTATAACTTATTTACATGTAGCAATTAAAATATGTTTTTATTACCATAGCCCAAATTGTCGCATGTTATACTATTCCAAATATTATAGTTGTGTTAGTAAATAAATTTTCATAGATGTGACCCACATAGATGGAACGGAAGGTTTCCATGCTGGATGAATGGCCTGGCACATGATGGACCAGTGCTAGAATTCGAAGGATCCTTTGGAGTCAGAAAGTTGACACCTTATGGGTATCCGTACTCCGTCATGTCTGGCACTGGGCCACAACTGATCTAAACGTTCCAGACCTACAACGCAAAGAAAACAAACATACTATGCCTACTAGGCTCGCGCTTCCCGCATTCTATTTCTCGCAAGATAAACTTCGCCATATTCAGCTCTAACCTAGTATTTGCTATATTCGACATTGACAAATTTGGAATTCATAACAGAGGATTATACGCGGGTCGCTCAGGCTAAAAGATACAAGCGCTTCTCACATAAGCTACCCGGGTTCAATCCCCCGTTCCGTTCAGCATGTGAGTTTGGTGGCGGTTACCATACCAGAAAGGTGGGGTTTCCTCCGGTAGGTCCGGCTTACCCCCACAGGACAATACTACATCCAAACCGAAATCTTTTAGAAAAAAAAAACAACAAATAGCTGGAAATTACAACTATACTTAAAAATTCGCCCGATGTTCATGAGTCAAGTAATTTAATTAGGTAGGAGTGCTGGGACACACTCCGTGTCCTCACATAATGCAGCCTCAGGCGCGGAAGGATGTCAAAAACTTCGAAATTCACACATATACCGAAGTCACAAGGACTGTTATTTATGTTATCATTAGTTTAAGTATATTTCTTCACCTCGTAAGTCACCGCCAAGTGTCATATAAACTTCACAAAAAGAAATTTTCTGTTGTGTCCTCTTACTTTTTTAGTGTGTCAATACAATTCAGATTATCACATTTTTACAAATTGTTTTTTATAGACAATGTACTAACAAAAGGCTTTTGACATTCAACCTGTGATTTTAGTATTCATCAAGTGATGCACGTCATATTTGTTGAATAGTGTAATGAATTTAATACAAAATGTGTACACTCATTTAAAAGCATAAAATATATCTGACTATAGATAGTCTTTTACACGTATTCATGACATTGATAAATATTAACGACACATTGTATGATTGTGATTTCTGAACATCTTCTGTCGATTATTAATGATAACGACTCACATTTATTGTACCGTCTTATAAATCTTAGTCAGTATTTCTACTGTTTATATTCCATGTGGTAAAACCGTAAATTAGAGAACTATTCGATAATTAAGTTATTAGAAAACTATTCCGCGTGCATTAATAGGCGCGATAAAAATCAAATGAAATAAATACTCCATAGTCTGCATGCGGCTCATAGCCCATACAGATATGATACTGTGTGTTCATAATTAGGAATTTAATCCTTCGATCCTTACCCAGTTTGTTTTTATTTCAGATTGAAAACGGTTTGTTGAATGTTTGTTTTTTTTTTCTAACAAATATGTTTGATGTAGTTAAGAACGACATAAAAGTCAAATATATTTTAATCAAAGTTTATACGTCTCTGGGTTGATTTTTTTCCATGCCAACATGTTGACGGGAAGACCATTTTTCCATATCAGTCTTAACATTTAAGGTCAAATTATCAATAACATAAATAACAGCGCTCTGAAAATGTCAGTTTGAAGCTACCCTTACACTAGTTATCATGGACGTTTTCGTTGTACAGCAAGGACGAATTTCTGGAAAATACGACAGAAGACGTGAGATCTCCGATAGCAATACACCTTAAGGATGCTTTAGTCTTGAACTAAATGAATAACGGTAAGACAATTGTTCATCTTTTTACTACCAACACAAACGTGATCATAACATTGACCCAAGTATATATATAGTAACTTGTATTATTTAACTTCAAAATGACACATGTATGTATAGTTTTATTATCCAATCATGTCTATTTGTATTTAATGGGTTGTTTAATGACGAGTGAACATTACATGTTAAAGTCAGCAATACCTGCCCAATATACTTTACGATGTTTCTACTTCTCTATGCGGACGAAACGGTAGTATTCAGTGATGACCCTTCAGATCTACACAACGCACTATTTAATTTCAAATATACTTTGATAACTGGAAACTAAAATTAAAGTAAGATCAAAATAATGATCATTGAAAAAGGCCGTACACGGAGAAATGTCACAAATATATTCTAAATAGGAAACGCAGATATTGAAACTGTAAATATATAAACATATCTAGGTACACACTAAACAAACACCGGTTCATTTGTTAAAACCCAAAAATATAACCGTATTAACCACTCCGAAAAATAAAGGCGCTATCCTAAATGTATGATCTGCAAACAGATTTTAAAAAAACAAAACAAAATAAAACCAATACTCCTTTATGCCAGCCTAATTTGGGGGAATTTGGACTATAGATGAAATCGAAAGAATGCTGGACTATAGATGAAATCGAAAGAGTGCTACTCTTCTTCTTACACATGTTTTATGGAGAAACTGGCCTCGAACCTATAAAATTAGATGTGCATTCTAGACTCGCCCTATATTAAATACGGAATCCTCTGAAGCTTTATACAAGACTTCCAAGATACATCACTTACTCTTATACCTACACTTTAAAAACATATACATTTAAATTGGATACACAGTACCCGAGTTATGGAAAATATACTTACAAGGAACCCGAAATATGACCGGTGCCTTTAAGCGTATTTTCCGTACCCGGAGTACATTGTAGAATAAGTAAGAGTACCAGAGGTACTTTTAAGTAGTACCTGAGCCGACAACGACCAATTGAGCAATATTATATCTTATGTAATTTTAGAGAAATTGCATTAGTTCGTGTAATTCTATTTTAAATAACATTCACCATACATTTGACATCTTCAGAAATGAAGGCTCATGCTTATTCCATTCATTTTATTTTATATGTATAGACATTTTCATGGTCATTCTAAATACTCTTTGATTTCTGTGTGTGTATGTTTTCTTACGGACGGACGGATGGGATAATGTACAACGTTTTGTTGATTGTAGATCGTTTACCTATTGCATATTGAATTTAAAATGCAATTAAATAACACATTTTGGTCAGTATGCTCATTTTTTTTATATTTATGAATATATCAATATAATTAACTTGTGTACACGAGTTGACATTTTGCTGTGGCTATGTTTAAAATACATGTTTTTAACATTCTTATCTTGTTCCCGTTTCACTTCTTTTTGTTACTAACACAATTGTCCCAATTGCAATGATCTAACTCGTATTCAACACACCAATCCGTTACAATTCCTAACAGAACTTTAAATAATTGTTTTATCTTTGATAATAATGTATAAGCATTTTGTTTGTAGGTCATATTGAAAAGAACATGTTAGCAAATAGAAAGCCAAAATTCATGGAACAATGACGTTTAATATATTCCATAAAAATAAGTTTTAGGTTTAATTAAAATCAATCGTTGCAATGGTCAATCCGATGACTGTTTGCAAATAATGTATGGTTTATCCAGAACCAATACCACAACAACTTCGAAACAATCAACACGAAGGTCCGTACAATAAATTAGCTTCACATTAAACCACGATTTTATTAAACGATTAAAAAAATGCAATCATTGTATCGTGTAGCCACGAGCGATCAATAACACACCCATTGAAAAGACGAAAACATTAGAGTACAATTCCAGTTGGGAGATACAGAACTCTTAAAAAACCCATCATGCATTTAATATTGGGTACACATTTTACGGCATCATTCAAACTTGAGATATATAACAATCTGTACATGAACACTTTTTTTGTTCCAGAGTGAGAATATCTGCACTAGTAAACACTTGACAATTTACATCTTTCACGGGAAATATATTGGAGATACGTGACGTCATTGATAATAAACATAGGTATATGTATTTGATTTACTATTAATTTTAACGTTTACCTGGTAACTTAACATGTGTTGTTTCATTATTAACACCACTCAGATAAGTCAATGAGCACAATCATACACTGACATATGTTATCCAAATTTCTAGTGAAAGCAAGTGGATATAATAGCAAATAGTGTTTGCCTAATTAAAAAGAAATTCGGCCCACTTTGTTTATTGCAGGTAATCAACGACACATATGACAACTAGAAGAAAACAGCAAATACATATGCACAATGGTTATCGTGTATAGGGAAACTATAGTAAGAACGGGAGTTTTAGTACATTGCCATGAAAGAAACATACGTGTAATGGTATTTGTTTTAATAGTCATAGATCATCGGTGTCATAAGTGTGTGTGTGTGTGTGTATTATAATATTATAATTCCATGAATGGAATATCTGACACTTTTTAAAACAAATAATCAATTAAAACAACAGCAAGGAATTTAACTTAATTGTGAAGCATGTTCGTAATTTCGTAGTCAAACAGTTTACTGTTTCTGCGAAACATAAGTCCTTGACTAATTTTACTAATTTATAACAATGTCGTCCCGAATTACTGAACTGGGATGGTAGCCATGTAAATCAAATTTCAATTAGATTAATCGCCTCGATTTGAATACTCCACAGGATGTGTTAGGACATCGCCTTATCCGGGCACCATGTGAAGAGCAACCTTTTTGTGACTGAATTACCAAATAACCCGCAAAGGGCTTAAATTAATTAATTAATAACTCCTTGTCGAATAAAAACGTCTTCTTGAAATATTGCAGTTGGATGGTAGCTGTGCAAATCCATTAATAATAAGATACATGGCCTCTAGTTGAATACCTCACAGGGAGTGTTAAGATATCGCATTATGCGGGCGAAATGTGAAGAGTAAGATTTATTTGATTCCATATCCATAGATCCTGAAAAATGAATTGTACTTGTTTCAATGCGTGCCACATAAATTCTTAGAAGCACACTAATTTAACATGACACATCATAGGTCTTCAATGAAATTAAATTATTGTTATTTAATGATATTTTCCATAAACATTACAATTTACAAAATATGAATGAAAGGTTATGATATTTGACCATGATCTGGATGTTTCATGGAGGAGCGTTAAGATTTATACTGGTCACAATAGGTAAAATAAATCCTGCGATTGACTATAAAGTTACAGAAACAATAATCTATAAACGTTGACATTAAATTGTGACCTTGACCTGTCACGGAGCGGCATGGGAGCAGCACGCTGCACATCGGGAATAATTATATCCAAAACTATTAAAATCTTCTAACGCACGTCTAATGTACAGAGTAGCAACTAAATGTATTACCTTTTTATTTTAAATGATGAAATTTGATCCATGATTTGCCAGGAACAAAGTGTATTGTCATGGGTGATACTAATCTTAAGTTATACTAAAACACTCAAATGTATGTAAACAATACAGAGCAGATACGAAAAGGTACAAACTAATTGACCTTGAATCGTGATCGTGAACTTTCACCGAGGAGTCTGGACGATGAATGTGACACATCGTCTAGCATTTGAAAGTGATAATCCGATGTTAACGTATAATCCTTCCAGACATGTATGATTTAACGGGCTTTAACTAAAATGTATATTTGTTTTGCAATGAATTGTAACCCTGACTTTCTACCAACGCGCATGGGAGTTATTTGCGACACATCGTCTGGTCATGGGAAATTATAATCCGAAATCATATTTAAATTCATCTTGGGATGAAAACAATACAAAGTGGTCAGGAAATACTGACGGACGGACGCAGACATTTATCCACACAAAAACCACGCACACACAAAGCCAACAATAAATCATTCGAGAAACACGTGAAAATAAATATTTACCGCATAGCCTCTATTTTAAATTAAAAAGTAAAAACAAAAATAATTCTATTTAGTTAAAATTTAAATACGCAATGGTAAAGAATCATCAGAGCAACATTATTACATGCTTAAGCACTACGAACACTAATAGATACAAATATCAGCTACATTTTCTATTTGTTCTGATATTGCCATTAACAATGTCACATTTTAATAAGAAGACTCGCTTATTATTTTGTTATTGCATGTCAAGCTTTCAAAGTCAAAAGTGCAATATTTAGAAACTAGAAAACATTGGCATGCATCCGAAGCATTTCTGACGGTACTTGGCTTCTAGGAGTTGCCAATAGGATACGTAGAACGGTAGCTTTGTGATAACTATGAACCACCTGCACTTGCCGTAAAAGTGCTACAATGGCAACATAGTTCACTGTGTATGTTGTCACGGCACATACATTATTCATAGTGTAACCTATATACGATAAAAAGTTCTCACAACTAAACACCACGCTGGTTATTGCGACGGAAATTCAATACGAAACAATTCAATTTATCAGAGATTTTGTATTATCCAGTTACAGTTGAAGGACATGGAAATTGAGAAAAAAGCATTATATATTAAATTTGTTAAAATAGCACTTAAAGCATGATATGAAAATTGTTTAATAAAATCATTTTCCAGTCCTTTTTTTCCTAAATGTAATTTATTGAAATCGTAGAACAGCTGGAATTATCAGCAAGCCAAATAACTCAATTGCAATGATGTTGAACACAAAACAAAGCACAGTACAATGTATGTGGAAAATGCGATGGTATAAAATAAATCGTAACCTCAACGACACCACACGCATGTTCGCTCGTGATAAAATTGTCTTTGGTTATTTTGTTGATAATGTAACAACACAATCATTAAGAAACATTTTAATGTCAGGAAACTATGTTTTTGCCACGTTCCACTTATTAATCAACGTCAATTTTGCAAGTCAAGGATATTTCTAAACACACAATTTACGCCAATATCTTGCACTAAAACTCAAGTTATCGGGCATCAACTGTGTTTCTATTTTTTTGTAACTAAGGCCACTACCTTGACCCAAATGGCTCCAAATGCAATTACAAGCTTTGTCAGCATGTACGCTATATACACACACACAAAAAAGCGATATTCCCCTATCCAAACTCAAGTTTTCAATTGAATTATTTTCGTTCAACAGTTATCTTAACCTTGAAACGATTGAGCATAAATCCATACTTTAGGGTTATATGTAATCGAGCTTAAATTAATAGGTTTAAACTAAATAAAACAAAACTTTATATCACATGTTTGGGACACGGTTTTTAAACAGGCATCTCTAACGTGATTTTTGTTTTTACAAAATAACGCGGGTCATAATTAATTTAAGATCACGTCAATATCTAGTGTGATCACAAGACAAGTGTAATACAACTAGTAAGCTGACTAATATTCGTATTCTTAGAACCTAATGGAATACATGCGGCATATGAGATTGCTTGATAAGTATTAAGAGCCAAGACTGTGTATAAGAATGCGTATTTAGGATAATTCATATACTAACTGTCTAATATCTATTTATGGAATCACATAATATGTTTAGAACCACCTACCAAACAAGGTAAACAAATTATAAGTAACAGATACACGATTAAAATATAAATATATATTCGTGAAACCATGAAACCATTTAAAACACATATGCGCTACTTAGGGAACTATGAACCTAGAGTATATTAAACTTTATACACATTACTTTTCTGATCTTGAATGGAGACACGTACATGTTGTATAAATTATTGTTATTTGCCAAGGAAATGTGAAATGTGCGAGTTTAAAATTGAAAAGCAGAACGATTATATTGGGTCAGATCACGTACAATGTCTGTACGTTGACTGTGACTTTGTTAATCAAGTATTTGTATACAATATGCTTGTTTAACTAAATATGTATCTGAAACTCTTGTCTGCAATCAAAACACTCGTTGCTATTCGATTTAAATGAGTCATGTATGTAGACAACGCTTTGTGTCCATCGTGAACATGCATTTGATACATTTGGAATATGATCGTGTTCAAACATGTACACACATACATTAAACACGTTGTTACATGGTGTTAGTTATTTGTTTTCGTAGAACAAGTAAAATGTTATTCATTTAAAGAATACCTTAGACATGATGTTAAGTGAAACACTATGTAAAAACCTTATAATGTATGTCAGATAATGTCAACATTTACACAAAATACCGAATTTTACCGTACCCATCCAACCTCCAGCCATATGCGGCATAGGCGAATATACGAGATTATCTAGGGTAAAACTGTGTCATATTTTATGTCAGGAAACAACAAGGTTAATTTTTTTAGCACACATAACGGGACTCATTAACAAAGAGATGTACGCTAACATACCAATTTTATTACAGATGACATAGCTATTACCTATTTCATCAAGCTATATTAAATGGAAAATTGCGATTCCCGAACGTTTAAGGATTGCGTGAGAGGATTAAGTAGTGATTTGTTGGACAGCAAAATAAACTCGATCAATTTTAGGCGTGTTTATACTTATATCAATGACTGTCACAGAATCAGGTGTATACGGAATGCAACTTGTCAGTTATTCAGTTTTTTTCCTTACAATGGATCTGATCACCCATCAACAAGAGATTACAGAAAAAAGTTTCTTCTACCTTGTAAATGGTCTCGGAGTAAGAATATGATCTAGACACGTTTCATAAACCTAGCTAAAGCAAGTTACACTGGCATAAAGGAGTATTGGTGTTATGTTGTTTTTAAGATATTGTTTTGCAGGTCATATATTTAGGATAGCGCTTTTAACTTTCGGAGTGGTTTGTTCGTCAATATATGTTTTTTGGTTTTAACAAATGAACCGGTTTTTGTTACGTATATACTAGATATTGATATTCATGAACAGTTTCCATATATGCGTTTTCTATTTTGATATTATGTGTGACATTTCTTCTTGTATTGCCTTGTCCATNTAAACTCGATCAATTTTAGGCGTGTTTATTCTTATATCAATGACTGTCACAGAATCAGGTGTATACGGAATGCAACTTGACATTTATTCAGTTTTTTCCTTACATTGATCTGATCACCCATCAACGAGAGATTACAGAAAAAAGTTTCTTCTACCTTTTTAATGGTCTCGGAGTAAGAATATGATCTCGACACGTTTCATAAACATAGCTTAAGCAAGTTTAAGTTACAGCAGGATCCAGATTTTAGTTTTCAATTATTTCACTTATTTATGTAACAAAAGCTTTTTTTTGATTTATTAAATGATCCAGATTCGGACGGACCGATGGACATGTGGGCAAACGGATGAACCGGGGGTAAACCAATGATCCCCTCAGGTTTTACCGGTACGTTCTTGCCCAGACAATAAGACGAAGGCCTTTGATTGCGTCTTAAACAGTGAGTTTTGTGTAGACAAGAGCAACAAGCAATTGTCTGCATGCGGTTTAGGATTTGTCATTCTAACAAACAGTTCGGGTGATAATGTAGTCGTAAACGGACTTATAACGTCGACATGTGCTTTGCATTTTATAGTAGAGGTATATTAACATGTAATCCGATTGGTAGTATTTGAATTTCCAATGTTTACTTTCTATATACACGTTTAAGTTCCCTTCGTATGTTTGATAACATTGATTTTTTTTTCTTATGTGTTTCGCTTAACATTAAAATGGATGAACATCATTGTGTATATGTTGCAAAATGATATATTGATATACTTTCAATCAGATAATACTTAAATATAGATAGAGCCTGAAAAAAACATTGTATACGCACGTGTTTAATAATTTCGGTATATGATACAGTATTTCAATACCATAGTTGAAAACATGTATATTGCTAATGATGATTCTAATGTAAATGTCAGAACATGTACCTAATAATATTATTTGTTATAATAAACACATGTACTATTGTTTGTTAATTTAAAAAAGGCAGTTAAAACAATGAATCAATACTATATAGAAAAGTAAACATTGGAAATTCAAAAACTACCAATCGGATTACATGTTAATATACCTCTACCATAAAATACAACGCACATGTCGACGTTATAAGTCCGTTTACGACAACATTATCACTCGAACTGTTTGTTGGAATGATAAATCCTAAACCGCATGCAGACATTGGCTTTTTGCTCTTGTCTTCACAAAACTCACTGTTTAAGACGCAATCAAAGGCCTTCGTCTTATTGTCTGGGCAAAAACGTACCGGTAAAACCGGAGGGGATGATTGGTTTACCCCCGGTTCATCCGTGTGCCCGCATGTCCATCGGTCCGTCCGAATCTGGATCATTTAATAAATCAAAAAAATGCTTTTTGTTACAAAAATAAGTGAAATAATTGAAAACTAAAATCAGGATCCTGCTGTAACTTAAACTTGCTTAAGCAAGGTTTATGAAACGTGTCATGATCATATTCTTACCCCGAGACCATTAACAAGGTAGAAGAAACTTTTTTTCTGTAATCTCTTGTTGATGGGTGATCAGATCCATTGTAAGGAAAAAACAGAATATCTGTCAAGTTGCATTCCGTATACATCTGATTCTTTGACAGTAATTGATAGTAATATAAACACGCCTAAAATTGAACGAGTTTATTTTTCTGTCCAACAAATAACTACTGAATCGTCTCACGCAATCCTTTAACGTTCGGGAATCGCAATTTTCTATTTAATATAGCTTGATGAAATCGGTAATAGCTATGTCATCTGTAATAAAATTGGTATGTTAGCGTACATCTCTTTGTTAATGAGTCCCGTTATGTGTGCTAAAAAATTTTAACCTTGTAGTTTCCTGACATAAAATATGACACAGTTTTGATTTACGCTAAATAATCTTGTATATTCGCCTATGCCGCATATGGCTGGAGGTTGGATTGGTACGGTAAAATTCGGTATTTTGTGTAAATGTTGACATTATCTGACATAAATTATAAGGTTTTAATATAGTGTTTCACTTAACATCATGTCTAAGGTATTCTTAAAATGAATAACATTTTACTTGTTCTACGAAAACAAATAACCAACACCATGTAACAACGTGTTTAATGTCTGTGTGTACATGTTTGAACACGATCATATTCCAAATGTATCAAATGCACGTTCACGATGGACACAAAGCGTTGTCCACATACATGACTCATTTAAATCGATTAGCAACGCGTGTTTTAATTGCAGACAAGAGTTTCAGATACATATTTAGTAAAACCAACATTATGTATACAAATACTTCATTAACAAAGTCTCAGTCAACGTACAGGCATTGTACGTGATATGACCCAATATAATCGTTCTGTTTTTCAATTTAAAACTCGCACATTTCACTTTTCCTTGGCAAATAACACTAATTTATACAAATTGTTCGTGTATCCATTCAAGATCAGAAAAGTAATGTGTATACGTTTAATATACTCTAGGTTTATAGTTCCCTTAGTAGCCCATATGTGTTTTAAATGGTTTCATGGTTTCATGAATATATATTCATATTTCAATCGTGTATCTGTTACTTATAATTTGTTTTCCTTGTTTGGTAGGTGGTTGTAAACATATTATGTGATTCCATAAATAGATATTAGACAGTTAGTATATGAATTATCCTAAATACGCATTCTTATACACAGTCTTGGCTCTTAATACTTATCAAGCAATCTCATATGCCGCATGTATTCCATTAGGTTCTAAGAATACGGATATTAGTCAGCTTACTAGTTGTATTACACTTGTCTTGTGATAACACTAGATATTGACGTGATCTTAAAATTAATTATGACCCGCGTTATTTTGTAAAAACAAAAATCACGTTAGAGATGCCTGTTTAGAAACCGTGTCCCAAACATGTGATATAAAGTTTTGTTTTATTTAGTTTAAACCTATTAATTTAAGCTCGATGGCATTTAACCCTTAAGTATGGATTTATGTTCAATCGTATCAAGCTGTAAGTGTAAGAGCTGTACGTGTGCTGATTCACTCAAATGACGGGATCTGCATAATTTGTATGACAGTATTGCCATTTGGCTTGCCTGGCCACCACCTGTATATATTTAATTCTGAAGATGCACTTAAGCACTTTTTTTCATGTATTTTCCTATAAGAATTGTGAAATAATAAGAATGATTTATATTCCCTATATTCAAAAGATAAGCAATTACTTTGTAAGACTAAACCTCGCTTCTAAGCAATACTATCAAATGTATGAATATTTTTTTTTTCCAGTGAAGTTTTTTTATTGATTAAAACATTTTAGTTGTAACAAATGTTACATCATTCTCAACATGAAATACTACCGAATGTTTTCATTGTTATCTTGTGAATATTTGTATGGTGTTTCATCATGATCCCTTCAATCACTAGCTCAAACTATATACACCAATGATATACGTCGGTACAATGGTTACCAAAGGTATACTTTGATAACATCAACGGTAGATGTTGTTGTGTTGTATTCAAATCACTTGTATTCAAATACAATATAACATATCATTTTAGACAGTTTTTATGTAACTGTACATTTTTATACTTCTTAAATTTGATAAAATTCGATCGATATAAAACATATACCGGTGCGTAGAGTAACCCTGCTAGGAAAAATGTCCGCTTATTGTGTTCATTTGAATAGAATATTTAATTAAAATTAAACGAAAATTGTAAAATGGGATGTATATAGTGTATAATGTGTCGCAACAATGTTTACGTGATGTTCATGAAATATTTGAAGATCTTAATCATGTACATTGTTTCTAGCGAGCTTTAATTTTAATTGTGCAATATGAAATCCTAAGCAAGGTTAATTAACACATCACAACATAGTTTAAAAAAATCAAATAACTACTTGAATTCATTTTTTACAAGATATCTCCATCGACAAAACACAGGTTAAGATTTTTAAGGAATTCAGTATATTTACTGCATGTTTTGATGTTTACAAACAATAGTACATTTAAACATTATTACCAGTAATATTATTAGGCATAAGTTGTGACATTAACATTAGAATCATCATTAGCAATACACATGTTTGCAACTATGGTATTAAAATAATTATCGTATACCATAATTATTCGCGTATTTAAAAGTTATTTTAGTCTATAATTGTATCCTTTACTGGCAGGTTACGTCATTTAGCGACCTTCCACAAACCTCATCGAAATTAGTTTAAGGAAACATAGCAGCTTTTATCTCATAGACTATTTAAACGCAATTAATTCAGACGCAACTTTTCTCTTTGGAAACCAAATGAGCTTTTAAATTAGAGAATGACTCATTATGTAAAACGTTATATGTACATTTGTAAACAAATACATTGATATTCGATTTTACCATTAAAATCACAGTTGTTTCAATTTACTTTGACCATTGATGCAAATAACAGATAAGTACACTCATAACCTTACTTATACAAGTAAATAAAATATTGAGCAATAATATACGTGTGTATAAAATGGATTTTTTTAGGCTTTATCTATATTAAAGTATTATCTGAATGAAAGACTGTCTATATATCATAACGTAACATATAAACAAACGTGCTCATACATTTTAATTTAAAGAGGAACACAAAAGAAAAAAAATCAACACAAATTCAATGTTGTCAACCAAACGATGGGAACTTAAACCTTTACATTATAAATTTACATTGGAAATTAAGTACTACCAATCGTATTAAATAATAATGCACGTCTACCGTTAATCACTCGAAGTGTTTCTTATAATGTGAGTGTAATGACAAACCCGACTCATGCGGATTTAAACCGCATAGAGACATTCGTGTGTTGCTCTTTTCTACACAAAACTTACTATTTAAGACGTGATCGTAGGCCTTCGTCTTATTAAATGGATTAAAACGTACCGATAAAACCGGAGGGAACCATTGGTTTACCCCCGGTTCATCCGTGTGTCCGTTTGTCCGTCCGAATCTGGATCATTCGATAACTCAAACATTGCTATTGTTACAGAAATAATTGAAATAATTGAAAACTCAAATCTGGATCCTGCTTTACCTTTAACGTAGTTAAGCTGGGTTTATGAAACCTTTCGAGATCAGATTTTTACTGCGACATCATTAACAAAGGCAGAAGCAACTTTTTTTTGTAATCTCTTGTTTAAGTTGTTACGATTGGATGGCTGATCAGATCATTGCTATGAACAACTGAATAAATGTCAAGTTACATTCAGTATAAATCTGATTATGTGACAGTCCTTGATATTTATATAAAACGCTTAAAATTGAACGAGATCATGGTTTTGTCCAACAAATCACATATTATCCTCTAACGCAATCCTTAAACCCTCAATGACGTCACATATGTCCCATATATTTCTGGTGATAAATGAACATTATCAAGTGTAAACTAGTGCACATATTGCAACTCTGGCACAATAACAGCATTGATGTAAGGATTGTTATATATCTGAAATTTGAGCGTTTGAAGAACATTGTATTCCCAATTAAGTGCGTGATGGGTTTTTCAAGAGTTCTATATTTTCTAATTGGAATTGTATGTTAGTGTTTTTGTCTTTTCGATTACACCAATCGAGTTCATGATCGCTCGTGGCTACAAGATACAATGATTGAATTTGACATGTATTGCATGGAGCTTCGTGTTGAATGTTTCAAAGATGTGTATTGGCTCTTGATCAACCCTACATTATTTGGAAACAGTATATTTCGTATACTTTCCACACCCCTGGGGCTGTGTTTTCAAGGGAAATGTATACGTTTTTGGACTGTAGGGTAAGTATATCTTGGAAAATTGTAAATGTTTCAGGCTAGTCTGTGTTTTCTATAAGGCCAAAATTCAATATATTTATTTTGTATATCAAATTTAATAGGTTCGAGGCCATTTTCTATAAAACATGTATTAGGGTGTGTAGCTTTTATGTTAAAGATATATTTGAGGAATTTGAGCTGAACTCTTTTGATTTCATCTATATTCCCCATTACCCAAGTTACACTGGCATAAAGGAGTATCGGTGTTATGTTGTTTTTAAGATATTGTTTTGCAGGTCATATATTTAGGATAGCGCTTTTAACTTTCGGAGTGGTTTGTTCGTCAATATATGTTTTTTGGTTTTAACAAATGAACCGGTTTTTGTTACGTATATACTTGATATTTATATTCATGAACAGTTTCAATATATGCGTTTTCTATTTTGATATTATGTGTGACATTTCTTCTTGTATTGCCTTGTCCATTTATCATGTTTTGTGTCTTACTTAATTTAAGTTCCAGTTATCACAGTATGTATTTAAATTATTTATTGCTTTGTGTAGATCTAAGGGGTCGACACTGGATATTACCGTATCGGCAACTTAGAGAAGTATAACCATGTTCAAGTTTATTTTAGATCTTGGACAGATATTGCTGACTTTTAGATGTAACGTTCATATTTCATTAGGCAACACATTTAATACAAATAGACATATTTGGATAATAGAACTATTAATGTGTATGTTCTTTTAAAGTTCGATAAAACAAGTTACCATATATATACCTGTGTCATTTGAATGATCATGTTTATGTTGGTAGTATAAAGATGAACACATTTCTGTAAAGTTATTTATTTCTTTCCAGACTTTAGCATCCTTAACGTGTATTACGTTTGGTGATCTCATGAAATCCGGAATATCCACGGAATCAGCAGGTCAAGCGCCTGTTGAAGCTTCCAGATTGTTCCAGTCTCTGCTGTTAAAAGAAAACGTCCATGATGACAGTGGTAATGAAGCTTCAAACTGACCTTTTCAGAAGCGCAGTTAATTATGTTATTGATTATTTAACATTAAATGTTTCGTGACTTGTATTTCGTACTTCGCTACATCAATACGTTTGACTGACAAAATATAATTAAAAAATCGTTCACAATCTGACAAACGAACTGGGTAAGGATTGAAGGATTAAATTGATATTGATGAACACACACTAAGTGAGCTATGAGCTGCATGCAGACTATGAAGTACTTATTTCATTTCATTTGATATTAATCGCGCCTATAAATAAACACGGAATATTTTTTTGTGAAATTGAGCCTGAGCAGTCAGTCTTTAATAAAAACTTGGTGGGTATTCGTTCGAATGGCAATCCGGACAAAATTGCTATTAAGCTTTGTTAAGACTGTGACGATCTAGGAACGAGTGCTGTTTGGTTAACTTTATAATGAATTAGTTCATTGTTTGCTTTAGGTCTGTTTTATCAAATTAAAAAAAGGTAATGTTTTTACTTTTTAGGCCCCCCCCCCAAAAAAAAAGTTGGGTTCAGGGGTGGGAATTACTATTATTTTTTATTACATAAAATACTGACAGATGTATGTATTTTCTATTTTCAGAAGTGTTTTCTGCATTTTGTTGATGGGCTGCCAACGAAGAAAAACCCTCTGCCTACTGTCAACATGGGCTATGAAGTGATCAAGACGCAAAAGCCAAGACGTCAGCTGGTCAGAAGAGCGCTGATGACTGTGAGTGACAACAAGAAGCAGGAGCCCTCCGAGTCCATGTTTACTGCCACTATGTTACCACCGAATTATGTAAATGACATTATTAATGAACAGATTGAGTGTAAAACAACGTGCTGTTTAAAATATGCAGGATTTTGCAACAATGTAACTAAGATGGTAGAGGCTAACATCCAAACTGATGATTTAATTAGACTTGACCACCCATATGCGTATCATAAAACCACTTAATGTGCATCTACTCAACAAACCACACCAGAATGCAGCATTGATGACATTTCTTCAGACACTGATATAGTGTACTTATGGCCCTAATAGCTATGATGATTCCATTTGGTAAAGCTTTAAGTTATAAATTAAACATTTCAGATCAAATTTTATCCGTCTTGATGAGGCTGCGGCTAGGTTTGACATTTTTTTTTTATATTAGCAGGCGCTTCAACATTTCAAGACCATTAATCGCCAACATATTTCACACATGGATTGACATTTTTGCGGTAAAATTGAGAAGAACATTGCCTTCATCATTTGTAGACACTTATCCAAAGACAACATGCATTATTGACTGTACTGAAGTTTTTATACAGCGACCGTTCACTTTGAAAGCTAGGAATCAGACTTACAGCAATTATAAAAGTCATAATACTGCCAAATTTCTTGTTGCTATTGCTCCAAATGGGTACATAATGTTTGTGTCAAAAGCATATGGCGGGAGAGCTAGTGATAATTTCATCACTAAATCTTCAGGTTTCTTAGAATACTTATTACCTGGCGATGAAGTTATGGCCGATCGCGGGTTTACTATAGGCGAAGAACTGTGTGCTAGACAAGTTAAATTGAACATTCCAGCATTTATGAAAGGAAGAACACAGCTATCTGCACAAGAAACCATTGCATCAAGGCGTATCGCATCTGTACGAATACATGTTGAAAGAGCCATAAATAGACTGAAATGCTTCAGAATATTAAGTACAACTTTGAATATTAAATCGACCACAAAACTTGATAAGAAAATGCGAGTGATTGCCGCCCTTTGTAATTTGCAGGGCTCCTTAATTAGAGAGAATACTTCTGAGGATTGAAGAAATGTTTTTCATTGTTTTAAAGAGAGCTTTAGTACATCCAAGAATGCATATTGTCAATAGGAGCNTTATATGTTGAAATGGAATCAAAGGATAGTATTTCTTTTATTTCAAACTTTATAGATGAATGTTATTAAGTATAAATTAGAAACACCTTTCAAATGCATGGCTTCGACTAGAAACCATTTGAACACGATCATCACTGTTTCAATTAAATCAACACAAATCGTTAATCTTCTCGAGTATAGTCAGTATTCGCCGCGACAACTATTTCAATCAAGAATTGTCATGGACGAATATAACACATAAAAATGTGTTTTTTTTAATGTGTGTTTACTTATATCTTGTTATAGGTGAATACAGACCCGTATCTGACCCCGTGTTGTGAGGAGTGTTCATGTGAAGCTAATTGTTACTAGTTTCAAAATTGCTGCCCCGAATGCAGTTGCCTTTGGCGTAACAGAACAACCTTCAGTTGCCACCTGTGTACCCTGGTATAATATCTTCGACAAAACTATAACCTTCAGAGGTCCAACTTATGTTTATGGCTACAGAGTCATCTCCTCATGTCCGTCTGAAAATATTATTTATCACTTACAGAGTATAAACTTGCCTAGCTTAATATAACCCAATGTCTATTTTTGGACTCGTCTTTAATCATACCAATCACACACTATTCATAAACTTTAAGAATGAAAACGACTGGAAGGACAAGCTACATTATGAAAGGGACATTTGTGGTTCTCATAGTTCAATGTAAAGAAGTGAAACTCCAGCTGCTGGAGCAGTATTGAAATCTTATTACAAACAATTAGTTGCATACTGTCGTGTGAGTGCGGGATTCGATCAGAACAATATATACAAACATTTAAAGAAGTGTGTCTATACAACAACCTCTGCAATGAAAATGCAACAAAGGTGAGCTTTAATACGTGTCTATCTTACTTTTTCACCTTTGAAAATAAAATGTATACAAGCCATGTCATACTGTTGTGGCTTTTTGCTACATTTATGGTTCCTCGCCATAAATAAAAGACAACGTGCTATAATGATGTTTTTTGTCTCCATCTGGTGCATCTGAGGATCAAGTTTGTTTATATTATGACAGGTGCCATGTGATAATTTATGTTATGAAATAGTTAAGTTTTAAAAGTTGGTGGTTATGAAGATCAAATGATTTTTTTTTCGTACAACTAACAACATGTGTATCATGTAAATGCAAAGCGATATTATACTATATGGATAAATATAAAATCAGCAAACATCTTTTGCGATTCATATTACACGCAGGAGTTTACGCATGTAAATACCCATACACGTTTAATCTGACTTGAGTTTGGAGTTAAGACAGTACTATTTGGTTGATTTACTTTTAAAAGGTACTTAAGGTCTGTCTTTTATGAAAGATAAACATAGTATTACCATTTTAGAAACAAAAATTGAACAGTAAATACATTGTTGAGTTGCATGAAACCACACTAAAGGATAATCGGTGATGGTTATGATAACATGTTCTCGTTCTTTGAGGCCTGTAATAAAAGTTTTAATTAAAGTCATTTTTGATTTGCCGTTTTGGACTAGATTAGTGTATACCGCGCTTTATTGGTATAGAATGACATTACACGTAAGATATGCGTTCAATTTATTGAAGATCTGTAATGTGTCGTAAATCATGTAAACACATTTTAAATCAGTTGGCCGTTCTCGTATAAAAACTCCACTATATCCACTGCTTGAACAAAGTATGTATTCGTTCAATTGAGTGGACTGCCAATGTTGACGGATTATTTCGAAAGCCAAGTTTCTCGGTTCAAACCTCTTGTAAAGTAAATTCTTGTTTTATTTTATAATTAATTAATGAATACAAACTTCATAGTCTGGTCAGCTTTGAATAATGGAAACCAAATTTTAGTACTTGACAACATTGCGTTATCAATGTATAACGTTACGTACATGAACATTAAAGTTACACGTGTACCATTTTAATTGAGACAACATTGCAATGACAATCAACGTGCACGCAGTAGCCTTTTTTGCATTCGAGCGTCCATTCATTGATATCAACGAGAACATGTCTAGTATAAAGCGTCGTCAGGGAAATCAACACTTTATTAACGTTGTTTGTGAAATATGCGTCCATTGCATGTCAGACTGAATTAAAAGGTGTATTTGCATAGTTGTTCATCGACACTTTCTTATTTGTATTTTCGTTTATCTTTCCGTTTGCGTCTCCGGAAGCCGTAAGTCGAATTTAAAACAATGTTTGTTATGGACCGTTCAATTGCGATTACGTCACTTTGTTAAATGTTGGATGTTAAATGTTGTTTTTGGTTATTGGTCGCTCGCCATTAATAAATTTCCTCGGGCTGCTAATAAAAGCTCTCACCTGTCGAAGCGTATCTCCTGCTGTTGTTTATCCCATTGGTGCTTATCGCATATTGTTTCTTATCTCTTGTTGTTTAGTGTCTTGTTTATTGTCGGTTTTGGCGCTTTCCCACTTGTGCTGAACTCCTGCTGTTGCTTATCTTCTGTTTCCTTATCCAATGTATTGTTTATTCCATGTTTATCCATATTTAGTTTGTCCTCAGTTGTTGCCTTTCCCCTGATTTGCTTAGCTTCGATCATTGCTTAGCTGATGGTTTGCTTATATCATGGTGTTTTTTATCCCTATCCAGTTGTTTATCTCAATGTTGTTGCTGATACCTTATTTTGTTTTTCCCCATGTTCTGCCTATGTCCTGCTTGGCTAATTACACATCTGTGTGAACCTTCTCGCGTTTGTAATTGAAAATCTCCTCTTCTGATTGTCCCAATATTGCTTGGTTTATGCCCTTGTATATTATAGTCGCATGTTATGCATGTCAAATATCTCCTTATCTCCTAATTTTGATTATCATATGTTTTGCTAACAACCTGTTGTTGCTTATCCCCTGTAGTTGCTTATGTCATATTATGATTATATCCTGTTATTATTTCCTAACCCCTGGTGTTGCTTATACCCGGTTGCTGCTTTTACCATGTTATTGATTATCATATGTACATGCTTATCCTATGCTATTGATTATCCACTGTTGCGGCTTATCTCAAGTTATTGCTTAACATTTGTGTTTGCGTATCTTCTGCTTTTGCTCTGCTGTTTGTCCTCTTTTTGTGATTATCATATGTGTTTTCTTATCCTTTTTATCTGCTTGTCCTATATTATTGCTTAGTGTGAATTATATTGCTTATCCCCTGCTGCTGCTTACTCCCTGTTGCTATTGTCATTTAAGTATTACATTAGTATACAGTTTCTAGAAATTATTAGAAATTGTTTGTGTTTATTATAAGTTAATTCATGAGTTTGGTATGTTGTTATTTGAAATTGTACATGAGCACATTNAACAAGGGTCTCATATTGGAAAATGCCCCGTAAATGACTAATCTTCAAGTGCTGTGTTCCTTAAAAGTGTTAAGCCCCCAATGAGTTTTTACTTGACAGGGTGCAATGCGGTGACCGCAGAATTAATCAAATGTATTTTGTGTGTGTATGTTATACAATTTTTATGTTGTTAAGTGTGTACCTACCTTCTTAATTGTGATGGTTGCTGGCCTAAGTGTGAGATAAGGCATGCATTTAAACTGATTGAACCCCTACCCTCCCCCCTCCCCTCGCTCCAAGGCTGTGACCAAAGCTAAAATCACTATTATGTTTTTATTCATGTTGTATGTATTGTCGTGCATTTTTATAGACGATTGGTCAGTTGCAATAAATAAAAGACTAGCGGTTGATTATCAGAATTTAAGTACTGATATGGTTCCCAATTATAAATGAGCCTCGATCTGTGAAAAGGGGGTTTAATGCATGTGCAGTCCTCAAAGGCTAATCAGAGACAACACGTTCCGCTTTTTTGTATGTTTCGTTTAAAGGAAGACTGTTCTTGACGAAAATCCAGTTAAGGCGGAAAGTTTCGTCCCTGATTAGCCTGTGCGGACTTTACAAACTTTTTCATTATGGATAAAGTGCTCTTTTAAAACTAGTTCATTAATATTGGGAAAGTCACACGTGCATTTCACCAGGCAACGTTAAAATCGCTGGAACCTATATTATCTTGAGATTAGTGATATAATAGTCATGGGCTATTTCACACATGAATAACAAAATAGTTTCTTAAGAAATTAGTATTTTTTCGTGTGAACTTTATTGTTGGAGCTACAAATAAGAGTATAATGAGTTGCCAACATACATTGTCTTCATTAGTTTTAAGAATGGGATATTGCAGTGGCATCGTGTACGGTGACAGGATTGTTGTTATCCCCACACTTTTTGAAAAAAAGGTGGGGATATTGTGGTTATCTCCGCCGTCCGTCTGTCCGGTTGTCCGTCTGTCCGTCCGTCCTGGCCAATATCTCCTCCTACACTATTAGCACTAGAACCTTGAAACTTACACACATTGTAGCTATGAGCATATGTGCGACCCTGCACTATTTGGAATTTTGATCTGACCCCTGGGTCAAAAGTTATGGGGGTTGGGGTGGGGCCGGGTCAGAAATTATCACTCATTTTTTAAGGTTATTTTACATTTACTTCTTCATTTCTACACCGATTCACTTCAAATTGATACTGGACCTCTCTTATGACAATACGGTCAATCTCAACCATGCATGGCCCCATTCCCAACCCTGGGGCGCCCCGCCCACATAGACCACACCCACCCAAAATTGCCTTTTACTATAATTTCTTCATTTCTACACCGATTCACTTCAAATTGATACTGAACTTCTCTTATGACAATACGGTCAATCTCAACTATGCATGGCCCCATTACCAACCCTGGGGCGCCCTGCCCACATAGGTCACACCCACCCAAAATTGCCTTTACTATAACTTGTTCATTTCTACACCAATTCACTTCTAATTGATACTGAACTTCTCTTATGACAATACGGTCAATCTCGACTATGCATGGCCCCATTACCAACCCTGGGGCACACCCAGGTCAAACATTCGGTGTGGGGATACGCGTCGGCCTCTGCCGCGCCATTTCTAGTTGTTTTTGTAAATATGTATGTCTATTGTTTTCTGTGTTCTTGCCATCAGCTGTAAGCATTTAAGTGGTCAAATGCAGACGTTTTTCAGACATTCATTCTTTGCAAAAGCGGCTTATAGTGTTCACACAGTTTTGTTAAGAGACGATTATTGCTCATTTGTGCATTTTCGCTCGTCTAGTGTTGTGGACTAACACGGCATCAGTTTCAGGGACTTAAATCTGTTGCGCTCACGTCGACGTATAAAACAATCACGTCGCCGTCAAACGTACACTATTGCACGACGTGGGTGATCGATCCGTTTTGCACAAGCGTAAAAATGGTACATCAGAAACGTATCCCCCGTTCATACAGTGTCTGCACGTTTGGAGGATTTGTGATAGAAACTTAGTTTTCCATTCATTCTTGAGCAAACCTTGTAAATATCGTGTATAGCCATATAATCATTTCTTTCATTGATAATTAGCCTAATTGAATCATGTTTACTTGTGGTATGGCCCGCGTAAGCGAAAGGCAAAATGTACAGGCAAATTTAGCCTGCTTACTTCAGGTCAATCTTGCATAAATAAAAATGATAATTCGTTCTTCATTCTAAAAAGTCAATGGTGTTTTCCACATCAACATGCATTCTTTAATCTTACGCGTCTACGTTGTCTTCTAGGTTAAACGTGCTGTCTTCAATCAAAAGCGTCTGTGTTCCGCTAACGTTTACCTTTAATTTATTCAGTAATATGTGCGGAAAGACCTGGTAAAGCAAACAAGCTGCTTCTAGTGAACACATGTTGAAGGTTGAATCTATTTCTTGCATATTAAACGGTCGGACAAGCATCTATCTATATATGAAATTACTCACGCACATTTAAATACTTTGAAATATGTGCCCTGACCTGACAAAGACGTCAAACAAACGAACAACTGAATATAGTATACTTACAATTATTCCATTCCAGGCCAATTAGTAAAAACTGTTAAGGTTATTTAAGTTAGCAGTCGGTTTACTTTCGGTGTAAAATATAATATTATGAGCAGTTAGTTTATTGAAAAATGTTATAACCCTACATACCATTTATAAAGAAAAAAAATCAAAGACTTAAAATGTTATGCTTTATGTGTATAAATATCTAAATTAAACACAAATAGTTGTTCGCTAATTAGATCATTAAAGTTTTGATCAACCAATATGAGATGTATTATTACTTTAAAACAACTAGAACATTGTATTTGACCATCATCATGTGGAACAACTGAAATCGTTGCAAATACTTGACTGATAGCGATGCCAGATTTGGTTAGCGCTAACCGGTCTGATACCACGACTTCAATTTGTGAAACCACAGCTGTGGAGTATTTCGTTTTGCATTGACATCAAAGAATGAGCGCATTTGTCGTTTAATGGTCACTAATAGGTAAAACTACAATTGTAAAATCATGTACAATAGTTTAGATTAAATAAGTATGATCAGTTAAATTACATATGTTTACACAATCATTACACGTAAAAGCGCAGAGGATCAATTCCATTGTTCATGTATCAATGTAATGCAAGAATGGTCGAAGGCTATCTTAAACATTTCGTTCATAACATTTGTCTTAAAAAACGTAAACATTTAACAAAACGTAAATCAGCAGTAAAACTATCGTCAATGTTTGTCGTTCATGTTTTCTTCGCCGTTCTTATCTATCTTATTTTTATTATAAACTAACATTCTTTGCTATCGATACATCCTATTTTTAAATTGAATGTTGTTTTTAAAGCCTCAGCGTTGGATCAGCGGTCTTTCGGCGAACGCCAAGCAACGTGATTTGTCCGGATTATTACAGTCCGTATTGCGGATCGCATGGAATCACATATCGTACGTCACTTATTTACTGAAAAAATGTCTTTCTTAATTGTAAATTCGTCTCCTTAACCTATCTGAATAAGTATAACGTATTCGAATAGTGTATTATGTTTCTTTTAGTAACCTTCTAAAACTGTATTAAAGTAGTTAACGGATTCGAAAGGAGAGGCAAGTGTAGTTGTTGGCTCTTTAACGAAAACGTCTGTATCCGTGATGACAAATACATAATTGCATATTGTCCACACTGGAAAAAAACTTATGGTGGATTTTCTATTTCATCCAATCTCTGCGCATTCAATGTGGCACGTTGTCGAAATCCGTCGTTAGACCACACTTACGGTGCCTGCTACACTGGTAAAAGGGCGAGCATAAGCGCATCTCCTGCAATCATGTGCATGGACCTATACGACCCGGTTTGTGGGACGGACGTACAGTAAGGCTCTCTTTCTATTGTCTCGATAGTGTATATGCGTGATATCACATACATAGGTTAAGTAATCGTTTAGGTCTGTTCAGAAAAAGTATCATAATCTTACATTGTTTTTTCAACGCAAATTTTCGATTGTGAAATAGATATGAAATTATGTCGTAATGTAGCATATATGAAAAAATATCACTCATTGCCCGTGACCTTCAAGTACATAAAACTACCTACCTTAATGTGAATAACCAATCCACCTGTTAGGCTCTGACGTAGTTAATGAATTGAGTCACTTACCACTATATTGCACCTAATATACGTGTAAATACTATCATAGTCTATCATGTACTATGGCAAATGGATGGACCTTGGTACGTTTGTGAATAAATGGATGACGTTATTTCTAATGAGTGACGCAAGTTTGGAGTTGAACATATATACTTTCTTAGGGGAAGTTGCGTTCTAATGTTGACACATGAATATTCCGTTTAGATTTAGTCTATTTGCAGTTACACCATGCAGTTGCAATACGAGTTTTAATAGCACGAGTTTTCATACATGTGATTGGTCAGCAAAATAATATAGGAATTAAAAATATGATCAAAATGTAAGCTTGAAATACCTTTGCTAACATATTCGTAATTGTTGTTTTCATAGTAAGATAGTAACATAAATGACTTTTTATCCATTCGAATTTCGTGGGCAACTTTTTCTTATCTCATATTCGAAGGCTAAAACAACACTCACTCGAAACAGGAATATGGACCGCCTTTTTATTCCATCTTCCCATACGTAAGTGTTTAACAAAAACATCGGTATCAAATTGAAGGTTCAAAGTACTGAACTTTTTTTATTAAGTACATCATATGCCCTAACATTATTTCAGGCAACCAGTGCTACCTGCACGCTTCCCATTGCCATGGCGACGTACGTATGGCGCACACTGGATCATGTGACGGGGAGCTTTTGGAGAGCTAGAGGAGAGTCCAAATCATGGCACCCGTCTGGTGCATTGATATTACCAATAGCATTTATAAAACCAATGAATTGGTTGTGCTTATCGCTTTGTTCAATGATTAAAAATGTTCAGAGTAATATGCGCAGTGTTTTATTTCTTTTTATCGGTTTTCTTGTTTAATTAATGAGTACGATTTCTAAATGATAACACGGTCTGTGCTAAAACATAACACACAATTCTCCAGTAAGAGTAAAGTCCAAAATCGCGTAATAATACTCTAAAATATAAACGCGTTCTTCTATTGCTTTTAATACCATGCCCATGGTGTGTTATATAATTCTGGATGCAGATTTAAAAAACATATATTTTGCTTTAAACAAGTGGTTGAGTCAATGCTTGACTTAGGTAAATTTATTGTAAATTCAACAAATAACAAATAACAACTCGTTATGTCTTACCAGTAAGAATAAGGGAAACACGAATTGTATCGAATGCACCGGGAATTTCCCATATGACCTAGTTCGCAGCACTTCGGTTTGACATCTCATGCAATAGACAAGTTAGTTGGTTAAGTTGGGTGGGTCGGTTGAAACTGCGATCCCTGAGTTCTGGCACAAGTGTGTTATTAGAAGATCACGGATCACATCGCATAACAAATGGCTGCGGTGCACAAAGTATATATATTTAATTGTTTTAAGTAGTACATGAATACGCTTCTCAGCAGTACAGTTTTACTTGTTTATTTCAAACAACAATAGCATCAAAATATGGCGTGCATGATATAATTTGAATCGATTTTACCAGTGTTGATGGGAGATAACAGTGTTTGAAGTCGTTATAATGTGTGTTCCGCGTTTCTCAGAGCTTGTCAATGCGGTCTGTTTTCGTTGACATTGAAGTTTCAAAAGATGTAAAAGATTCTTTAAATAGTTTGAATTTAACTGCAAATCAATCGTCTTATGAATTATTTTCTATTGACGCACGCGAATTTGATAAGCAATACCATTGAACTAAATACAGAAAGACATGCTATGTCTAATTTTATTTATGCATGTGAATGTCTAAGGGCATCTTCAAATGAGGTGAAACATGTTCATTAAACAAATTGTATCTTCTATGTGAAATAAATATTGTTACCAAGTTATGCCATTATTTTTTTGTCACAGTAGTAACGATGCTGTTTTTGAAATAGCACTCATTGAGTTGATATAATACAAATTTAAAGTCGAAGTTATCATTATAAATGCTTAAAAACACATCTAGATCCGGAGAGATACCTAACCCTGAATATCCAAACTAAATTTAAAATTGCTTTTGCAAAATTACGCAGTGGTAACCATAAACTCAAGGTCGAACTTGGAAGACATTTAAACTTACCATTTGAATCGCGATTATGTACACATTGTTCAAAAAGTGACATCGAAAAAATTGATTGCGAATACTACGCATGTTTTCATTGTGATAAGTAAAGCGAGATAACAAATTTATATTTCTATTCGTGGTACTCATCTAGAGAGACATTCATAGATTTTTACAACGTCATGTCTTCAAATAATGACAACACTATTAGGAAATTACCATGCTATCTATGCCATCGTTTTCAGGCGATAACCACTTAAGAACTTTACATTTACAGTTAAAGAAACATATGACACAACTTTGAAATTGTATTTTAGTATGGTATTGTGTTATGTATTATAGACCGGTAGCCTTGATTTACTAAATTAACTGTTCTGTTCTGTTCTGTTCAGTTGATATGGCTGGTTTACTACATGTTGCATCTATACACAACATTTAGCGTGTGTTTGTGAAAAACATCAATTTCAACTGTAGTATCAAATTATTCATTTTTTCACATTCAGCATCTTTTGCATCGTACAGATTATAACTTCGTCATCAGACTTAAAGTCACTTGGGCGATATGATTAGCTTAACACCAACTAAAAAAAATGATGAAATGAACACACACGAGATTCTAGTTCCAAAACGATAACGTGACGAAACTAAAATGACAAAGACACCAACCGACAAATACACAAAAAAGGAAAGTGCATACCCAAAATGAAATAGTAAAGACTTCAAACAGACGAAGTAGATAATCTCAAATGACAAAGTGTAGACACTTAATAGAATTAGTGCTGACACCTGAATGGCATACTAGGGTCGGCTGAAAAACAAAATATGTACACTCTCCAAAATGGCAAACAATACTCGTACACGGTTACACTATACGAACTATAACGCCAAATGAGGCAGACCATCACGATACGTTTGAAAACTAGACCTAAGAAGGTTCATTACGACGACAAAGAATGCACTCACAAAAGGCAAACATGGTAAAAAATAACAGTAGAGTGTAGACCTCCTTTGTTTCCTCCAATGCAATCAACGCGTCAAGAAAAGAGTACAACGTCATCCTTCGAAAGCGCGCAAAAGCGTCATAAAAACAATTGTATTATCTTAATGAATTTTATAATTTGTTTGACAAGAGTGACAAGCTACGATATATGCTGGTACCGTCAAATCGTATTAAAAGACATAAGTGCTATTGTTTATTATTATTATGTTTTAAATAAAACACTACTTGAAGTGCACAAAGCGGATATTAAATCATGATCTTGAACGGATACGTGCATTATGGTTTATACAATGATGATTATGATTATCAAACATTGCAACACAATTCTAGTCAACATTGAATTTGCAACCAAAGCTGTGAAAAAGAATAAGTGCAATAGGTTGGATAATTAGCGAAGTGTCTTACCAATTTAAACCGAGCGTTTAAATTCTTCTTATTTGTTATAAGAATGATCTATAAGTGACCGTCTGTGGAAAACAAGATAAATTGTGTCTTGATAAAATAATTCTAATAAATATTCTAAGCCAGGCGGTTTTCGGCATTCAATCCTAGTTTACAATGGTGAACTTTACATGTATTAATTGAAAAAGGAGAATAATCCATGAATGTAAACACCATGTTTCTAAACGACTTTCCTCCCTCTTCATAAAGCAATAACACACGGTGCTTAAATAGGAATTTGTATCGCGTGAATAACTGCGTGTTCTTGCATGCTATCATGTTTGAGAGTCGATTTTAACCCAATAATGTGTTTTGCATGTACGCCTGTCTGGCCACGCTCGATTTTTCAATCTTCATACTAGGTTGTGAGTTTTTATACGAGATTTCGATTCGATGTCTGCTTAGTTAGGTGGGCTATTCAAGTGACATTTAATTTGACAATTCTTATATATTACAGCCTCATTCAAATTAATTGTTGAATATATTAATTAAGGTTATGTCTCTTCTAATACCTCATGTAAACGAAGTATGTAGATACTTTGTGACATAAGTCTAAACTTAAGTTATGTGTGCTTTAACCAATCGGTATACGCTTTAACAATAAACCGAAAATCTTTTGTGCAATTACTGATTTATGTGTGTCTATATGCAATATTGTGGTAACAGAACAGAAGTGGTCCAACCTTATGTGTTCGACAATGAAACACACACTTCAATGGAAATGTATCTCTTGCTCCAAATTGTCAGGTCACTCCGATATAAATAACTTCGTTGTGTGTAAGGCCACCTTTTTCCATCTTGAATATTAATTAACTAAAACCATGCTATTTCCGTCACAACATACACAGCCTTCATATCAATGTTATGTTCTGTTACAAACTTACTTCGATTTAATTTTCTAATTTTAATTTAATTTTGCCCTGCTAATAACTTGGTTGCCTTATTGTAAATAGTGAAAACCATTAACATGAATCTAGTATTCATATGATACATCAGTGTTTCAGGGTCATCATTGTCATCTTGTTAATCAAACACAAAAAATGGCCATCAGGAGAGACTATGAAGTTATACGGCCTATACAGCTAAAGCGCGACCTTGTGAATACACTAGAAGTAATATGTTTACCCAATCATGATAAAGCTTGCTTATAACATCTGTTCTAATGATACCAGGGCTGGTTTCTAAAATTGTTACACAAGCATCACAAAAGCTGCTCAGAACAGTTTAGTTCCTTCAAGTCTCACTTGAGCGGACTAGGGCCTATGACCATCTTGTTTGTTCAGTTATTAAGCCACACCTAAATGAACAAAAACGTGTTGATGTAAACTCAGGCATTCAGTAAATACACAGTGTTATAGGCTAGCATAGATCATTTATTAAAGCAATAGAGTATAATAGAAAGTATCTTACATTTGTTGCTGCAGAAACCGCAATTAAGTCTCGGGTTATAAACTTACCATATCAAAGAAACACATCTTTTTACAGACCAACTGTTCCAATCGCATTAAAGAAGTTTTCTCTCAGCAAGATTCTTTTTGGCATTGTAATAAGTGTAACCACATATCCATCCGTGCATATATGGTATGCAATAACAAGTTACGTTATTTGCAAATTCGTCATTAATTTCTTTTCACACTGCCAACAAAAAAATATGCTTGGAATACTGCGTATCGGTGGGTGGGACGTATCGGTGTAATACGAAACATGCCAAATATCTGCCATTTCTTGTTAGTGCCGTCGCCGATTGTTTACAATTGTTTCCCTAAGTATTAAATATAAAAAATATCCGAGAAATGCCCGATCTACGGGTAAGTAATTTTTCTTTTATAATAAATACGGTGGCATTCGTGAAATCTTGCAAAGTTGCATTAGGTTTGTTAAGGATTGAGACCTTATTTCACGATTGTCGATAGCTATTTTACCAAATGGAAACATTTATTAGTAAAATGACGTCACAAGGCGGTGCTCGCTAGACGGCGCTTTATTTTGTACATATATGGGCATGCTACTACGATTACGATTACTCACAGAAAACTTCATACAAGTCAATTGAAATAAAATGCCATTTTCTTGGATATTTTAGTTGTTATTTTTCTAATTAATATATTTTTATTTCCAGTTGCCACCAGCTGCAAATTTAAGCTGAAAAGAGGACAATGTGATTAATTAAGCAATGATAAATTGTTAAAACTCTATTGGCAATAGAGAACTAGAAAGTTCAAAGTTATTGTTAAGTTATTGTTGTTGAAATATGTGCTCGTGCTCATATTATTTTGTTATGCTTATTTAATGCACATATATGTTTAAATGATATACATAAAAAAATACAAACTCATGAAACAAAGGTAAAAGTTTATATATTTTGTTTAACTAACAATAACTATTGTCCATGAAACCAACGACAGATCGGAAGTTTACCCGAGTAATCTAAAAATGGAGCTAGCCTTGAATACACCGATACGCAGTACTCTTCATAACAACACAATGGCGTCAGGCCGTAAGTAGAACACAGTCGATATCGTAGATTCAATTTCCAATCATATCATAACGAAACTTAATTTCTTCACAAAAAAGGTAAAAGTATAACACACTGATGAGTTTTCGTAGATTTATTACTTTCAAATTGTTTTATGTGAAGACAAAGGCTTTATACACCGATACGCGGTATCCCCAGGTTATTATAATAAAATAAAGTTTCAAACAGTATTAAACTGTCTGAAATAGTGTCATTGGCTGAAGTTATTTGTTTATCAAATTTACAAAACAATCATGGTAGTAATCAGGTTGACGTCCTATCTATAGCGTTTATCTCGGCTTCTCCGAGCATTAACGATTAATTAACATCGTAACCAGACAATCGACCTCGGTATTTTACGAACATAAATCGGTAGTCTTCGTACTGAACAACTTTAAACATTCATTTATATTTGATGTGTGACTTCAGGTTGAAATAGGTTGTGTGTCACTTCGTTCTGGTTAATAAAAAAGGTAAGACTTAATGAAAGTATATTTTTAATTGTGTTTTCTTGAATTTATATTAAACTAGTCATGTTGCAAAAGTGCGGTCACCAGCAAGTGTTAGCCAGTCCGTCATTAGTCAGGAAGTAGAAAATGATATTGATTTATCACTTATTATTTCAATCATCAAAATACACAAGTCTCAAAATAAATTATTATTAAACAATATTATTTACCACATAATCCATTTTAAGTCCATTTTAAGTTTGAGTTCTTGCAAAATTTAACCACACCAGTGGTCAGTTTTTACAATGAGGTTTTCGTCATGTAGACACAAAACACACGAGTGTCAACGTTATTTTTATTTTAACTGTCATATTGCATTTGTTATACGTGTGTTACATAAACGACGCTAAATTATCATGAACAGGACATCCAATGTGATAAATTGGACTACACATGCATGTTATAATTACCAGATCGATATCAGTTTTTCAAGTTTTACAAGAAATTATGCTCGGGTTATTTTGTACAATAACTGTTCTGTTCTGTTAACGGTGAGGTATATAAACAACATAATACATTCTTGTTAAAAATATCAAAATAAGCAGTAGGTAGATTCCTCCATTATTTAAAGTTTGTGCATGGATGATACTACATCAAATCCCAAACAAATAAATGACTTATCAAGTGTTTGAATTGGGAAAAACAACGTCATATCCTGCATTGGCCTTGTTTGTAAACAAATATGACTCAAGGTTAATGCATGGCATATTTGTGGTGATCCATATTATCTTTCGTGCTCTGCTTGGTTTGAGCTGACTTTACAGTTTACATGTTGACGAATTTACACTACAAATTTATCTTCAATATACACGCAAACATTGCCCTGATTTAAACCTTATGCTGATAAAGCTGTCTGTTACAATGAAGTTATGTGAAGTGCATAGTGGATATAATATAACCAACGCAAAGTGTTAAATGCATATTTATTCAAAATTGTTCTCATTCGTCGCTTCATAAACAATAAAGTCTAGGTAAGATGTGATTGCTTTTTTTCGGTTTTCATAACAGGATCTAAATTTCACGTGTATTTAAAATGCATTTTTACACGATTTAGTTGGCGGTTATTAGATAATCTCAATACTCAAAGGAAATTGAGAAAATTGAACTACAATCTATGTATGTACCTATATCCCAATGAAAATGATGCTACTGATAGTTAGAAGTCATGTGTAAAAGGTATTGGTCTTCGAACAAAGGGCCGAAAACAGGCAACGGCCGTAGCCATATATGTTGTTCAATATTTGATTTTTAATTTAGCATTTAATAAAGGTTCAGACAATATATTGTTGAAATACAAAGTTTCTGCATTCTCTCATAAAGTCATAATGTAAATAAACGCGTGTTTGTTTTGACTAAGTTAAACGTGTTTCCCATCAAATGTGGGTATATTTCCGCGATACGATCGTCTTTTATGTTAGTTGGTTGAGATATGTAGCACCACTCCGTAATTGCTTGTTCGTTTACGACTATGATGGTTTACCTTAATACGTGTATATTACACTTGAACATATTTATTAGATTATACTTTTTACTGAGTACGTTTTTGTTTGTTTGTATAAAATACCTTTCGTATACATGTTATAGAATGGTTCTTCATTTCTACAAAATGACAAATTTTGAGTACTCAAATTCTTTAAATTAGGATTTTCAAGACTTGAACTAAAAGTTATTGTTTATTGATTGAGCTATGCTTTAGCTATGCCACATTTTATGAAACTGGACTTTGATTGATGGCTTTCAGAAAATATACATTTTTGAGTTAAAATTCTTGTTTTATATTTGATTTTAATTTTGTGCATTTTTGGTTAAGACACACTATATTAAACTATCCTAACACCGTTCCAGCGTGCATTAAAGTCAGTTCCAGATTAATATTGGCGAGATACACCCTGCCCCGAGTACTATTGCTCGTACTTTAAAAATAGATACACACTTCTAAGACAATACCAATCATAAGCGATTAGATTTGTTTATACATTTTTTTAAATACATTTGATTTAAACATTTACCAATATTGGGACTGTATTTATCAAAGAACGGTTTATTTTATGTAAAGCGTAGAATGTGCTACCAAGTTTTTCCTATTTTAAAATACATTAAGATTTATTAAAGCTTTTACGTGTTAAACATGTACACATTAATTCCATATACCATGGCCGATTTGCGAAAACTGAAGTGAAAACTGTTAACACTTATTTGAATAAACTATTCAAATCTCTGTCATAAAGGGGCAGGATAATGTTACGGTACAAGCCTACATTTTAGAAATACTTAACCTTGACACATAATTGTGTTATTTGTGTCGTTATATTACACAATGTAACCCCATCGCATGATCACTTGAGTTAGGAGAGTCATTCATAACTACATGTGTTAAACGCATGTACCAATGAGAGTTAAATTTCATGATAACACTACCAATTAAACCTGACACAGCTCTAACTTAATTAAAACATGCATTCCCTCTACAAATAGTGCCTTATGTTTCGTTTTTAAATAATTAAACTTTTTCAGATACTGTTTGCAGTCGTACTTTAATAAACTTTGAATTACCATACAATTATAGGTTTAAATTATGTATTGCATTGTGATAAATTTCGATGAAATTTGTTCTTAACTTTTGTGCGTTTGTCTTTACGTGTCATTGAATCACCAAATCAGACTATACCGCAATAAGAGTAAATTAGAAAGTTGCATTTTTCTTCTCTGTCGATAACCTACAAAATAGTTCAAGCAATCGTAGTATTTATAGTACGATTTAAAACGAAATGATACACACATTTTAAATTTCTTGAATTATTAATATATCATTACATTTCATAGTGATGCACGATTGTTGAATATGATACATTAACATTGTGATAAAATTATTTGTTTTTTAAGATAAGGTATTTCTATGCGGCATATGCCTTAATACATACTTATTCGTTTGCAAAGTTCTACAAATAACATCAGATTTATTAAAAAATAAAATATGACACGTGCAACAAAAATTTAAAAAGTAAATGTATTAAAACTGACATTTCATTCAACATTATTGGTGAAAGATGACAAACGAGAGGATTATAAAGTAAACTATTAGCTCTATGGTGGTCCTTAAGACATAATATTTTATGACATAGGAAAGTATCACATTTTATATTATAGTTTAAAAAGTAATTTTAGAATAAAGGGAAAGTAAATTTCATAGCAATTATAATCCCAAATTATAATGTAAGACAGTAAGACAATAATACAACATATATGAAAAGTGTTGCTATGCACGATAGCAGAGCAATCTAGCATACTATGATACATAAGGCATTGCTGTTATAAATGTCTGAATTGTATTTAAATGTATCAGAGTTGAGGAAATACTTTGAAAAGAAATAAGACCATATTACCATGACACTTTAAATAGTCATCAAAGAAGAATAAAATCTATATTTATATTTAAATAAATCCAAAAAATGATATACACAGAAAAGTCCAATTGTTACATTGAGTTTACACATTGGTCCTTTACATACTGTTTGTCTAGTATTTGGAGGTTGTTCATTTCAATTGATGCACCCTCAGAATAAACACAGATTCTTTTTCCAAATCCTTGAACAACTTTAAATAAACTTTTGACCATCCAAGGAGGATCTGCCTTAACCCTAGAACTAGGTTCTTCTCATAAACATAACATAGGAATGAAGGGGTTTATTTAAATAAGGAGAATATTCAACTTCAAAAACTATTTTTGAACTATGTGTAACAATATGGTCTAGGTTCAAATTCAGCAAGTGTTGTTTATCGTTCCGTTAAATTATGTCTATAGTGATAATTATTGTTCTCGTTATTAAGAGTCAAGTTTAAACCAATACTCATACGTGTTATCATGATTGAGAGTCAAGTTTAAACCAATACTCATACGTGGTTTTGCATTTGTGCCAGATAATCCAATCTCAAAACAAGAAAGTGAACATTAATTATACAAAGTTGCTTTTTATGCGTGATGTCAGTGTCTTCTTAGTAACGATCGCCTATTTCAGCTGACGTGTATTTTAAAAATTGTAATCAATTACAGTTTCATTCAGTTTAATTGTTGATTATATGAATGCCTGTGTCTATTCTAATACCACATGTTTTGCGTTGTTAGAAGATAATCTGTGGCATGCTTTTAAACACATTGTATGTGTGCTTATACCTGTCGATATACGCATAAGACGCACGCGAGCTTTCTCTTCAATTACTGTTTTATTTGTGTCTATATGCAATAATGTGGTGATAAAACAATCATGGTCAAAATGTTAAGGTTCAACAATGAAACACTAAAATTTAAAGGAAATGTATCTCTTGCTCAAAACTGCCATGTCATTCATATTTTAATAACTTTGTTTTGTACGACCACCTTATGTTCATTTGAATATATGTTATTTCCATCACAACATGCACAGCCTTATAAATATTATATCATATGTTAACAATTAATTCGATAGTTTTTTCTTTATGTTCAACACCTGTGAATGTGATCGATGGCGGGTGACTTGAAGTTTTGAACGAGAGCTAATCTTCCACATACAATCTGTAAAAAGGTCTTAAAAAGCGCTACACCGACTCAGGTTTAGCCATAAGTGGCATAATTATGCAGAATATTTTGAATACTATTTATTACATCTGTTTTGCTATTGTTGTCGTGGAAAGGAAAAGTTATATCAGAAGGTGTAATTCGGAACTCAATTAACACGGAATTGTCCCGATTGTTAAATGTTTTCCTTACATGAACTTATTACAAACTTAAAAAACTCGTCTCCTCTAAAACCCCAAGTCACAAACGTTTTGTTTATGGTATGTCATCTTGTATAGTTATCTTTGAATCTGCAATGTTCAGATGTTTGGCATTACGCATGTAACATCGTATGGTGAGCCTCTTCCAAGTTTGTTTAAATATTGACCATAGGGGGGGGGGCATTGGCTGTGTATCCCTTATATGTATTATAGTAATAATTAAAAACATCATCTCCCAAACTATAAAGCCGTATAAGAGTCTAGATATATTTGGTCTTTAGTATCATTTAGTGGTCCTGTACAATGTTTTTCAAGTTTTGCCCCACTGATCAGAACTGGCCATGAAGCAGTGGATCACGTGGTATATAAAGACTTTAATAGAAAAATGACTTTACAAATCTTCTCTGAAACCATAAGGCCCAGAGGTTTGGTATTTGGTTTATAACTTTATAGACTGGTATTCGATATAATTTATTCAAGTCTTGACTAGGTATTGAAAATCGTTCCCGCCTTGCTGATAACTTTGTTACCTTATTTTGCATAGTGAATAAATACCCCACTTAAGATCACTCTAATGTTACAATGTTGCTTTAGATAAGGGTGTCATGGTCATCATGGTCCTCTTGATTATCAAACATAAAACATAACAACGGGAGACTAGACAGTTTTTCTTATACGGCTAAAGTGCGACCTTGTGAACAGTCAAGAAGTGATATTTTGCCAAATCATCATAAAACTTGCTTAAATTCATTTTATCGAACACTTATTAAACACTCAATTGCTACTAAATTGTATTATTATGTTTCCATATTCATTTTGGACGCCATCTTATTTTTTTATATAACAGACGTTTGCACCTCTTTATTAATATATAACATGTATAACAATATCTAAATGACATTATTATACATGAACTAATGTATATCTATATGTTTAAACAAATAAGACTGAAAATGAACGCCATCTTGAATTTCTCAAAACCCCCAAAGATAACAGCCGGGCATCATTTGGATTCTCCATCAGCAACATGCCCCTTACAAAAAACACTTTAACATTTACAATACACCTCAATATCGGGTTTAGTGCAAAATGGCCACTATTCTGTCGGACTTTGCTCATAACATATATCCCAATGATATCTCGGTTGGTTTCTGAAATGTTTACGTGAAAATCACAAAAACTGCTCAGAAAAAATCAGTTCCGTCAGGTCTCAGTTGAGCGGATTAGAGTCTTTTGCTTTCTTGTTTATTTAATTAAGCCAAACAAACACCTCTTTTCACAAACAGCATGTTACAGTCACATTAAAGCAGTTTGGTCTTAGCAAGATTAGTATTTACATTGTAGTCCAAATAAATAAGAGTAACCACATATATATCCTTGCAGTTATTTAATACATTAAAGAAATCGTTAGTTTCACATTGGTTATTAATTTCGGTTCACATTCCCAACAAAAATATTATTACAAGAAACAGTTTTAAACAGTATTAAACTGTTCGAATTACTGTCATTGATTGTTATTGTGTGTTTATGAAACGCAGAAAATAGTTCACGGTAGTATACCGATTTATGAGGTTTATATCCGCTTTTCCGAGAAGTTACGATTGATTTACATCGAAACCAGACCACCGACCTCGATATCTTACGAAAACAAATCGGTAGTCTTCGTACTGAATAACTTTAAACATTCCGTTTCATTCTGTTTGTGACCTCAGGTTGAAATAGGTTGTGTGTCACTACGTTCTGGTTAATTAAAAGGTAAGAATAAATGAATGTATATTTTTTACTTGCGTTTTCTTTAATTTGTATTTAACCAGACCTGGTGCAAAAGAGCGACCACCATCAAGTGGGGGTAGATTGTCTATTAGTATTCAGGAAGTGATATTGATGCATACGTTGAATCATCTTAATACAGAAATCGTGAATGAAAGGCTATTCAACAATTGATATTATTTTCCACAAATCCACTTTAAATTGAAGTTCATGAAAAATTAAACTTCACTATGGCTACTCAACTGGTTGCGAAAACGCGTACAATTCGAAACTAACATTAAAGAAACTGTAAACCACGAATGACGAAAAAAGAAAAGTTCTAAAATACCGTTTTTTTACAACAATTAGTTTATATTGATTAAAATATCACGACTGGTATATTTCATTACTTGAAAAAAGTTCATATTTTCAGTATATTCGGTAATAAAATTTCACGATGTGAAATCGAAAGTACGTCGCAAAAATAGGTGAAATAACGATATACACACTATAAATAACGCAAGAAGATTGATCATTTTATATATAAAATATAAACAATTCACTACGCATGCACAATTTGCATTCCTGGTTTTACCACGTGACGATGATGATCAATCTACTTGCGTTATTTATAGTTAACTGGTAGTTACCTGGTATACATACCCAGTAAAAATAAAAAAATAAAGTAAAAATAAAAACAAACTTTTTTCAAGTAATGTTATATACCAGTCGTGATATTTTAATCAATATAAACTAATAATTGTAAAACAAATACCGTATTTTAGAACTTTTCTTTTTTCGTCATTCGTGGTTTACAGTCACTTTAAGTCATTTGTGAAATGTGAATATAATATGCAAATTACGACTGAAAATAATTACCCATGTATCAACAAAATTAATTCAGACACCTTGAAGTTGAAAACATGTGTCTCGTTTTTTGTTGTCTTATATGGTCACGCAGTGTGAACATTATATTAAAACATAATACCAAAATCAATATAAAATATTTGCATTGTAAATATAAATATACTCCATTGTAAGTAGATTTCTCGTCAGAGGGTCGATAATACAAGCAGATTGATAATACCCGACGGTGCTCTATACAGGGTTAAATTGTTGGTCAAACTTGTTTTATTGTATGTTAAGTTCCTTCATTTATAATACATCAAAAACTTAAATAAAGTTTTGTACCATTGAAAGGGATGCCAAATCTTGGCATATACAATAATTCACGTGTATTGCTAGTAATAATGCATGCATAGTCGTCATTTGTTTACAAATACCTGCATAATGAGAAAATAATTCACATTGAATATGAATAATTACACCACTTTACTGTTAATATAACGGAGTGCTTTGTAAATGAACGTATATTGTTGTATCACTGTGTGGGGTAAACAAAAGAAACTGAACTTGCATGTTTAACATTAACCTTTCATTTAAATGGAAATACTACCCACTCACAGATTGCTTACGTTTAAAAAGGGCCTTACTCGGGTCAAGGTCAAGCATGGCATGTTTATTAAATCTGATAAAGATCAATTGTATGACTTTATTACTGATTAAAACAAAACTAAAATGCCAAAATATATGAAATTGGGCCTATGTTAACTAAAAACCCGTTTAAAAGCTGTTCACTCAAATGTATTCATCAGGACTGTTACAATGAGTTTTTCGACACGTAGACACAAAACACATGAGTGAAAACGTAATTTTTATTTAAGTGTAGTATTGCATTTTACATAATTGTGTTACATAAACGACGTTAAATGTTCCTGTCTGAACAGGGCATCAAATTTAATTTGACTACAACAGCATGATATAATTTGTAGATGGATATCAGTTTTACAAAGTCTTACTTGCAATTATGATCAGTTTGGAATGTAAGTTGTGTACATTAACTGCTCTGCTCTGTTAACGGTGAGGTATGAAAACAACATAATACATTCTTGTTGAATGTATAAAAGAAACAGTAGGTAGATTGCTTAATTATTTCGATCTAGTTTGCGCATGGCTGATACTACAACAAATCACAAGCAAATAGATTTCTTATCAAGATTTTTATAAATTCGAAAAACATTGTCACAACCTGCATTATCCTTGTTTGTAAACAAATATGACTCAAGAATGATTCATGATATATTTGTGGTGAACCATATTATATGTCGTGCTCCGATAACTAAGAGCTGACTTTACAAGTGTACTTGTTTACAGGTTTACCAATTGACACTAAAACATAATCTTCAATATAAACGCCCACTGCCTTAATGTAAACCTTATGCTGGTAAAGCTATCGACTACAATCAAGTAATGTGTATGTATATAGTAGATATTAGATAACCAACATTCCTAAGGGTTAAATGCTTAGGTATTCAAATTTGTTCTCATTCATCGCATTCGAAACAATAAAGTCTAGGTAAGATGTGATTGTATTTTTCAATTTTTATAACAGGATCTGAATTTCATGTCTGTTCGAAATGCATTTATAGCCGCTTGAGTTGGTGGTTATTATATTAAGCATATTAAGAAAAGTGAACTGCAGTATTGTTGATATTACTGTATCACAATGTAAATGATGCTACTGAGAATTACACGTCATGTTAAAAAGGACGCGTCTTCGAACAAAAGACCAAAATAGGCACCGGCAGTAGCTATATCTATTGTTCGATATTTGTTTGTTATAGATTGTTGAAGTATCAAGTTTTTGCATTGTCTTCTACAGTCATAATGTAAATAAACGCTTGTTTATTTTGACTTGCGTGCTTCCCATCATATGTGGGTATCTTTCCGCGATACAGTTGTCACTTATGTTAGTTGATTGAGATACGTAACACCACTCCGTTATTGCCTGTTCGATTATGATTCTGTTGGTTTACCTTAATACGTGTATATTACAATTGAACAGATGAATTAGATTATACTTTTTACTAAGTTCGTTGTATTTTTTGTTTGCATATAATACCTTTCTGATAGATAGTCATTTTATAGAATGGTTCTTAAATTCTTCAAAATGACAATTTTTGAATGCTCAAATTCTTTAAATTAGGATTTTCAAGACTTGTACTAAAAATATTGTTTATTGATTGAGCTATGCTTTAGCTACGTCACATTTTATGAAACTGATGGATGTCAAAAAATATACATTTTTGAGTTTTAACTCTTGTTTGAATTTTTATATTTGATTTTAATTATGGACATTTGTGGACATTTTCGGTTAAGCCACACTATATTATACTTTCCCAACACCGCTCTAGCCTCCTGTGCGTAAAAGTCAGTGCCAGGTTAATATTGGCGAGCTACACCCTGCCCTTAGTACTATTGCTCGTACTTTAAAAATAGAAACAAACTTGTAAGACAATACCAATCATTAGCGATTAGATTTGTTAAGTAAACAATTAATTTATTTATTAAAACATTTAACAATATTGGGACTGTATTTATCAAAGAACGATTTATTTTGCGTAAAGAGTAGAATGTGCTAGATCTACAAAGTATTTCCTATTTAAAAAACATTAAATTTTATTGAGGCGTTATTGACTAATTTTGAGTACTCAAATTCTTTAAATTAGGATTTTCAAGACTTGAACTAAAAGTTATTGTTTATTGATTGAGCTATGCTTTAGCTATGCCACATTTTATGAAACTGGACTTTGATTGATGGCTTTCAGAAAAAATACATTTTTGAGTTAAAATTCTTGTTTTATATTTGATTTTAATTTTGTGCATTTTTGGTTAAGACACACTATATTATACTATCCCAACATCGTTCCAGCGTGCATTAAAGTCAGTTCAAGATTAATATTGCCGAGATACACCCTGCCCCGAGTACTATTGCTCGTACTTTAAAAATAGATACACACTTCTAAGACAATACCAATCATAAGCGATTAGATTTGTTTATACATCTTTTAAATACATTTGATTTAAACATTTACCAATATTGGGACTGTATTTATCAAAGAACGGTTTATTTTACGTGAAGCGTAGAATGTGCCACCAAGTTTTTCCTATTTTAAAATACATTAAGATTTATTAAAGCTTTTAAGTGTTGAACATGTACACATTAATTTCATATACCATGGCTGATTTGCGAAACCTGTAGTGCAAACTATTTACTACGGAATCCGGATAGTGTCATCTATAATCTCGCCCTTCTTTCATCAAGGGCGACACACGACACACGAAGCGATACGCAATACACGATATTTTGCGCGACAGTCGCAGCGACGCACAATATTTTGCGCGATACACGAAGCGACGCGCGAGAATGTACCACAAAAATATCGCCCTTGTGTAGGTAGCCCAAAAGGCGATATATCGTGTTAAATATCGCGTGTCGCTTCGTGTATCGCGCAAAATATTGTGCGTCGCTGCGACTGTCGCGCAAACTATTGTGTGTCGCATTAAGTATCGCGCAAAATATCGTGTCACGCGTTCAAGGGCGACGCACGAAATTTTGCGCGACACACGAAGCGATACACGATATTTTATTATTCAAATATCGCCCATATTATCCGAATCTCGTGTATCGCGGTCTAATTTCAGACCGCGACACACGACACACGAAGCGATACTCGATTTGCGCGATACACGAAGCGACACGCGATATATGTACTGTTCAAATATCGCTGTAATAATGTCGACAGAATGTAACCTCATCGCATGATCAGTTGATGTAAGCGGGTCATTTATAACTGCATGTGTTAAACGCATGATCCAAGGAGAGTTAAATTCTGAATAATAATCTAAGTGAAATATATTTACCGGTAAACAAGAACAATATACATCAAACATGGCTGTTAAATATTGAAACAATTCATTTATCTATTATGTGCTTATATCTTACGGAGTAAGAAATATTGAGAAAAGTAAACCGTCTGTGTTATCTGTTTTAAATAATTTTACAATATATCTACATATTGTTTGCGCATACAATCGAGCTGGTCTTATTAAACACAGGATAATGTGACCACCCGACTACGTATAAACGTTTAAATGATGACAGCAAATTTACATAAATAACATTATATGATATATTCATTTTGACGAAATATTAAACAAAACGCAATCGTTAACAATATAAAGATAGATATTCACTGCCCAGTTCGCCTGTTTGCAGATGATACAGCGCTTTATATTATTGTCGACAATCCGGTTGATGCAGCCACTCAACTCAACGCTGATCTTGTTAAAATCCATTCGTGGGCCGATAAGTGGTTGGTTACCTTCAATCCATCTAAAACCGAGTCATTAGTAATATCAAGAAAAATCAACCGCCCGATCCACCCCTTCTTTTCCTTAACGACTGCACAATAAATGAGGTTTCGTCTCATAAACATTTAGGCCTGAACTTTTCTAACTCATGCTCCTGGCATGACCACATTAAAACCATTAGGAACAAGGCATGGCAGAGAATAAATCTAATGAGATCTTTTAAGTTTACCCTCAATAGAAAATCCCTTCTAACTGTATATACGACATTTATTAGACCAATTATTGAATGCGCTGATGTAGTCTGGGATAATATAATCGCACAGGATGAAATTGAACTTGAAAAGATTCAACAGGAAGCAGCAATAATAATTAGTGGGGAACACGTCTATTATCACTGCAGAATTTAAATAATGAAACGGCCCTTGAACTCCTAAAACATAGGAGAACTAAACATAAGCTGAACCTCTTCTACAAGATATATAAGTCTCTATCACCCCCATATTTGTCTGCACTTATCCCCTCTAGCGTGGGTGAAAGAACGGCATATCTACTTCGTAATTCCGATAATATACGCAGCATTCAATGTAAATCACATCTATTTTCACGATCGTTCTTACCATCAACGATAGACTTATGGAACGCCCTACCTGAATCTGTTAGATCTGCTCCTTCTCTCTCTACCTTCAAAGAAAATCTAAACAAAGACAAACAAAAAATCCCCATGTATTACAACGATGGCGAGCGGACGCTAAATGTTCTTCACGCACGTTTGCGAAAGCATTGCAGCAACTTAAATGAACATTTGTACACCAAAAACATATCGGAAAGTCCATATTGTCATTGTGGATAGATTGAAGACACATATCACTTTTTCTACATTTGCCCAATTTATAATGAAAAAGAGCAATTCTATTTGACAAGCTGACAAGTTTTCAACACATAACTTTACAACTACTTCTCTTCGGTGTCAAAGACGGATCATACGAAGAAAATTCACTTATATTCAAACATGTTCAGTCTTTCATCCGAGATAGTCATAGATTTTAACATTACTCCATCTCATGAACAGACATGATCTGCTAACGATGCCACGCCCCGCAACTGTTTCTTTTCTTATCGTAACTTTCTCAAGTTGCGATAACTATGTTACTTTTATCTCTTTCTTTTTAGACATAGATTATTACAAATTAATAGTGTTGATCTATATAAACGTAATATCTTTCTTTCGCTATCTACATCATCTTGATACGTTTTTGTATTATTTCCTTTATCTTTTTTTTCATTCCGATACTGTATACGTATATTTTCTTATAATATTCGCTATTCATTGTTTCGACATTATATACATTGTGGTTATATGCTCAGTTGTNTATATGATTGTTTCAGTTATGTTTGTTCCCAAAATCTGTAATTTGAAATGTTGTTTTCCTTTCTTATTGACATCTGTTTAACTTATGTCACTACAATAAGTATATGATAGGTACGTTACACAGGGATAACAGTATAAGTGGATATTTCCCATTTCATGATTTAACGCCTTTAAAATAATAATTGCTCACTCATAAGTCATCAGTCTGTATTAATTGCAAGGGTGGGACATTGTAGCACACGTGACTTAGTTACACTGGCCCCCACGTGACATTACAAGAACAGTGAGGGCTTATAGTTTCACCAAGAGATGAAACCTGTTAAATATTGCATTCAATATAATTTGAGTGGAAAATTTGTATTACCTGTTTCACTTCACAAATTCTCTCATATTTTTATGCGCCCGAAGGTGGGCATATAGTGATGGCACTGTCCGTCTGTCCATCTGTCTGACATTCGGTCACACTTTGCGTTTAGGTTTTGCGTTTAGGTTTTGCGTTTAGGTTTCAAAAAATGGTCATAACTTTTGCAATATTGATCATAGCAACTTGATATTTGCCATGCATGTGTATCTCATGGAGCTGCACATTTTGAGTGGTGAAAGGTCAAGGTCATCCTTCAAGGTCAAAGGTAAACAAATAAATAAAAAAATAAATAAAAAAATCAAAGCGGCGCAGTAGGGGGCATTGTGTTTCTGACAAACACATCTCTTGTTCTAATGTGTTTATAAATTGGTCAAGTTGAAATAAAAGTATTTTCTCTTAAGCGAAACTTCAGTTACTGTTGGTTACAAATGCTTGCCCTTTTGTAAGAGAGCCAACAAAAATGCAAAATATTTGAATTTGTTATCGGTTTTGTTATTACTCTTGACATAAAAGTTAAAATTAAAATGGGACTTGGGAATCAACATCCAACATTCAACCTGTAGAACACAGCTTCTGTTATGTTCTCCATTGCATAATGAGCCATACTCTGTGAAAAAGGGGCTTAATGCATGTGCTTAAAGTGTCGTCCCATATAAGCCTGTGCAGTCTGCACTAGCTTAGCAGGGATGATGCTGTCCGCTTTTATGAAAGTTTTTGTTCAAAAGAAGTCTCTTCTTATGGAAGAGCCTGATTAGCCTGTGTAGCTGCAACACAAATGCATTAAGTCCTGTTTTCCCAGACCGTGGTGCATATGTTTCTCTTTGAAGCAAACACATAGGCTTAGTGTTTGATAAACAGTCATCATAGTAATCAAATAATTTGACATTTGGCACTCTTGCTTAAAAAAACACCCTGAAAACACCATGCCACCCAATAGCACTGGCCTGTTTGCATACCTAGGATTGTCAGTGTGCAGTATTGCAAGACAGCAGTCACAAACATTTCATTTCCGCTTCCTGAATCATCAGCTGATTGCCAAAAATACTCTGAACTCCTGATTGCAGAATCAACACATGAACAGTTTTCTCTGCTCAGTCATAACAATGCCGCCACTGGAAGCTGATATTGGGGCAAAATAAACAGCATGTTGTGTTTTAATTTCTGAGAGGAACTGAAAGAGGACAGATCTATTGATTTCCTTTATCCTTATACCTTTACTTATTGAAGATTTGAAGTTGATTTCATATTTTCCTTCTATGTTTTTGTATATTGTATGTTTGCTTTGATGTTTTTTCCTGTTCAAGTTTTTGAGGGTTTGCACTTGTAGTTATAAAGGAAAACAAAATTGGAAATAATGCATAACAAATTCTCAAGTGGTTTCAACCATTGAAATACATTCCTATCAATTGTTTACCAACTACACCCCATCAAGAAAGCAACATTCAATTATTTCTGACAATCTGACTTCCTTGTTTTTTAACTCTCCCATCAAAATTAAACAATTTATAACCAAAATCTCCCACCAAGATCCTTTACAGATTCATCTGCAACAAAAACTGTCAACTAGTGAGAAGTGTAGATTATGTGGGAGAGGAGTGGATAATGTGGGAGAGGTGTAGATTACATGGGAGAGGAGTGGATAATGTGGGAGAGGATTGGATAACGTGGGAGAGGATTGGATAACGTGGGAGAGGTGTAGATTATGTGGGAAAGGAGTGGATAACGTCGGAACAGATTGGATAACATGGGAGAGGATTGGATAACATGGGAGAGGATTGGATAACGTGGGAGAGGAGTGAATAACATGGGAGAGGATTGGATAACGTGGGAGAGGAGTGGATAACATGGGAGAGGATTGGATAACATGGGAGAGGATTGGATAATGTGGGAGAGGATTGGATAACGTGGGAGAGGAGTGGAGAACATGGAAGAGGATTGGATAACGTGGGAGAGGAGTGGGTGGATAACATGGGAGATGATTTGATAATGTGGGAGAGGAGTGGATAACATGGGAGAGGATTGGATAATGTGAGAGAGGATTGGACAATGTGGGAGAGGATTGGATAACAAGGGAGAGAAGTGGATAATGTGGGAGAGGAGTGGATAATGTGGGAGAGGATTGGATAACATGGGAGAGGATTGGATAAAGTGGGAGAGGAGTGGATAACATGGGAGATGATTGGATAACATGGGAGAGGATTGGATAATGTGGGAGAGGATTGGATAACGTGGGAGAGGAGTGGAGAACATGGCAGAGAATTGGATAACGTGGGAGAGGAGTGGATAACATGGTAGATGATTGGATAATGTGGGAGAGGAGTGGATAACATGGGCATGGATTGGATAACATGGGAGAGGATTGGATAATGTGGAAGAGTAGTGGATAACATGGGAGAGGATTGGATAATATAGGAGAGGATTGGATAACGTGGGAGAGGATTGGATATTGTGGGAGAGGAGTGTATAACATAGGAGAGGATTGGATAATGTGGGAGAGGAGTGGATAATGTGGGAGAGGATTTGATTACATGGGAGAGGATTGGATACTGTGGGAGAGGAGTGGATAACATGGGAGAGGATTGGATAACGTGGGAGAGGATTGGACAATGTGGGAGAGGATTGGATAACGTGGGAGAGTAGTGGATAACGTGGGAGAGGAGTGAATAATGCAGGAGAGGATTGGATAACATTGGAGAGGATTGGACAACATGGGAAAGGAGTGGATAACATGGGAGATGATTGGATAACATGGGAGAGGATTGGATAGTGTGGGAGAGGATTGGATAACGTGGGAGAGGAGTGGATAACATGGAAGAGGATTGGATAATGTGGGAGAGGATTGGATAATGTGGGAGAGGAGTGGATAACGTGGGAGAGGAGTTGATAAAGTGGGAGAAGATTGGATAACATTGGAGAGGATTGGATAGTGTGGGAGAGGATTGAATACTGTGGGAGAGGATTGGATAACGTGGGAGAGGATTGGATAATGTGGGAGAGGAGTGGATAACATGGGAGAGGATTGGATAATGTGGGAGATGATTGGACAATGTGGGAGAGGATTGGATAATGTGGGAGAGGAGGTGATAACATGGGAGAGGATTGGATAATGTGGGAGAGGATTGGATAATGTGGGAGAGGATTGGATAATGTGGGAGGTGGGAGAGGAGTGGATAATGTGGGAGAGGATTGGATAATGTGGGAGAAGATTGGATATTGTGGGAGAGGATTGGAAAATGTGGGAGAAAATTGGATAACGTGGGAGAGGATTGGATAACATGGGAGAGGATTGGATAACATGGGAAACAATATTAGAATTCTTAAAATATAATCTACCAAAATATTACTCTGGGTGTAGCATTTGTTTTTTGGAGGTTATCACTGCTTTCTTATGAAGTTACATTCCATTTGATTATCTGTTTACGATAATTGAGAATTTATGAATTATTCATTTTCTGGCTGTGTTATCTGAAAATAGATTCACCAACTTTGCAGGGGTGTGCAAAATAGTATGAACACTGTTGCTGTTTATAAATTATCTGTTGTTTGATCTTCTGTTAAAGATTTTCCCATAAAAATGCTTTATTTTGCTTTTTATTAGATTTATTTTTACTCAGTTAAACTCCTGTATCAGAGACTCTTTGGAACTGTTTATAACCTGAAATATAATTGATGATGAGAAAATAATTGTAATGGCCTTAAACTGATGTTCTTTTACTTTGCTGTTCAGAGTGATAAATGTTAAAGAATTTTTAGGGTTATAAGTTACAGTGGATTAAGACTGGGTCTGGAGAGAGATTCATTTAGCCTCGCTCTGGGAAAACGGGACTTAATGCATGTGCGTAAAGTGTTGTCCCAGATCAGCCTGCAGTCTGCACAGGCTTATCAGGTACAACACTTTCCGCTTGTATGATATTATTTTATACAGATTAGCACAAGCTGGGTTGCACTTCACACATGTGCATTAAGCAGTTTTGTCAGAATGTGGCTCCAAAAATCATTTGACTTTGATACAATGTCATGTAAAAATGTTCTTAACTGTAACATAGAGAATCCAATGCCATGAAAACATGCGCCTGTTGGACATTGATTGAGGCCTGTTTGTATATTTAGTTTTGATGATATCAAACAATTTACATTCCAACAATTCTATTTATGCTTTTGCAGAGGTGATTTTCATATCATGCCTCTATATTAACTTTATTAAGATCAACAAGGATGGCTTATCAGAGGTCATGTTTGCTAACTGGTTTAGGTGTGGCAACTATTTGAGCCTCGCTGTGGGAAAACTAGGCTTAATGCATGTCTGTAAAGTGGTGTCTCAGATTAGCCTGTGCAGTCTACACTGGCTAATTAGGGATGACTTTTTCCACCCAAACTTTGTTTAGAAGAGACTTCCTTTAACAAAAAAATCCATTAAACCGAGTGCATTCTGCACAGGCTAATCAGGGATGATACTGGATTTTTGTTTACAATAGACTTCCTTGAAACGAAAAGTGGAAAGTTTTGTCCAAGATTAGCCTGTGATGTCTTCACAGGCTAATCTGGAACAACACTTTAAGCACATGCATTTAGCCCACTTTTCCCAGAGACCGGTTCATATATTTATATGCTGTGCACTGTGAGCTTTGGGACTTTTTTCTTAATTGTTTATGTTTTTTGTCCATCTGAAAGTATAAAAATAGAATCTGTTCAAATTAGTTGTTGAAGGGTTTTTTAACTTCATATTCAGCTTGGCACCCCTGCGAAATGTTGTTCTGCAGTTCATGAATAATTCGTGAAATATTCATNTATACTGACATTATCTATGTTTCAACATTTATGGTTGCAGATTTGGGAATATTTTATTCCAATTAAGAATGATAAACAATACCAGTATTAATGATCGGGTTTGACTTAGAAAAAATCCTTGGATTTACGTATGAGCGAAAAAAGGTCTTATGCCATATGCGGCTAGCGTAGCTCCGGACCAGCATGCCCATCTGCAAAGTCTGGTCTGGAGCTATGCTGTCGGCTATAAAGTCACACCAGGTTTTGTGGTCTTATTAGCGGACAGCGTAGCTCCAGATCAGACTGTGCAGATGCGCATGCTGGTCTGGAGCTACGCTAGCCGCATATGGTGTAAGACCCATTTTTGTGTTACAGGGCTTATACAACAATTGTTCACAGGTGAGACACTGAATACTAATTAATAAGTGAATGATAAGCTTACTCCCATAATTTGTTTAAAATGTTAACATTTTAATTACGTATATGAAGCAACTTGAATAAGGGGGCTTTAACCGAAAAAGACCAAGTTGTTACTGGGAAAAATACCCCCATCTTAATTTTTTTAAATAAATATGGCATGAAACTAAAAATCAACTGAAAAAGGGAAGACTACTTAAATAAATATTTTCACTAATACTTTTGTTATAAAGATAGATGGCTGGATTGTTATTTATCTGGTCATTTTCATACTTCATTATAGCCTGACCGTTAAATTGACCCACCAATGTGAGGCTGCAATTACTCCCACAGATAAATTA
>VMBQ01000454.1:0-35000 GCA_007657795.1 Dreissena rostriformis
TAGTTAACTGTTAAACCGTAGTATAAAGACTTAATGTGCATTTCGCTTGCCATAGTTAACACTCTAAAATGTAGAATAAATCATTTAAACAGACATTTCAATGTGTAGTAAAACAGGCGGACGTGCGTATACTGGAGCTGAATGTGTTTAAAAGATGTCAGTTGGAACTGACAAGCAAAACGGCGTCTTTTTAGTGATTTTCGCTAAAGAGTAGCGTCTATTTTCACCCGGTAAGCCACTTTATATTTATATATTTTTAATGAAAATGCCATTTCGGCTATAAGGTGTTTGTGCTTCCATCGGTTGTTTTGTTTCAAGATTGTAGACGTTGATAAAAAAAGTTATTGAAGGAAACCAGTATACATATTTGTTGTTTTATTAAAAATTTTCTCTTATAAAAAACAGTATTTGCGCATGTTTACAGAAAAAATAAACCACTATTATTTGATATGACTGGCAGTCTTTTGATAATATCCACTAATGTGGGTTTCGTCAATAATTTCGTTTCGTAGCGGAAGATTCACCAAGGTCCTGGTGAAGGTTGACACTTTAATTGAAGCTTGACGTCATTTGAAGTCAAGGGTGACGAAGAGCTATTAGGTTCATTATATAGTGAAGATAGTGAACGTACAAGCTTCGCGGAGGCAAAGGTCCCCTGTTTGTCGCATTGTACATATTCGTAGCGACTCGATTTTGTTTATTTACTAATTATAAGGCAGGCAACCTGAGGAAAATTCTTCATTATATTGTATTTAATGTGTACTTGGCCTTCCGAGGGCTTCGAAAGACACATCTTGGTTTTGTGTTCGCGCACACGGCGCTCGGTGGCGGCCTCGCGAAGTCGGCCTCGCGCTATATCCGTAAGTGGCACATTATACGCCCACAAAATGACAAAAGCCGTTTTCTGGAATTCCTTTTATGAGCGACAGTCTTTATCCAGTCAACTTCAAGTTTATCGTGAATAACACCTTTTAAATTGTCGTTTTCAGCGTAGAAGTACATGTTGTACTACGATTCGTCGCGAAGAGTAGCGTTTGGCAACACTGAACTGGTAACGAAACTATGGGGCAAAACAATGAATATATAAATATGGGAAAACATACAGTTCTCTTACAAAATGCATAATATTTAACCGACCACGTGGGTAGTAAAAACATACAGAGTCAGAATTTAAAATACACGTAGGCAATACGCAGTGATATTTATTAATCAAAGTTAGTTGTGTTTATAAGACGGTCATTAACATATTGCTTATCTGGAACTTTTAAAAATATATTTGATTACAAAAATTATACGTACGTAGAGCAACAGGAATTATGTACCAAAGTATAAACCATGATAATAGTTGTTGGGTGTGTCCATATTTTTCAATCTGAAAAATAACCACTCGATTATGATTTTAAATTAACAAAAATTAATATATTATTGTTATTGTAACAAAAAATAATTTGAAAAGAGTAAACTGTTAAAGTTGCGAATACCTTCGTTGTGCATATTTAATAAACAGTTGTTCTAAAAAAAACACATATCTTGATCTGGACCAACATTGAAATCGACAACTGATGTAAAAAAAGAAACATGTTTTATCCTTTTACTTATTATGTGCAAACACCAGGTAATGAAAACACATACAACCACATTATCAAGAGCAGGTAAAACATGTTCATAAATAATGTGATACTGTATTTGATCTTGGATATAAACTTCATAATTTGATAGGTGTTTGTTTTATATAACACGATACGCTAAATGCTTTCTAAAATACATGAAAGCAATCATTACAATGTCGCTATTAGTTGATAAAATCATTTTCTTTCTAAGATTAATCTAAAAACGTCGAAAGGTAACACCAAGAAGCGGTCATTATACACATGAAATTATACTGATCTCAAGAAAAGTTCGCACTGTTTCAATGTAGACATTTAAACTATTGTTCGGATTTGACTTTTCAAATAAATATTTATTGTATATAAGGTCCTTGATTTCACTTGTTGAATCTGGTCGATATTGAACAGCTGAATACGTTTGCCTGTTAACGTGTGTACACGTCGGACTTCAAACTTGATCGTTTGTGTACGAAAGCTTCGTTACAGCTCGTTAATATAAATTGTATAATGTCTTAAGACTTACGCCTTTTTTAAAAGGCACTGTCGCCCTTTGAGGTCCTCAAGCGACAATCAAAGCGACGCGCGACACGACACGCGACAATTTAAATCAAAGCGACATTACATAGTGCATATATCGTGCGGTTGTCGACTTTTGACTGAAACCCATGCAGCTTGGCACACGACAATCAAAGCGACGCGCGACGTTGCAAGCGACGCACAACGATATTTCTAGAAAATATCGCGCAAAATAGCGTGTGTCGACTGCCGATCCTGTGTAGATGTTAGTAAAAATGGCAAAATTAAACGGCTTAAACTTACAATTACCCATAAAATGGTCAAAAAGGCCTAACGTTGAGTTAAAAACGGCACCAAAAACGGTTGGTCAGTTTGTCAGTTAATCAGCAATAAAAGATATATCTCCGTCAATTTTGGATGTGCTAAACACATTTATTCCCCAGTGATCGTTGCATTATTTTTCTTGAACATAGCTGATGTCGAAAGGCATATAGCAATTAGCCCGTCCGTTCGCTTTTGCGTCCGTCCGTACGATGTCAACTCAAAACTATCCATTCCAATAAAACTTTCATAATTTTTCACTGAACTTCTTTTGGACGTATAATGAAAGTCCATATTATTGCTTAACCCAAATTTTACCTCATTTTAACAAAAAAATTCATTGACAATTACTTACTTGTAGATTTAGACATGAATTTCTCAATTCTGTGTCAACCCAAAAACAACGCGTTTAATCAAACATCATTACCTTTCGCTACAAAGCTGTTATACTTTCATGGATGTTATCTATGAACACTTTCATCATACCCACCTTACCTTAACTCGTTTTGACCTTAACAATTATTGCTTTTAGATATCAATACCGACACAACATCCATTACATCAATAAAGCCTGCAACAAAGCTTTCATTATTGCATGCCGTTTTCTTAGAACACGATCAACACATCCCTAAGAATTATTCACGTTTAATCGTCGTTTCAGGTTTAAGATGTGGACTGGAAAAGGACGCGCTTACCCTACCACAATCAGCCCGGCCGAGTTGAAGAAAGAAAGGAACAACAAATGATAAGAGGACCGGATTGATCAGATCCAAGACCAGATCGACAGGAATACGGTCGTTTGAAGTGCAACATGTTTCGTATCAATGACACTAAGCAATTATTTTTTTCTAAACTTATACCCAAAGTAGCTTCAATTGGTGGACCATACGCCATATTGGCTTATTGATTTTTTTATTTGCCGGACTCGGTATAATTTCTAATTGTAAATCGTGGTATGATAATTAGCCTCCTGACAGTACTTTATTTGATAAATGTTTAGCTATCCAATTACTTTTATATTTGCCAGAGTTGTCTTGATAAAATAGACGTACACTGTGCATATTATTTTTTCAAAGAAAGGGTCCCTAAGTAAGGCGTGAGTGAACATAAAAGTAATTTGTGTTATGACAAAATTAACATAAGGACCATTCAAAAACAATATATGGTGTTATATCCTGATTTGTGTAACTTTAAGGCAAGTCGAATACAAATTGGTTCATTGTGCATTTTTTAGTTTAATAATACGACGATTTGGCTTATTTTGTTCTCAAAAACAATTTAAATATAAATCATTTCAGGTTTCTGAACACATTATGGTTGTTTATTCACGAAAGAAAGAACATGTTAATTGTAAACGGTATGTCCATACTTTGCGTAAGAGATTTAACTTTGGGTATGTAAAACAATAAGGTTGTTAGTTTACTGAAGACTTGAAAAACGTCAGTATGACAGTCCATACAAAAGGCACGATACTTAAACGAAATAAAAATGTAATAATAAACAGTCCGTCCATGCTTGTTAAGTTACGATTTGTTATTCTGTGCATTACATTTTTTTTTCCGCAAATCTTAACGTACCGTTTATACCGTAGAAATTGGGCATACTTGTCTTCAGACGATTGGTTCAAACTAAGTGGATAAAGAAAGTGTTATCAGAAACCGTTTTGGAGCACTTAAGTTCATTCTTAGACTGTTGGAGCAAACTAATATGATTGAGTAGTTGTATTAAGAAAACGTTATTGGAGGAACTTCATTGTTGACTTGCAGGCTACTAGTTAATTGGTGCGTATAACGTCCTACTCGCGATGAGACTTAAAGTGGCTTGGATCGACATCTTGAAATTCGTGTTGCTTCATGTTAATAACTTTGTTTTTATAAATGATGTGTAGCTTCTTCTATATCAAACGTGCTTTCTACTCTGCAGACCAAAACATCATGTAATGCTTTGGTTTGATCGTTGAGCAGTGTAGGTTCATGTAACCTATATGCTTTTCTCTATTATAATACAGAAGAAAAGGATTTAAATTAAACGGAACGAATGCGTCATTCATTCCACATCTGCAATCACTACCACTATATCACTGTGCATACAGGTATGAAAACGTCTATGTTGATGTATTGTAATTTTGTATAACAGCAGTGTATTGACACAGTTCACACAGCGGCGCAACCTTTACCACTCTATTATCAAAAGTGTGTGTTTCGGCGTAAGCTAAATAATTATGTAATGCGTTTGTCTATATATCGATACAATCGCCAAGGATACCAGGGAAAAAGTCGACAGGGTTGAACATCAAGTCGACTCCGGGGGCGTTGATATTGAGGGTGCAAGGCGAAGGATTTCGGGCCTGGAACAGCACAACAACAAACTAAGAGAGCGTCTGTTCAGCAAAAACGACTTACTATATTTATGTTTTTTGTATTATCATTTTGTTAAACTCTCGAAACTGTTAAGTGTATGTGTAATACAATTATGTTCTGTTCTGTATATGAATTATAAGAGTTCTTAAGTTTTTTAAAAGAAGTTAACGAATCTTATTACGTTAACAGTATAACTGGTATTCACCGAGCAGATCGTGTTTATCGAAAACAGTGAAACTTGATAGCCTTGAAACAATTCAGCGGCTATCGTGTGTCGTTAGTAGATTGATTTGCTTTTAATATAATTTGTACAAACATATTAATAACATAAAATAATGATAATAATAAAGGTAGATTGAATATGAGGCTCGTTACATAACCTGCTAATTTAACAAAAAGCGTAAACAATATGGATATCCACCTTAAGTTAGTTTATTTTCCACCGCGCAACAAGATGAACACGTACACGGTTTCGGACATATCCTTTTACATATTAACTTTCATTGTTGTCAACTTTGCCAAAATCAATAATCGCAATAAACACGGCTTGACATATAAGTGTGTAGAAGTATTTAAAGAGAAAATGACTGATTAAATTGTGGAGCAGTGTATTGCGCCTTTTGACAGAGCATTTAGTAAGTACACATTTTTGGATTATATAAATTATAATTATTTTCATACGCAGTGTTTTTGTTTACATTGTGAAAGGTTTAAAAGCGAATTATTAATTTTACATGATATTTGAGTCATGTTTACACGTAATATCTTTAGTTATTGCGATAATCTATAAAGCCACATTAACGCTTAAAATCAACGAATATTTCGTAAAGTATTTCGTAAAATAAAGTTAACTAATAAAAATTCAGTGATCCTTATAGCGGAATACGGTATTTTAGAAATTTTCTTATTTTTGTCATTTGTGGTTTACAGTCCCTTTAAAATATTGATAATGACATATATTGAGTCAAATTATTTTTCAGCTTGGGTCAAATTTTATACTTGTACATAAACCGCTGATATAATTTTAATCAACAAACTTATGTAATGAAGAAAAAGAGTTCCCAGGTTTACTTCACCTAATTGACTTTGACAAAGCATTTGATTCATGGGCGTGGTCCTTTGTACAGAAGACTCGTTATTTAATTTCGGTCCAAACATAAAGCGTTGGTTTCACGTTTATATAAGGAGTGTTAATCAGCTGTTTCTCACTGCGGTTAGTGATCTGATTTTTACCATATTGAAGGGGGCTGCATGATATGAGATCCCCTCTCATGTTATATGTTTATCCTCTGTGCTGAAGTGTTTTCACTTTTATTGAGAGATAACAAGAATATAAAGGTTTTACAATTAATGTAATTGAACATAAATTATACCAGATTGCCGACGATATTACTATTTTGTAAGACGGTACTGAACAATCATTTCAGGTCTTAATTTAAATTTTGATAAAACAAATGTTGTATGGATTGGCAAGCACACATATAGTTCCGATACCATAAAAACAAAATGGAAATACAATTGGATGCAAAACAGATTTAAAATGCTTGGAATTTATTTCAATGTTGACATGTCAAAATTATTGCAAATACGTAACATTACTATTAAAACATTGTTAAAATTGAAAATATTCAGAAAAATTGGTAAAGAAGAACACTTAACACCAATTGGAATGTTTGTAATTGTAAAAACACGTATTGTGTCATAATTCAATCACTTGTTGATAGCATTGCCTAACCCACCCAATACCATTTTAAATTCAATAAAGACTTCTAATATGAGTGTTATAAGGGGCGGGAATGGTAAAATCAACTTTACAACAATCGTAAAAGAATATAATGAATGAGGTAAAACAATGATACATCAATATGCATGTATTCCTGCATTTAAACCTACTTGGCTACAAAGAAATCAATCCGTTAGGGGAAATTGGATAGATTTCACACAGTTGTATTGTGATACTTATAAACTCTTTAACTGCAGTTATCATTATGCTTCAAAGGGACTTGTTCACAGATTTGGCATGTATCGAAGTTTGTTATTTAATTCTTTAAACTGATAAATTTAAACATCGGAACTAAATAGCTCCAGTATAAAACAAGAAGAAAAAATAAAGACAGAAAAAACGTAATCCACACCGGGACTCGAACCGCTGACCCTGTGAACAAAATCTAGCAATCCGTATAATGTCTCAAAATATAACGATACCAACAGAACTCTCCAAAATATTCAATCGTTTCGCATTTGTAACGCTTTATAATGTTCATGTTATAAAAGCGTCAAAAGATGCATATACTGGATATTTTAGAGCATGGTTAATGTTCAGTTTTACTGTATTCTCCCAAATATCATAATTACAACGAAAATTTGCAGATCTGAAACAATTTTTTTTCAATTTTGTCAATTAACCAAAACGTGACCTAGACCCTTTAAATATATCAAACATAATTTCAAACTCTTTTGGGTAGATGTTTTAAAAAAATCCTCTTTTTATTGTGGTTCATAGGAAGTAAACACAGAATAATTCTTGTATTATCCACTTTTTTATAACCCAAATATTTAATGATATGCATTAAACCATCGTGGCATGCAAGTGTTTTTTCCATACAAATACAAAAAAAAATCGTAATGCTATTGGCCAATGAATTTCCTGATACATTAAATCCAGTAGAAATCTAAGTCAAAAGCGATCGTACTGATCATAGTCGATACAAATATTAGTTTTTCTTTATATACGTTGTTTCCTCTTCTGACGTTCGTAAACGTTGGAAAGCAAGTTCCATACATCCTTACCGCCCTATTATTTATTATAGTTTCTTTACAACAAAGACTCTGAAAATATCATTAGTGGACGTCCAATATTTTAACGCTACATATTATCATCGTATGCCTTTTGATTGTTATTACACAATGACTTATCATCAAAAACTGAATTACCATAATCAAAAAGATTTTTCTTTCAGAAATATTTATATATAAATATCATAATACATGCCTACTATGTATTTTATCTTGCCAAATTTTAATAAATCATATTTATTAATTAAAAAAAATGCATTTCAATGCATTCCACCGTTTATAATGCAGTGCAAGTGCTTTACATGCCGTAACATCGAAATCGAGTTAATAATTCCGCTTGACTACCCTGGCTGAAAACACTGTCGTAGAGAGGACGTTTAGGGGCTTTGATACCTGTATACTTAAATAAATAAGATAAAAATCATAGGTACAATATATTTTAAAATACATACAATTATACACAAACTTAAAAAAATCTCTGCATACTTGATTTAAAAGAGGTCCGATACTTCTCGTGTTTATTTTAGATTGCAAATTGCTGAATAATTAATTAATTTAAATATTCGACTACGGTGCGAAATACATTATACTGCCAATATGGCATTTCTGGCATTTCTGATAATAAGGTCATTATGAAATAAACAAAAAAAGTTCTCATAGACAGTCTGATGAGAGGGACACTGTTTATATTTAAAACGTGTCCATGAATTAAAATCTTCCTTTCCACGGGGTTTCATGAACTATTAAACTTAACAATACTATTTTACTAGAGATTCAAATGAATGTTGAAATGATTTATTCTTAATTTTAGAGTTTTCATCAAAACATATTAATACAGCAGTATCGTGTATTAAAGGGAATTTCGACTGATATACCTCGTTTGTTCAATGGCTATGGTATAGAGTTGTTCGCCTTTATATTATCTACAAGCATGACTCATACATATGTGACAGATATGTGGTTCGAACTTCAGTGTATGGTTGTGTGAAAAACATGGAGATACGTTCAAAGGTATTTCTATGGTTTTATTGTTTTGACGTATTGTGTTTTATTTGTAATCGCGCAGCAAAGTATATTGAATGAAAAGACTGTTTAAGTTATCGCTGAAATTTGTATTCAACTTTATTATATAGGTCTCCATTACTAGCGTAGCTGTATCTATTTATATCAAGACAAATATATAATTTACCCGTTTAAAGTAACTGGACTTGGTAACTGTATAAGATACTTTTCAGCACTCTAGAATGTGTTTATTTTCAATAAAACGCATGCATATACACAATAATAAACGAAACACAGTAAAAAATACGCATCATCTTGTAACAAGCACACACTGGTACATAGCACACGATAAAAGCGTTTAATGCATCATACATGCGTTTTACAATCTGCATTTGATCTGCAATCTGCATCCTCAATTTCGACTTCTAGATAACAATAAACATTGAGTGAGCGAAATCACGATAGGTAATCACTATGCGATATCACGCGCTCTCACGTTATCAATTTGTCCGCAAAACGTATTTCCGGGTTCTTGCCCTTGTCTGTCTAAGGGTTGAACAATTGAAAACACGCATCGTAATCACCTATGCAAAGATACAGGAATGTACATTTTCCATTCGCATCAAACTCTTTCGAACATAAAAATAATCTTATAAATTTCTTATCAAAGGCATGGTTTCCGGTGAAAAGTGAAATTATGCCCGTTTTAAATTTATTGAATTATTTGTCGTGGATATTGGTTTTAAGATATGATAAATAGATAAATTGTGCGCTGAGCGTGACACTTATGTTTCTAGTAATGCGTTATTAATATGATCCTTATTCAAGCATACAGATCAAAACGCAAAGTGAATACACAATGATATGTTGCAGATATGGTAAAAAAGTGTCTTAGATATAAGATATAATAATTTCTACGCAACAAACATTTCTTTTTACGCAGAAATCTTGATTATATATAATTTTGTATATGCTTAATAATGTTTAATAACATCTTGCGATCTCACAATCTCGAACTATACTCTTCGCATGTATGTTGCGATATCGCACCGATTGTTTTTATCGAGTCCTGCTTTAAGGTTTACAGTTAACAAAAACACGATTTGAAAGTACTAGACTTTGATCCGTGACCAGGTAATTACAATGCGAGGCTGTGATAATGCCCGGGTTGACAGTGAACACATTTGCAATCCAAGACCAATGCCTAAAGGTACAATTCAACACTCGGGTCGGGCACATGCGCTTCCATCTTATCCTAGATCACAGGGGCATTTTTAAGTGACCCCTTCAGTTCGCAGTTGACGACAAGTAGATGCTTATCGCTCATTCACTACATTACTTTGAAAAAACCGTAGTGCCATCGCTTACTTGATTTGTCCACTCGGCACTTTACTACTCTACTAGATTGTTTATAGCAAGTATCATTTAAACTCATTTGCATTAAGACGTTGATCCACGCTCTTCCCCAAAATTGGGCTATATAACAGGTGAATAGACTTGCAGTTGAGGAGTTCCTCTATGTGTGAAGTGTTTCCTCCTACCATGTTTTTTTTTAAAAATATGTCTGAAACTACCTTATCAAGATCAAGAAAACTCCACAGCAACCACATACAAAACATAACTTTCATATCAATAGAAGTTTCCCGGTTCAAATATGTTTTGATTTTAATGACGTTTGAATCAGGTCTTGTAGCTTTTATATAAAGTACAGTTCTGTGTAAAATTGATTGTATGTGTAAGTATTGGCTGTAACGAATATTTGAAAATTAGGCTCATACGCGCCATTGTGCTTAAAAACCCTGTATAGAAAGGCCTGATGATATTTAACCTGAGTATAGCTTCGTTTTGATTCGGCACAAATTATTAAAACTGAATTGAATGTATTTTTCTGTTTGACCTATCCGATAACGCTTCTTTTAATATTCGTCTAAAACATCTCTACCAAATGGTTTGCGGTGATAATATGTTGTTTAATTTTATATATTGAGGTGTGTTTTATTGGTTAGTTTATTGAATTATTAATTGAAAGATTGATAAATGTAATGTATAATTAAACCGTTCTTTGAGCCCCCACACCTATGAAGCCGAGCCCCATCCCCCAGATACAATTCTCAATTTCGCAGCGTCTTCGTATTTGTAACCTTTGGATATGCAATGGGTTAGAACGTTAAAACAACGTGATAGAAAAAACTTACAGTGCAAGATCGCGATATCAATTGTGTGATCTCGCATCGTTATCTCGAAGCACTTTTCAAAATTTTCGTTTCTTCGAATCGTATCCTCGCGCGTTTTTATTAACGATGTTAAAATTGCCAAAAAAATAAGTGGCCACACGTAACACCGTATTCTGTAATCTGTGTCAGCCATCCCATAAAATTCCTCATATAAATCAACAACGGTTGTTCCGACTGAATAGCGCAATGAAATCACAATCTATGTATAGAATGGCGCCGTGATTCAATTATTGACTACACATATGACCTCGTTTCACCAATAATAGATAGAAATAAAGAACATACATATGATAATTAAGAACACTTATCTTTTTCCATACATATATTATGATTTGAACATACACATATCTCGAATGAATATTCATAATTGATTGCAATTGCAATTCTAAAGGTCACAGGTTTTGGTTCCAAGTCCTTCTGCTCTCTTGGTTGTTCTTTGTGGAACAGTTTACCAGCTGAAATATCCAGTATTGGAAGATTACCTTCCTTCAAAATAGCAGTTAAGAAGTACCTGATGGACAGTTTATAATATTCTCATTTTTATATCATTATTATCTATGTATCATTATTGTTTCGGTAAAGGAATATTTTACTCAGTTCATCTAGATCTAGCCATTTGATAACTTTTTATAATTGCTGAAGTTGTGATATTGTTTTTATCATCATTCCTTTAGTTGGTATTAAATTATTTTATTTTTTTAGGTTTTAAGGACATTGCGTTATCTGTAAGCTTGTGTCTTAATTTCAAGTATTTTTTAGTTTTTTTGTTTATATCCATAACTATTATTCTTTATATTACTTTATAGACCATTCCCTTCTGTGAATATTAAAGTTAGGTCATTTATCTGTGATATCATTCCATTTAACAATTTGTACTAATAAGAATTTTATTATAAGGTTAATGTTTAAAAGCTACTTTTTGTTAGTTTAAAAGCTCTCTATGCCATGTCACCAGCACAAAGGACCATAATGGAAATAAGAGTCGTTCTGTTTTGTGTTATCATTGGTGTTGGTGTGCATATCATGGTTTATTTATTCTCATGTATTCTACGATTCTGTATTATACATGTTGTTTTAAATGGACATGTTTATGTATTCCATGCCGAAATAAATCTAATCTAATCTAATCTATAATTAAGTACACAATATAAATGTGTATTTGTACAGTACATATATGGATAATTTGCAAAATATATATGATTAAACTATATGAATATGACTTAACTGAGCGTATACACACACATTAACCACATAAATATGCACAATTTTACAACGTTTGACACACCATATGACGTTGACTACGCATAATTCGTTACACAGTGTAATATATATTGTTTCGACTTAGAGGAATTACACGTTTTAACCGACTAGAAATTTTCTGCTATAGCTTTTTTACTAAATAAGTATGTAGGCTGTGAAATAGATATTCGATTATGTGAATATATTTAACATATTTACACTGACCTATCGTGTCAGTAAAATTTGGTTCAAACGTATGTTCAATTCTAGAGAATGTGTCCATGATTTATAATTAACTTCAATAATCCGCTTATATTATTTAAATCATCAACTCTACCTTAAGGATATTTATATACGTTGAATCACCGTTGCATTCAAGTATTCATTCCCTACAATTAATACGATTGTGTAATTATATTAGCAAACAGTTTTCCCGCTGCATTGAATCCACAATAAATCTAAGTTAAGACCGATAATAGTCATGTAATTAGACAATAACACTAACTTCTAGCAGATGCGTTGTTTGCTCAACTGACGTTACAAAAAATTGGAAAGTCAATTCATAGCTTTTTTCATAACCCTATTTTGTCCATAGTAGCAAAGAAATTTATATTTGGAGAATACTCACCATTAACGGACGATTAATTTACTATCTTACCTTTTGGGATCATAGGTATATGTGTCGTTCATCCGCAGTGTTTTAACATTTAAAAAATGAATCGCCAGAATGACAAAGATTTTTCAGTCAACAATTTGTTTATCTAAAGATAATATTTTTCAACTATGTATTATTTCTTATCAATGTTATTGCAGAAGTGTACACTAAGAGCGAGAGCCTAGGGACAGTTATACATTCAAAGGATGGTAAACACTATTTATCGTAATGATCATTAAATGCATGTGCAATGTGAATTGACATTCACTATTTTATAATTTTTCCGGTGTTATTTAAATAAACAAGTATGTTTTTCAGTCTTGTTACGGTATATGCTTAATTTATACATAATTCTAAGCAACACTTAAAAAAATATTCATCGACTTTAAGCAATGTACATGTACACGGAATCTTTTTTATATTTTATCTTTATCTTAATTAACCGGTACTCACACTTAACATTATAGAATAAAATTTATTTTCCATGCCGATTGTCAAAGGCTTAAGCTTTATGCTTCATTTTATAATAACATCTGAAAACTATTGTTCTTCAAAAAAAGCGATTGATTGTATATATTCCCGAAATTATTTCGCTTGTTTTCTTTTTTATTCAGGGTTCAGGATCTAGTACAGATTCGAGCTTAGGAAAGGTATTCTAATAACAACATTATAATCAACATTTTGAAATAATGACAATGTATGAACAATATTGAAAATCGATGATAAGTTTGAGCTAAAATACTCATTTATAATAACAAAAACGAGATTTCCTTTAAATTATATGTACAGTTACAGCATTTTATTTTCAGGGGCTTAACTTAATAGTATGATAATTTGTATAAACGTTTGCTAGTAAAGTAACGTCTGAGTAGGTTTCCATAGGTGAACTACGACTGATTGACATAATATGTCGCGAGAACTTAATATAACACTATTAGATCAAGTGAGTCAGTCGTAGGGAAGGCTTGAATTTAAGGTGCAAACGACTTAGAAAGTCATCACCCGACACTAACAAAAGCGAATGCTTAAGTAAGTCATGGGAACGAGACAGCTAACCTCTATGAACGTTATAACATGCCGTCGGAACAGGATAAGTAACACGTTGTACGCATGTGTAAAACAGGATGATACAAGGGAGACTAATATTATTAAGTATAATACTCAACAGACAAATTAGCGATTTTGAAACTGTGTTCAAACTGTGTTATTTGCGATTGGTTGATGTTATCGTTATCACGAGTAAGTTATCTCGGTTCAACGAGTCATTCAGTCGTTCCTATGGTTTAATGAATATATGTAGTTCTCAAAACTTAAATAGTCGTTACCATGACTAAAATTTCTAACCCACGAGTAACTATGTCGTTCCCATGAGTTAGTTATATATTTTATGTAGAGAGATACATAATCGTGGTAACGACATACAAAAATGCAAAGGTCACATCTGTACTACCGCTTCTGACAGCTTTCAGGTACCCAATTAGCGATTGCTTGATTAAATGCAAGAGACATTTTTCACTTGCTTAATATGTTTTTTTTTCAGTCTTTATCGTATAGTTCAGTTTCGAACTCAAATGAAAGTAATGCTAAAGTCGGGGATAACTGGATGAGCAAGATTTACTTCGATCCAGAGGCAGGCAGTTCAAATGGAGAAAAATTCGATAATATTATAAATACAGACCTTATGACTAAACTCAAAGGACTTGTTGGCGTAAATGAGAAGATTAATAAGGTGTGGACATATAAGTCGCCACTATTTTGGGCGCAGCTTCCTAGTTCAGTGTTTCATCATAGATTTGTCGTTTTTCAAACCGACAAATGGTGGTGGTCTATTGAAAAACATTCAGACGGTATAACGATTCAACGAAGCAATAAATGCAATGCTGTGGTGGAATATTACAGACAAAAGCCTCGTAATTCCCTGACGCAACTTAACGAGAGTGAAGGAGAAATGGGTGTGTTTAATCTTATTGAATGGTTGTATTTCGGATATGAACTGTGGAGACCGTACCATTACATTGCCAACAACTGCCAACATTTTGCTGATCGTGTATTCGAGCGTGTGAAAAGCCCTTGTCATGACAGAGCATATGAGGAGGAGAAAAACATGTCCATTTTATGTCTAGAAGATACCGCTGAATATGATAAAGAAACCAGCCGCATAATAGCAAAAGAGGAGAAAAAAATGTCCATTTTATGTCTAGAAGATACCGCTGAATATGATAAAGAAACCAGCCGCATAACAGCAAAAGAGGAGAAAAAAATGTTCATTTTATGTCTAGAAGATACAACTGAATATGATAAAGAAACCAGCCGCATAACAGCAAAAGAACTTCATATCATGGTATGTAAAGAAATGAAAGACAATATTTACAAAGTCGAGCTTTGTTTATTGTTGAAACACGATCGTTTGTTTGTCATTTGTGAAACCAAAACATGGGTGTGGTCCATCGAAAGTAGTTCAAACATTATTATAATTCGTCGATTTGAATAAAAAGAATCGTTAAGCAACAGATTCTGCAAAAGTTCGAGTTCTGCTAGTAATTACACAACCATCAGAATTGGTGCCGCCAACAGGCAAATACATGATCTAATGGCATGGCTATGTAGCATAAATATACGCAAAGGAGTGTCGGATTTGGCCGTATGTTACGATATATATGAGTATGTGGAATTTCGAAGATGATTGTTGTATTTCGCTGTATTTCTAAAGCAAATGGTGAGTGTTTTGGAATTGCATTCTACGAGTGTGTACAAATCCAAGTAATACGTATGCTTAGAATGTCTTTGCTCCACCAAGGAAAATTTATAGGGCGTGTATTTTGTTTGAAAGCCACGTGTTTACTGAGTATTTTGATGGTTGGCTGCACAATTGTTCTTGGTAATTTTGTAAGTTACATAACTTTAAAGGAAGGTACCGTCCAAATGAGCCCATCGTCTGTATAAAGTCATGAGTGTGTAGATGCCAATTATTTTTGCAAAACAACGGGTAAAAACCAATATCATCATGGCTAATTGTCAATGAGATACTCGATGAATCCATATATCGTCAATATTTGCACGTTTGGTCAAGATTGAATGAAAAAATGAAGTTTATATCCATAGAATTATGTATATAATTAGTAACCATCTTAACTTGAGTTAAAGCCCCTTTTGCGAAAATAAAAGGCTAATTTGACTTTAGATCTCTGGAGTCTCTGCCTCCACCCTTATGAGCAATTTGTATAACACGTTTTCAAAACCTTTTTCGGAAAGAAACCGAGTATTTTGCAGGTTAGCTGCACGGTGGTATTAGTCAAATAGTCGGTTATGTTAATTTTAAATGATACACTTAAAATGTATCCATCGTTCAGGAAGCGTCAGCACGTTGGTGAACGGAATTGATAGAAACTTAATTTTTGTAATCAGTCACGAGCTGTTGAAAATTATGGATAATGAACCGTATTTGACCATGTGCGCTTTATTTATTGCCATCTTTTGTTACTCTGGTTTTAAGCTTCCTTCCACCACCCTATTGGTATTTTAGTTGATTTTTTGTTATATGTTTTCTGACCGGTATATCGATTATTTGTCAGCTTAGCTTAACAGTGGATTTGTTTTTTAATTTTTCAGTAACACATTTACTTAGGGTACACTCTACATGTATTCTTTATCCATATAGTAAACTCTTCATGTCTTTGGTGTGTTGACAGAACTTTTGTATATCGTGTTTAACCCTAGAATCGTGTATATCATGGATATTACGCCGTTTTAAATCATGCATACTTGTATAATTGCCCCTTTTCTTGCGAACATAAATGCAAAAATTGTCTTCAATGCCGCTGACTACAAGGTTGTGGAACATGTTTTGCTATCAGTTATTTTCTTGCTCCTGAAAGTTGCATGTATACTGAGTATTTTACTGATTAGTTTCACATTAGTTGTTTGTAAAACTCCTTTGTTATGATGCATTCAAAACATTGCTGTCTTCCATTTACTTTTTATTTTGTAATTGATAATATAATACTCATTGACTTATTTGGAAGCTAAGTGTTTAACGTAGTATTTCAACAGATGGTTTATTTCAACTTCAATTAACTGGTTAAATAGTCTCAAGAAATATGAATATAATTTTTATTTGCTCAGTAATCTTCCAAATATGAATAATTCAGCAATGATATTCCGATGTCAATGCAGATCTTAGAAATTGTCTTGTAGAAATAAATAATGTCAACAATGTGTGAATACATTTTTCAACTTATTTTCATTTCTTGATTGACAAGTTGGACTACCCTGTGTCAGACAAATTAGACTAGCCTGTGTCAGACAAGTTAAACTAGCCTGTGTCAGACAAGTTGGAATAGCCTGTGTCAGACAAGTTGGAATAGCCTGTGTCTGACAAGTTGGACTAACCTGTGTCAGACAAGTTGGAGATAGGATTTCCAAATCTTTCCTGATATTTGTTTAAATTATAAACCTTAACCTGTAAGCTTGGTATGGTCTATGTGTCACAATTGTCGAAAATGAAAACAAAATAAAAACACATCAATGCATGTTTTGTCTTGATGTCAAGAACCAAAGATTAGCTAATATATAACATCTATGCGGCGTGGGGATACGCGTCGGCCGCTGCCGCGCCATTTCTAGTAATTTTTAGATTTGATCGAGAATGTAACCCTCCTCCCAGTAAGGCTGAATGGGTCAAGTTCCCCACGTGTACTTCCCCGTACCCCCCAAATTGTTTTAGTACCCAAAATTGTTCGTACCCAATTTTTTTTCGTACCCATTTCTGTTTTCATATCAAAATTATTTTTGTACCCAAATTGTTTTTCGTACCCCCATTTTTGTTCGTTCCCACATTTTTTTGTGTACCCCATTTTTATTTTTGGCATATTTTTTTCGTACCCAAAAGTTTAGTACCCAAATTGTTTTTCGTACCCAAAATTTTCGTACCCACATACACAATTGTGGTGATGTAAATAAACTTAAATTTATGCTTTTATATCCATCCTCTTCAAAAGCATCGTCACACCAGTACTGTCAGTTCTTTGATTTCCTTATATAATGCATATTAACGTTACATTATCCAGCTACGAACTTGCGGTATAATATATGAACGTGGTAAAAGAAACTTAGCAGATAACAATCGATTTCAATTGAGTAATGATTAATTTGTAATTATCTCGACATTACTTAAGTACCATGTAAATACCTACGCACAGTATAAAACATGTATATTACATTATAATAGAGGTATATTTCGATTGTTGAATACTGATTTAATTATGATACTGATACTCTTAAACTAAGCAATTGCGATTCACATATATTTTTGATAGGCTGTGATGATTCAAGAAAACATATATTGCTGAAAATCAATATGCCACGGTCTAGTGTCCAGTAAAATATTGAATTAAATTAAAAACAACTTTAACATGAGCTGATAGAGCTTATGGGCATAACTGAGAACCTCGAAGGGGTGGTGGTCTATCGAAATCATTCAAACGGCATTATGATCCAGTGCAGCAAATCACTTTTGGCTGAGGATGAAGAAAGAGAAGGTCAGATTGCTATACGTTTTTATGTAGACATAAATATTTATAATTTTGACCTACAATTTCGGTTCCAGCTCAGTATTACCAGAGGCTTAACACGTCGAAGAATGGAAGAACACGATTGACTTCGGCACTAAAGCGCACAATGAAAATGTAAAATTTACGATGAAAAGAAGTTGCCTTTCTTAGGGAACCCGTTACGAAAAAGATAGTAAAGAATAATGATATTCTTAACGTATGGGTGTATTAAGTACCAATGACTGAAATTCAACTTACGCGTACGATATTTGTACCATATGTTTGTTGTATTTGGGACACAAGATAGGTGGTCGTGGTCCATTGAGAAGCACACGCACGGTATGAGTTTACAACGAAGCCAAGTGTGTTCGCCAAAACATGACCATTACAAGCACAACCCACACAACCTTTCTATAGATCTGATGCACTTTACCGAAAATGCTCCACAATCATGAGCAACCTTTTTAATAGTTCTACGAGAAGGAGTTGCATAAAAATATCAAAATTGGAACCGCAAGGATTTGCACAAGTTGTTTTCAATAGCTGCACTTTAAATGTGCTTACTCAAAGCAGCATTTGGTTTTAGCATTATTTGTATTTGCTTCGTTTTATATAACAACATTTAAACGATAGTACGTTTAAGACGAGTGATGTCCCAAAATATCATAGACAATTTGCACAGATGCATGATTTTGCACACAAAAAAAAACAAAAAAAAACAGACATGGATTTAACCGTTTTGGTATTTGGAGCATGAATATAACATTGAAAATACAAGTACGCTAAAAAATACTGGGTTATTAATCGACGCGCATATGAAAAACCGACACAGGTAATAAAACATTTCATGACATTCAGTGTAGTTTAAATGATTTGAGTTTGGTAAATATTGTCATTCATGGAAAAGGCGCAACATAAATATCACATTAAGTTTCGCAATGTTGTTTTACGTAATTTCGAAAAACGCCATTAACTCCAACCATATAAAAAGTCTTAAGCATAGTATTAAGAAGCGCTTGATTGTCACAAATGCAGAAATAGCGGAGTCAGCAGAATGAGCGGTGCAGATGATTATCAGCGAGCTCTTGTCGAGTTTAAAGCGAAGTTTACATATTTGTTAAACTATATTAAAAAATATATAAATAACAAAGAAGTATCGAGGGGACTTGAACAAGGAAATAAACGATTTGTGGACGTATATACTGATAAACAGAGATTAAACTCCAAAACAACATAACCAAATAATGGCTACTATGTCAAATATCAGCGATCGTTTACTCAATACACATATTCGATAAATCTTTAGTGCTGTTGGTCGAGGCTCATTCGACTATACATTTTATTTTCAAAGACTAATAGCCGTTTCTCGTTGTTTGAAATTCATTTTCTTTACCTTAGGTTTATTTAAAAGAAATGGATGCTATATGTGATATGCTATACATTTATTTAAAATGTGTGTATTGTTCAATTTTTATATTGTTTTATTCATTCATTTTCGTCCACGTTCGAGCTTGAAAGGTGTGTTTTTATGCAAGAAGGTGACAAGCCATAAGTTAAAAATTTCTGAAACTGTCATATAATTAATCAAGGCCAATAACTCCTGACATTTCGTTTGTGCGGAATTACCAGGCAATATGTGCATTCACACATCAGATACTGTCTAATAATATATCAAAGGGAAATAACTCGCTGAACGACGTAACAATTTGCGCATTTGAATCTTTAGGGATGCTTCATTTAAAGGGCCATTAAAAGATCCAGACAATACTTGTCTGAGATCTCGCGTGGAAATGAAGTATGTGACGGACAAAAGGACAGACTTTGAATATGCTGAACAAGATTTTCGGGGGGAAATAGTTATAATCATCAAGAAACTTAATTCCATCCAATTTCGGAGAGCATTTAAAAAAAGTATGTGTATAAATATATTAAATCAATTTTACTGATAAGTTTGGCAACGACTTCTCCATTTCATTACAGAAAAACTAATATTTATTCAATACAATCATTTTCTTACGATAATTATACAACTTAAATTGAGCACTGCCATAAATTGTACTTATTTTAGCAACACTATGTTTTCTTTCTCTTCTTCCGTGTACGTAAATACTGAACACCTAACGTTTTAATAAACACGCTATATTTATCGAAAAACATCAATTAAGCCTGACTAACCGCTTTATTCATCCTTCAGCATATATTCACCACTGTTAATTAAGGGAGACTATTTCTGCCAGACATATTGCACTAGAATTTTTTTTAGAACACTGATTCAAAAGTGTTTGTTGCCAGTGTTGAATTCCGGACCCAGTTGGTCACAACAATAATCTTTGGTTTATGATGTGCATGGTTTATATTCTAATACAAATTTAATTGATAATCCTTAATAAATGTATCACTGTTCAAAATAAGTATATAGTAGTATATAGTTCTACATAACTTAGCCCATATAGATCATGCCAATAAACCACGGCTAATTAAATTTAACAGTTTATATTTTTGAGTCCTAACGTTTAAAATGAGACAGTAAGTGTCTGAATGTAAACTAAGTATAGAATATATACATGTATTTGAAATTTTATCCGAGCACAGCAAATGGATAAACCCTCATATAAAACCGCTAGAAGAGATCTATCGGACAATAAAAAAATGGAGAATTGCTTTGTTTACTATATTTAAAACCAAATGCCAAATAAATTTATAATAGCCATGACAAAAAGCGATTAATAATGCTTATTACTATATACCGATTATTATAAAAAATAACTTAACTACCACGAAATGTTTATTTATTAAAGCAGCAAATTGTCTGTTTAATAAATAAACTGTTCACAGTAGTTAAGTTAATTGTTTATATCATCAGCAAAAGCATCAACCACTTACATCAATTAAGTATTTTCAGTACCACCATCACGATGGATACCCTAATACTACAACATGACGTAGAGGTAACACTAACAGTGTTTATATCCTCACATCTTTTTCACAATTGTGTTAACAACAAAAACCATATGTGTGAGCCAATCTTTTGGGCCATGTATTTTCGAATCCATCAATTCATTGGGGTTATAATGCGGGCATGCTTTATTCCTAATACACCCAAACAAAGCTTGGGGTCTGACCTTTGAACTTTTATTATGACCTTGACATGGAAAATAGTCATTTGGGTATTGTATGAAACACACCGACTAATATATATTGGTGCTAAATTACTAGTATTCTGGTTGTTTTCAATTCATGGTGGAGTATAGAACGGACAAGATCTATTTTGGTAAATAAGGGCTGTTTTTGTGTTACTTTAGCAGAGTTTGACCTTTACTTTGAAGGTAGACATGTGGTATTTGCCCACAACAAATTATCTCACATAGGTGATCATTTGTTATTTCAAACACCGTTTTATTAACGTTCAAGTTATAGAGCAGACATACTCTAATTTGACATTCGATTATGTATTGTGACTGTTGACCTCTACGTTTAACCTTGATCTTGAATGCTAGTAGTTCGTGTATATGACAGAAAGACAAACACGAGAACATACGGGACAAAGTGAATCTTATAAACCCCTCGCCCATTCATCTATTTATAGTACACGTATATTGTTTTGTAATAGTATTATATCTAATTATCCAGCTCTTTATAAAGTCAGTAAAAATAGCAGTGCTTAACTTAAAAACGTAATTCATGAATCGACTAAAATGCATCTGTGTCAGCAAGGACAGAGTGTTAAACCAAGCTAACCAGTTTGTTGTGTCTGTTGTTCAGATTTGACATCAACAATTGCAAGGGAATCAGATATTGTTAGTATCTTACACAATGATTAATGTGATGTGGTACTCTGACATCAATGTAGTTAACACCCATTTAGGGAAGTTATTTTTGCTTCAATAACAATACAACAAAAACACCAAAAGGGAAGTTATGCGTTTTGGTAATGATTTAACAAACCCCGACAACAGGAAGGAGGAAGGTAGCAATGTGTCTTTTGCAAAGCTTCACGCGATAGAGACCTTAACACGCAATCTGAACAATGCAATCTGAACAACACGGAACAAACCTGCCTAACCCTGTGCTCACATGACATCGTTTTCACAATTGTATATGAAGCATCAGGAAGTAACAATAGATTCCTTCAATAAAATATTTGAGCAACCAAACACGCTTACATGTTCAATAAATTACGTCAGAGGCTTGGGCAAATTAGACCAACGCTTCAAATTAACGGAATAATTGACTATCATGTGAAGCCTTAATCAAGAAAGAAAAGTGCACTACAAACATTCTGAAATTAACTGTACACTTTCTTTTTATTGTGAAACATGGAAATGTTTAAAAGTAGTCTTCAAACAGAGTGAAAAAGGGGTAATAACAAAATCATAAAAGGGTATTTTTGCATTTTGCGCAAAACATATTATGAGTTAAGGAATCAAAGATTGAATTACACAAAACAGTACAATTATTTTAATAAACTGGCTAAGTTTGCTAAATTTGTTTTATACTCAATCCTACAATTATGAAGTATACTTGTAAATCTCTCGATAGCTTATACGAGATAATCTTACCTATTGTATAGCCCTGATTGTAAATGAACGTGCCTAGTTGTGCAAAAGATACACATTAGTATAATGAAACCTTGCAGACATTGTTTTTGCAAAATGATACAATTTTAAGAAGGTCTAAGCAATTGACATGCAGTTTTGGGTTCCCATTTATCTGCTACACTAAAATATGTCGATCGGAAACATTTAGTAAAGTAATTAAAATTAAAAATTCTGACAATGCAGTCGCCATCTCCATTACAGATTGGAGCGAAAGATTGATGGGATACCAAATTTACCGAAACAGAAGACAATTTCATTTACAGATTTAAACTTAATATAATAATTGTTTAAATTTCTAGTATTGTGGAGGTTTAAAATTGTGCCATTATATCTAATCCATTTCGTTAAATAATGTATAAATAAATGCAATTTTTAACATAAAACCATCAAATGTGTTCGCAAACTTACTGATAAATTATCATTGTCTCGTATCGAAATTATTTTGCACATTTTCTTTACTTGGACTCAATTCGTATCCCCAATATTTATAACCATAGCAGTGTGATGCGTGTTAGCGAAAGCAAAATTCTAAGCCTTATATTCCCTTCAATCTATGCACGACCACACTTTAACTCCTCTTAAAATTATATCATTCTTTTTTTGATTAATTAGATGAAATTTTCAAAAAACATAATAATGGTTCCTACTTTCTGTGTGATTAATATATTCCGAAAAAAATGGTCCGGCTAGTATAGTGATATGGAATTGGAGAAACATCGAGTCTCCGTAGGAAGCAAAACTTGTAAATTGTATTTAGTTTCACTGACCTATAGACGGAAGTACAGACAGACGGTCCGATCTGAACATGCCTCCTTCTGGGAAAAAAATAAACTTGGTAGATAATGAATCCAGATACATGAATGTTGTCAGATGGCGTTGTTTGTCCATGTGATGTGGAATGTATACCTTGTTAATGGTACAATTATGTGATGTATCACGCTATTTGTCATTCATATTGATTCAGCCATGCGGACAGCGGGTGTCTGCAATTTCGTTTAACACCCATTTACAGCACAGCCGCCTCTGATAACATTTGTCAGTACTGGATTACTTTGTAAATACATAAATGAGTGTAGTAATTTATTTATTGTATGCTTTTGTGACATATTATGCCACATATGGAGTATTTATTTTCAATAACTTCATCGTAAATCCATGTGAACTGTACTCAAATATTTCAGACATCCAGATTTTCAAGATGATTAATTACTCTTTATTTTCGGATAGGTGCATTTGAATAAAAACTATTGGCGTCATATCCAACGTGTTTTACAACCTGATGTCGGTCAAACAACCGGGGCGGTTAAATGCGATTAAATTACTGGATCGTTACATAAACTCTAATTCTTTAAGTTTCAGAAAACTTAAAAGTAATTACGGTGTTAGTATAAAGTAACCTATATGATAGATTAAAACAATGATTAAACTTTGATTAATTTATTTGTGAGAGCAGTGATAACCGCCAGGGAGGGAGCATCTCATTGGAAAGAATACACCTGAACTCAACGCAATTAATTATTTAGCTTAAATCAGAACTGTTGTTAATTATAAAGCTTAATGGTAAGATTTTATATGATTAAAAGTTATATCACAATTTTTTTAATGGTCATGTTCTATATTTTAATTAATGGATTTTTTGTATGCAGACGATTCTACGTGGGTTAATGATCTTTGATTATTTTTTATACTATGCAAAGTTATGCTTGACACAATATGTTTAACTTTATTTCCAGGTTCCTGGCCTCCGTATCGAACATGTACATGGGTGACGTCAAACTGGACAACATGTTGCACAAGGGAATGGCCCAGAAGATGGCGCAGAAGGAGGAGCTACAGCAGGAACATCCGATGCCCCTCCCAATGCAGTCCGGCTTGAGACTGCGTCCCGGGGCCAAGGGCATGACGGACGTACACACGGACTAGCACTGGAAATAGAAACTGGATGATCTGGATTGTTCAATGGTTAACGGACATTGATTTGTATTTTTGTGTTATTATTGTTTTGTTAGTAGGTTTAATGAGCGAAATTGCGTTTATTACAATTAAAAAACGAGAGGGACAACACTTTTGACGTAATTCGAAACTTGTGTGCATGCAATATCTCAAAATAGTTCACCCCCAGGGCTAACATAGCACGACAGAGACATGAATTCTACTATTCTAATATAAGTCAAATCAAATTGAACAAAAAGTGACTGCTAAAAACAAGTGTATCATATTTTAAATATTCGGTTTATTACGATCAAAAACAAAACACATAGCAGACTTTTTTAAATTAAATGAGCGTTTATATTTTGTTTTCTACTGTACGTTATATTAATTTTAATAATTAATAAGTAATCAATACTTTTTTTATGAAAACAAACCATTGATGGTTTATTAATAAGTATACAAATGCGACACTTAAAATTCGTGAAAAAACTGAACACTTTTATTTGAAAAACCATATTAACAGAAATTGATTTTTATTAATGCTGAACATGCATTCAAACAATGCATACTCTTTTTCATTGACTATTTAACATGACGCAATTGAACATAGTCGGTACAAAACTACATCATTAGATTCGTGTTATTGTTCTTGTGTTACCATTTATTGAAATAAACTGTTAAGTTAGGATTTGTTATTATGTGAATTACATTTCGCCCGCAAATCTTAACGAAGTTCAGACCGTAGAAGTTGTGCATAATTGTCTTCAGACGTTTGGTTCAAACTAGGTGGATAAAGTACTTGTTATCAGAAACTGTTGTGTGTTGCACTTAAGTTCATTCATAGACTTTTGGAGGAGCAAACTTACATGATTAAGATTTGTATTAAGAAACTTAATTAATGAGTGTTGGAGGAATTTCGTTTTTGCTTGCTCACTACGAGTTTATTGGTAAGCATAACGTCCTACTAGTGATGAGACTTACAGTGGTTTTGATAGACATCTCGCCATTCGTTTGGCTTCATATTACATAATACAATAACATTTGTTTCGAAACGATGTGTGGCTTCTTCTCTATCAAACATCCTTTCTACTCTGCAGACCAATACATTATATATATAATGCTTTGGTTTGATCATTTAGCAGTGTAGACGAATAGACCTGTTTCGTCAATATGTTGATGTTCAATGCATTTACGGGACACCAAAAATGCACAAATACAGAGAGTTTACGAACACTCTAGCAAGTCGTATTATAATATACCTTTCATGTTAATTGGGGTAGATGTTATCGGCATCAGGCTACCATTATGCTTATTTGCCCGTCCGTCCGTTTGCATGTCTTTAGGCACGCTATTCTATAGCTTCAAAAGACATTAATAACGCGACCTGACAGAGGTAAGCCATGATTGTACTTGATATTGTACAACGGCTAAGACAGTATAAGATGAACTTGAGAAAAAGCTGAAAAAGATGTCCTGGAATCATTCCCATGTGCACAAATTATGTCAAAATTGCAAAAAAATAATCCTGAAATGGTGAAGACCGCATAGTATATCAACACAGCAAATGTGTACTAATCCATAGGCCGACGAATTTGTCACAGAAGATTTGCTTTGAAAATGTCAAATCCGTCGATTAAGAGCTAAATGAAGCTCAAAGACGAACCCATCATTTTGGTATCTAATACTACTGTTTAGCGTCTTTTAGCATCAGGAGACGGTTTGATAGGGAGCGCTGATCATCTACCGTTTCTATTGAAAGTATGCGTGGTGGTATGTCTCTTATGTTGAAAGTTAGAAACCACACAATTGATATTGAAGTAATCGATACTTTAGAACAAAAACATGAATGTCATTAAGATTTGGCTTTCACTTTGTAACTTATTTTTGATTTGTAAACTAAGTATACATTCAAGCAACTCAGTAACGACGATGGAACCTGTCGGATAAGTCATATTCAGCATTTTCTAGTTTTTCTAGTTTGAAAAATTACATATATAATCTTAAATGTTTTAAGCATATTGAATTAAATTTAACACTCGAATTTTCGACAAGTGTTTTGTCAAAACTTAAATGATTGGTGTTTTTTTCTTAATTTGTGGTGCATATACATAGCCCAAAGGTCTTGAAATATGCATATAACCCATTCATATTGTGTCATTGTTTACGTTATTCAGTAACACTAAGAACAGAAACTGGTTAGCGGAGCCTCACGAAAAAGTCTTAACTTTTATTGTATACACCTATTCGATGCACATGAAGCGTTCATTCGAAAGCACTCAATGTAACAAACATGATGTCAGTGCTTGACCGGCACACATACAAAGCATGCAAAAACATCAAGTGATGGCCGAAATATTTCAATTAGAAGTAGATACCATAGGAAGGTCAATCGAACTCGCAAATATGATTTAAACACTTGTTCAAAGTGTGCATCAACTCTTTTATGTATCTGCGTTGTTTTTGTTACATATAAAATTACCCATACTCTTATATTCGACTTCATATGTATATAATTTATTATAAAAGAAAGTACAAGATGTTAATATAGGTTCTTTGCAAACAATCTCTGATACGGTGAAACATGATCATTTACTCATCAAGAAAGTTTTGAAAATCAAATGTAATCTTATGAGAATGTTTGTATGGAAAGTGACCTATTGCAAAACAGCTTAAAATCAAACACGCAACAAACACATACACCTAATTACAAAATTGAGTAACCCCCTTGGAACAGCCAATTCAAATATTTTACAAGACACGATTAAGTTTAGTTTGAACTCCGTTTGACCATTATTATCAACATAAATTGAGAATTAATGGTAGGTACCGGTATGGAGAAAATTATTGTGCGAGGCTTAGACAATGAAAAGAGGGTGAGTTTCATAAAATGTATTTCATTAACGTATGAGTGTTATGCATTCCTAATGCACTATGACTTTTAACGTATTCTATATGTTCCTACTCGAACGGAATAAACTTTTCTTTAACACCTTAAAGCTACATTAGACAGATATGTGCAAATTCTTGTTAAAAAACATGTCCGCTTAAAGACACATGTTGTGTGGGGCAAGTCATTTAATTTGTAAATGATTTAAAAATATAAAAATGGGTTGTAAAGTTCACTCAATATATCAACGCCGATCTTGTAATTTTTTATTAGTTATAGCTACGCTGAACAGCTGTAGCATCTGCATATGTGTCAATGGAATTTTTGTTTACTCTTGAATACAACTCACGCATAGTTTTTTTTTTTCAAAATCACAGACAAAAGCCCCTACAGTGGATTCTTGTGTTAGGCTTGTTCGCCAGATGATTGAATATTCGTTTTACGGACATCCAATTGCGAGCACTGGAGCTGGAAAAACCTTCCTTTAATCAATGCGATTCATGTTTATGATGTTACGTATATTTTACCAGATTGATAAATAACACGGAACTAGTAATCGATAGATTAAATTATATAACCCAACAACACTAAATAGTTCAATTGCTTAATAAATGTGTGCTAAATAACATTATTCAATACCATTCCTATATTTTTAAGCGATATTAAATATTGAAATGTTTGATGTGCATATATTATTAAAAGCAACAAAAGTATAGTTAAAGCATTAAATCTTCTATTAAAAACAAAGTCAATGGTTCTAAATTATTATTTATCCTGATTCATGAAACATGACGATGATTACGACATGTGCGCCCCATTTCACGTTGCATAAACTCCAGCATGTTTGCATAGATTCGCCTATATCGTATAACAAAATAGCTTCGTCCATTGGCAGTTGGCCAGGCCGGGCCTTGTTGTGCGTTCGAGTCGGTATTTAACAGGCTTAACAAGTTGCATTTAATATATTTATTTACGTTTGGGCAGTGTGTTGAACGGATGTTTCGCAAGTTAAGTGTTTTGATGATAACTAAGGACAAATCCCTTTAATCAGCTTGATCAAGTTTGAAGTGAGTATTACGGTACGCTAACTTAAGATCATTTGCAATTAAATATGTCTGCGTGTACTCACCTTGGCATGTGTTTAATGCATGTCTGTTGTTGCATGAGAAATTCAAGCGGATTACGTTTGGAAATTATTTTGTAATATAAATTATTTAAAACATTAAGACTGTATTCACCAGCTTAGATTTATTTACATATATATTTTTGACAAGGGTTAGAAATCATTGTTATTAAAGATTTATAACATGTTTATATTATGGCATAATTTTTTAATAAAAATTGGCGAGCAGCGACATAAATGATTCTTTGTTTACAAATATTGTACTTTTTTTATTTGGTCTCAAAATAGTTCAATAATTTCAGGCGGTTACCAAGTGGTTATACAATTTTATTTGTACCAATTACAACGTTAAATATAGTTTGATAATACAGACCGTTAAATCACGACCATTGGCATGAGAGGATCAGAATGTGTGTGACGCGCAAATTAACTAATCAGTATTCGGCACTATATTGTAATTTCTTTACCATGTCTTTTCTCAGATTTATTGTAACTATAGATATATATATATATATATAGTTTATATGTATTTGTGTGTGATGATTATGTATATTATAACATTCAAGTGTTGACTAACCGACACTTCTATGTGAATGTGTTTTAGTAAATAGTTGGTGAATCCACAGCGTTTATGTTTGCTTATGAATATGCTCGCATCAGAGTATTAGTAATGAATTAAAACAAATATATTGGATGCTTTGGATGACTAGTATTATAACGTAAGACACGTTTGCGCCATAACCACCTATCTGTATGGTATAAGGCCCGTGGCACATACCCACTTTGCAATTAAACTATTTTCTATTATGTGCGATGTGCGACTCAATAGTATTTTGGTTAGCAATATACATGCATTTATTGAGTAAACTTCAAATTATTTTTTCTGCGTAAGTGTCTAAGCTCTTTTCCAACCAAGATGGCCTGCGATAATTTATGCATCAGCAAAATTGAATGCTAATCGAATGAAGCAAATTTTCTAAATAAAAAAGGTAATCCAATCGTGCTGCAATTATATAACATATTCTCTCTGAGGATTAAACTGTACGCAATCAATATTTTAAATTAAGCTGTTAAAATAATCATATATGGATATCTATAACATACATTCTATGTCTGGAAATAATTTTCCCATTTGTTCCAATTGTATGTTAAAATCAGAATGCAATGTGCGTACATATGATGAAATATTGATTTTATTTGGCCTATTTGACCACGACAAGATAAACAATTATGATTCTGACAACCCTTTTCATGACAACTATTATGTGTTGATGTTTATGTTGCTTCCTAATGTATTCGAGATGTTTTTACTATTTACAAAAACATCTGTGCTGAGTTAAACAGTCAATAATTTGGTCACTACATGTAGTGCAAATTATCAAATCATATTGTTCTTCTGGACACAATTTACGGAATCGGTGGCAATGCCTGGAACATAACAATTGTTTATAACTTTACCCATATTAATTAAGCGAACACATTTAAGATTTTGACAGATGCTATGATTTAATAATGTTAGTTGATTTAATTTTTTGTAAAATGATGAGGATCGCCAATAAGAAGTCTTTCACTCGTTATTATTGTCTTCTTAAATATAATTGTTTTTGATAATTTTCTTTTTTACTGATAATTTCAGATGAGTACACTACTAAAAAGAGCCTGTGGACAATTATACATTGCATGCGTGGTAAATACAATTTAATATAATTATAAAAACATGGTATCCAAATAAATAAAGTGGAGTAGACGACATGTAAAAGAATGCCCGTCGTTCCGATAATTAAAATAAATGCCAACATCACGAAAAAATATGTTTAAGCACATTGTCGATCAGTTCAAGCTTATTTATACACAAACCAATGTTCTTACACGAAACATAGACAACATTCGTTTATCAAATAAACGTTTGCTTTTTAAGATACCTGAAAATAATTCACTTGCATATGTTTTATTCTCAGAGTTTTTGGTCTAGCACAAGTTCGAACACAAGTAAAAACAATGTCGGAAAAGATTGGCAGAACAAAGTTTATTTCGATCCCGCAGCAGACGATTTATCTGGAGTTAAATACGATAAAATGCAAATTGAAGACTTTATGATTAAACTCAACCAGTTTATGGCGGAAAATGAGAAGATTAAACAAGTGGAGACATATAAGTCGCCTTTGAGTTTTTGGCAGGTTACTAAAAGACTATTTTATCATAAGTTTGTCGTATTTCAAATCAACGACAGTTGGTGGTCCATTGAAAAACATACTGATGGTATTACAATTCAGCGCAGCAAATATTTTTCTTACGTGAAAACCTATTTAGGACGGAAATATCGCTTCGGGTGGAAAGATATGGAACGAGTCGAGGGAAGAAACGGTATGTGGGATCTCATTGAATGGTTGTATTGTGAGAACGAAGTGAACAATAAGTACAATTACTGTGAAGACAACTGCAAACATTTTGCTGATCGTGTATTTGAACATATGAAACACCCGGTGGCTTATGAACGCGAGAAACGACGGTTCATTTTTGATCTAGAAGGTACCGAAAAATATGGTAAGAAATACAGACGCATAACAGCAGAAGACGTTATTTCTTATGCAGTGGAATGTAAAGAAATGCAAGAAGACGTAACAATGATCCGTACTGTTGAAGTATCGCAACCTAATTTGTCACTATCTCGCTCCTTTTTCGTTTATGAAACAAAAACATTCTGGTGGTCCATCGAAAAATTGTTAGGAATTGTAGTCATTCGTCGATTTGATTCAGAACAATCTTTAATCAATAGATACATCTGGTTTACAGAAAATACGCCCCCTCGTGGAGAATACAAATACATCAGTGAAACTCCCACCAATCAGAGAATGTATGATTGTGTGGAATTTCTATGCAAACATGATAAATAAAATGAGTGACGCACAAAACTATAAGTATATTGAGGTCTTTTTTTATACTAACTTATTTTTATAAGAGATGTTTCAGGTTGTGTTTGACGACTTAACATTGCCCAAACAGGCATTTTAACTTCTTCGTGAATGGCACGACGATGATCTGATTGTTAAACTATCTTATGCTTTGTCGGTTAACTTTTTTTTTATATCAAAGACGAGATAAAGTTCGTGCTCATTTAATTTTAATTTGCCTCAGAAAGTTCCTTTTCTTTTTCTCTGGTTTGTAACCAACCATAGAGTAGTAAAATGGTAATTAAATTGAAATATAATCCATGTTATTACTTTTATTTCTAAATGAAATGTGATACAATGTGATTTTATTTTTACTTTAATGTTTTGTCATTCTGGCTGTGAGGTTTGGAGCTCATTTAAACCATAAATGCTTTGCATTGACCTTTCCAAAGCGGTGACACCGTTGTATTCATATTGTGTGTTTGTAATGTAACTGTCAATAATTGTCATAGCTATAACATGTGTTGTGTTTCATACTGTATTGTTGTTGGTTACAAAATAAAAGACCGCGTTCTCCAATAAGATTTNTTATATTTGAATGCTAAAACAAAGAGTCCGTGTTGTTTACATTCAAACTTGGTTTTAATGTATAAAGTCTCAAAGTAGGCTAAAATACTAAATCATATTTAAAAAAAGAATTTTGTTTTGAGAACTACTTGAATTGTATAGATAATCACAAGCATAGAATTGTGCTGAGTAGATTCCGATTGTGTTCGCATCATTTAGAAATAGAAAGAGGAAGATTTAATACTATTAACGTTAATGATCGTAAGTGTAAAGTGTGTACATCTTATATGATTAGATCTAAATTTCATGTTCTATGTATTTGTCCAATTTATAGAGAGTTAAGGTTAAAATACAACATTAGGCTGTCATAAAACACATTGAAGTATTTCGAAACAATTATGTCAACCAAGTATGTAACACGTATCCGGAAAGTATCGAAATTTATATATGTTGCAATATTAAAACGAAAAGATTCTTCTGTTGCTTCTTAGTTGTCTTAATTCCTTCACATCATACTCATTGTTGTTTTTTTGCTACATGTTCCTGTTTCTTTTGTGTGTTTTTGTTTGTTTGTTCTTTACTTATATTATATATCGACATTATTTGTATGCTACGATTTACGTTCCTATTGTTATGGTATAATAATACTACTAATAATCAATAATGCATACAATAATTCTCTGTATAGCCAAACTTCATCTCACCGTGTATATGTATTTATCATATGATTTATTTTGCCAAAAGCATGTAATGCTGATTATGCGAATAAATAAACCGTATTGCTAACGAGCCTTATGGACGCATGTATACTTTAGTACACGTCTCTTTTTCTTGCAACAATAAGTGTCATAATTGACTTAAAGATCAATGATAACGAGAGACTTTGCTTTTGCCTCTTCCCCGTTTGGGTTATTTGAGGAATTTGTGGTGTTGTCTTTTTCTGAAAGTAACATGCTTACTGAGTATTCGGCAGATGTGATTCACATAAGGTGTTGGTTATTTTGAGGGTTATCTAACATTTAAGTAGTGTACCGTTAAAATGTATCCGCCATCCGTGTGATCGAAAGTTCATTTTTATTCAATCTTGACCGAAGTGTTGTGTTTTTTTTATATTTCCATACAATCTTGAAATAAATAATAATAATTAAAAAAAGTCATAATAGAGTACAAATAAGTATAATATATTAAAATAAAAGTTATAATAGGCACATTAATCTTAGTGCATCTGAATTGTTTTTCCACATTGACTTGAGAAAATAGGCAAAATTTAAAATTTTGCTATTAAACTTTTTAATTGTTCATCTTATGTTGGCCAATCTTATATCGTTTGTGAATAAAAGTAATATTAGTTTTACAAAACGTAACAACCTTTGGATACCAACAACATTGACTTGCGGCCATTCTGTTAAAAATAAACAACAATTTGTACTTTGTAAATACAGTGTATGTAACGATTCATCTTCTTGTAAAAAATGACCGTACGATGAATAATAATACTATTTCTATTTTGTTCTACAAATTAACCGTACTCTCTCAGGCCATGCATTCCCACAAGGTTTTATTGGAATGCAAGTCTGGACCAGATCAGTTAAGAATTAGACATTGTCCTGATTGGTTTTAACTATGGAAATATACACATCCAGAAAAAGTATCATTTTCAGTTTTCTCCCAGTTTTCACCAAATATATAGGACATTCCGCCTTTAATTTCCCTCACTGGTTCCCTTTGTTAAGAGCAAACATGCATTTGTTTTAACATGCATTTGTTCAAACTGTTAATATATAGCCATCACATTATTTGTGTATGATGTCTGTTTTACATTCAAAACATTGTTGTCTTTCACTTGCTTTTAATTAAAAGAAATATTATGTATCAATCATGGACTTATCCCGATGCATAGTGTTTAACGAACACATCTTTCAGCGATGCTATTCATATGTCAATCCATATTTGTGTAAACCTTTTGTTCTGTTCTGTTCTGTTGGTTATTGCCCTACCTTATAACATTGACATCTTTATCATTAAAATCGACTATGAATCCTTTTAAGTTGCAATCTTGTCCACTTGATAATAACATGGAGTGTTAGTGTAGAGATACACAATAGGGTTTGCATGTTAACAATTTCTGAATAAATGTATTCAACTTATTGTCATGTCTTGTTTTCATGTGTGTATTTAAATTAATGTCTTTGCGAACAACTGCTGAATATAACCAACTCTAAGGTAAATGATTTCTTCATGAGGGTTATGGTGGCCCTACATCTCTCGCCTGACTTACAGTTGTAAAATATATGTCGAAGATATAACAAATGAAATGCAGCAATGACATATACGGCTTAATGGTTTCATGTCAACAAAGAACTGTAACATAAAAAAATACACTGATAAACAACAACACACTTTTTCGACCGCATTTTTACTATATGACTCATACACAGACGGTTTAATTATAAATTAATCTTAAATGTACTTTTTAAGTAACACATTAAATGTAATCATGATTGTAAGGGTTTAATCAAAAGTTGTTATGATTGAAAAGAATAAATCAGAAGTTTCTATGAGGGTTGGGATTCAATTAAAAGTTGTAATGATTGTAATACTTAAATCAGAAATTAGTACGCATGTTGTGATTAAGTTCGTATGATTGTGAGGATTAAATCAGAAGTAATATGCTTGTAAGGAATATATCAGAAGTACTTATGATTGTAAGGATTAAATAAGAA
>VMBQ01000454.1:37500-80620 GCA_007657795.1 Dreissena rostriformis
GTCAAAGCCAGTTAAAGGTCAGGTAAAAATACAGCACTTATTTTCGATATCCGTTCTATAACTTCACCATTGATTAAAAACAATCAGAATACTTGTTATCTGGCACATGTGTTTAACTATATGAGTCGGTGTGCTAAGTATGTTTAGCTCAATAAACATATTGATGCATTTAATATCGAATTCATACTTAAAGGCAGAGGTACGGCAAAAGCAGTTTTGTTTGGTAGAAAAAACGCTTGTCAACTCTATTAGCACAATGCATTGATGGACTTCGAAATACATGTTACCAAACTTAGGCTAACCTATATGGTATTTGTGGCGCTTGCAAACCACATCACTACCTTGAAAGTCATTCTTGAATATAAAAGTCAAAATACAACACTGGTGTCAAGCCCTTTTACACAAAAACAGTGACAAAGCAACATGTGCGGGAATAAATCGCCTTTAGTTATAGCACTTCTTTATGTTTAGTAGTAGGGTATCAATTGAGCTTGTGATACTTAAAATCCTTATAGTCGTATAAGGGGTTACTGCTATTGCTGTTGTTATAATAACTTGGTAAATTACTGTGAACATGTCATTTATAAAACCAAAAATGAGTATTTTCTTATTTAATAGGTACCATATTCGATCTTATTGAGTGATGCAAAATAAGCATTATTATTGAGCTTTGTCACTACCAAATACCTTTATAACTACTTTGTGGCGCATCAATGATGATTTCGGCAGCCTTCTAATACAAGCCTTGGTCAAACGTTACAATGGTGTGAAGGCTGTGGCAAGGTTGTAAACTAAGGCTTATGTTGAAAAAATGCACACTTTGTCCCCATTGTACATATTAATCATAGGCAAGAATGTGACTGACAACAGCCCAGGGTACTGGCTTTACTGATCCAAGATACGCATCATTCCCTGCCAATTCAGTGATGCCTGAAGCTGAAAAATATCGATTCTCTTGTCAAAATCCAGAAATCGCGGCAGGTCCAAACTATGGCGTTTCACATAACAAGCATCACGTCAAAAGTAATGGACTTGCGGTTCTTCGTATTGTGTCGTTCGACGCCATGTGAGATATCTGTGTAACATAATAAACTTAAACTATGTCTGACAATCGTAATGTGTTCTTTGCCCCCTCGAAACCTCGGTATAGCCTCCAAAATCATCAAATCTGAGTGGATAATTACATAGTTTACAAATACACCGTTTTGAACATGAGCATGAAAATGAGTAAAAGTAGTCTTCCAACTGGGAGAAAAAGGGGTAATAACAAACTGATAAGGAGTATAATTACTGTTTGCGTATAACTAGTATAGTAACTGTACACTTATAATAGATTTCTTTTAATGTTAACATAGTTAAATACAATTTGCATATTTGTAAGAGATGTTAAATTTTGACACTTTCGATATGCATATATTGTTAAAATTAAAATAAGAATATTAAACAAATTATATCGTTTATTCAAAACAAAGTAATCGAAGTTAAACATTTTTATAATGATTTGTATCAGGGCTGGGAACGAATACCTACGCTGAATTCTGATGAGGTTGGATTTAAAATTTGAAAATAGAAATTAACATGATCTCAAGATAACGCAAGTCGAGTTGATTCTGTTGTCTTAATTGCGAGATGTTGAATTAAAAAAAAACGTGAAGATGTCATTATCTGGCACAATAGATTAAACACGGTGTAGTGTCACCCTTGAAAATTGACTGTGTAGTTATACATTCTTTGAAACGTTCTTTTTCATTCATTTAATTATTTGATTCGAATATTCGGCCGTTTTCGATTATCCGAAAATCCGACGATTTGTTCCCGTCCCTAATTTATTATTTTACCTGAATCATACAACATGAACATGTTTGCTGCATGTGCGTCGAACTACACGTTATTTCCGACCTTTGACATGAACAGTTTTCTTTCTTCAATTACGCGTGCCACTTGTTTTTTCAAATTAACCTTAACTTTATTAATACGTTGGCTATACAATCATAATTTTATTTTTAACAAAGTTAAATATATATAAAAAATACAGGTCGTTGAATCATTACCTTTGGCGCGAGGATCAGGATTTTTTCAGAGCAAAATTAACTTATAATTGTTCGTCACAGTCTGGTATTTTATTTATCCCATTTATCAGATTTATAGTCACTGTGATATATAGAGACATTTTGTGTCTTCTACAGCGTGTTTCGTAGACAAGCTCCTACTAGTACAATTATATTGTTCTAATGTATTCTTTTTTACATTTATTGTAATGTTTGTTTAATATATAATACTCAAATCTCAAAGGAACTGTCAAGCTTTTGACGGAATATCTGATATTAACGACATTATCAAATAACAAAAAAAAAATACTTCTTAAAAACAGTTTGACTGGGAATTACAGTGTTTATATTTTAATTTTCGGGCACTTAAACATATTTGATTTCGTGTCAAAAAATATAGATACACAAACTTATTCCCAAAGGTAGATGTCCGAAATGTAGAGACACCATGATAATATACCTATTTCATCTACGTTAATATGTTTGATGTTGTTTGTTCAGACCGATACGCCAATTTTGAACGTTTACTACAGAGTACAACGATTAGCATTAATATACTGTGGTATGAAACTTAAAATATAAATATTCAACTAATATATACTGTAAGTAAGCAAATTATAATATCGTTGGTTGTTATTTTAAACGTTGAACAACTAGATCATTTTCGTCATACTTCATATTTTGAGCGGGGGCATATTGCCTTAGATAACTTAATTGATATTAATATCAAATGCATTGAGATTATCATTGTTGACACTAAATGAAAGCAAACAGTTGTTCTCGAAGTAATACAAAACAAAAACTCTGAAACATAACGCAGATCTTATGGGCTTCCTTACGAAGATCATGTTAACTGCGTAACTTCTCAAAGCTATCAGGTGACACAATTATCAGTATCTAGAACACAAGTCTGTTTACCAAAATAAAGCAAACGCAACAGCCCACTTACTTCTTGTATAAATCTGCTAGATTTTACTACCTTTATTCGGTTAAAAAAACAAACATGCGTGATAATTCAAGGGATTAACGCAAATACCGGTAAGATAAATGCGGATAAAATTAGGCTGTCCAAACATGAAGATTCATTAAAAAAATAGGAGATAATCAGGGTGTCCGAAAAAATAGTAAAATAATAATATTTTAACTAAAAATAAAAGAGGTCCGAATATTTTGAGTAATATCGTTATAACGATTTAAAGGAATCAACTACTTCCTTGTCAAAGGGGATACATGAAGTGTTAACCTTAACACTAATATTTTACAAGAAATTACAGCATCTGTTGTGTTGATTTATTCCAAATGTTAATTTGTTTTTTTTACATGTAACATCTTGACACTTCTTTGTCTTTCAAAAAAGGGACATAAAATTGGTAAAAGTCTGATATACCTAATTCAATTGCTATGGTTTAGAGTTATTAACCTTTATATTATCTTCAACCATGACTCATACATTTGTGACAGATTTGTAATTCTATCTTCGTTGTGGTGTTGTGTTGATAACATGCGTATGCATATACGTTTCAAGGTATTTCCTTGACTTTTATGTGTTAATATATTGCATGTTATTTGTAATCGCATCATAAAGTGTTCAAGCAGTAAATAACTGTAAATATGTTTGCTAATGTTTTAAATAAACTACACTAAACAGTTATCCTTTGCAATTTTTCTTGTATCTATTTATATCACGACAAATATATAATTAATCTGTTTTAAGTAATTGGATATGCATACTGTTTATAAAATAATATGCATCATTTCCGAATGTGTTTGCTATGTGTTAATATTATGTACTAATAAACCAACACAAACCACAAAACACTTATCATTTCAAACAAAACACAATGGTACAAATCATACGATTAATACGTACAGTACGGTACAAATTTGCTTTGATGAAGGTCTCATTAAAACTGCTCTTTAGACACTACCCACGTGTCATTTTGATAAGACCTACATACATTGGTGCAGCTATTTTTTTTTATATAAAATTCAGAATAAAGTGACAGGTCAACATCAGATTAGAATGCATACCTCATTTTAGCCTTAAAGGTAACTTAACCTTGCTGTTTGCTGTAACAGTATTGGATTGGAACTATGCAAATGTGTGTTATTTAATACAAAAATACATGTTTTTATTCAATACAAAAATGCATGTTGAATCTTAATTTCCTACAAGTTAGTATATCTTGTATATACGTGTATAGTTTGGTCTATAATCGTAATACGTGTAAGAACCTACTCAGTCAAAATATTAAAGATTTATTTTTTTACTAATCAATAATATTTAAAACTTAGTTGTACTCGTGTGAATAGTAAATATTTTAACCAGATTGTTTACAAAAGCCAGTTCGCAAATATGAAACTTGGTATTGGCTCGTTGAAAAAAGAATACACACCTGTTCCTTGTCTTATCTCGACTTTCTTAATTCTTAAACTACCCCTTTTATCTCTGTATTATGCCCCCGTAAGGGTGGCATATAGATGTCGCACTTTCCGTCCGTCCGGCATTCCGTTTCCGGAGTGTTTTATTCCTAAACGCTTTCAGATATTTACCTGATTTTTGGTGTGTGAGTCTACCTGCATGACTTACAGATCACGTTCGAGTAACTTTCCGGTTCATTGATTTTTTTGCGAAGTTACGGACCTTAAACTAAGGAATTTTCTTTAAAATTATACTTTTTCGGGATTTTTCCTGAAACGCTTTCATATACTGACCTTATTTCGGTGGTTGCGTCTACCTACATGACTAACAGATGACAAATTTGAAATTCGTTCCGGTCCATTTATTTGTGACGAAATTACGGGCCTAAAACTAAGGATTTATTTTTAATTACTTCTCCGGAATTTTTTTCTTAAACGCTTTCAGATACTGACCCAATGTTTGGTGCTTATGTACCAACATGACTTGCAGATCAAGTTCGTGTTTCGTTCCGGTTCATTGATTTGTGACGATGTTACGGGCCTTGGACTTAAATATGTTCTCTTAACTAACACTTTTCCAGATTGTTTCCGAAACGCTTTCAGATACTTACCTAGTCGTTGGTGTGTGAGTCAACCTGTATGACTTTCATATCAAAACTTAGTTTTTTTCTGGGTCATTTATCAATTCAAAATTTGAAACATTTTACCGCAAATTACTTACATGAGGAGACTGAATGTCGCGTGCATCACCTATCTCATTACCTAACAGTCCGAGGTCACTCTTAGATGTCAAAAGTAAAATTCGACCATCAACAGCTTCTGTTTGACATACGAAGAGTTGTGAAACAAAAGTGGAATGAGGGGAATCTATTCCCTATGAACACCTGTCTTGTTTCAAGTATATAACCAAGTTTGATAAGTATGCTATATTTGTGGCCTCGTGTGTTTCTATAAATACTTAGCTCAAGGGCCCACTCTCAAATTACATGTAGGTTTAACATTTTATAATAGTTGGCATGCTTCTTTTTTTACTATCACTGCTGTGTGTTCTTGTCTCTGCACGCGGTGTTCTGAACAGATTACATAGACTTGCTAATTGAAATAACACAGAGTCACAATGGGAGTTCCCCTCAGAGAGATCAACCATGGATAGGATCTCCTCTATCAGGCAACTGTAAGAAAGTTGCAGTGAGCAACACAAGCCCTTGTTCTTGGCCTTCATTGACCTGACCCAGGCTTCGACCTTGTTAGCAGGAATGGCCTCTTCACCGTCCTGGTGAAGATTTGCTGCCCACCGAGCCTCCTGATCATGATCCAGTCTTTCCATACAGGTTTTGGGACTATCTGAGTTTGAGAACGACCCATAACATTACATCATAATTTATGTAATTGATTTGTGCTTTAAAATTACGGCTTTTTACTGCCGCTTCTGGGGCAATTGACTGAAGCATACCTGTCGATTACGAATGGTTGTTTGTCCAACGTTTTTCATTATATTTATTAGCTTAGATTTTGCAACATCGTGTTTGTCAAATATATAACCATGATTTGTCAAAAATACACTTTAAATGACACCTATCACAATGTAAGTGATAACATGAACACAACCAGTCCCAAATTATGTCCAACAATAATAAAATAAAGCTTACTTTACTGTACACTTGGAAACTTGCCTAACGCACCACTTTTCAAACTTAAATATTTCAATTATGAGTTAAAATTGTACTTGTGATCATTTGACTATAGTTTGTTCAAGCTCACGATAAGTTCACGTTCATGTTTGTTCATCTTTGACGATCGGAGGCTTAAGCATGTTTTGTAGGTATGGTTTCATCTTTTTCAAGCGGAAATGGTTAAACGCAGCAAAATAATTCTAATTGTATTTAAATTTTATCATTCTAGATGGGTGTTTTACACCTAGATAATGTCAAACGAATTCAAAAACCAATATGGCTCGCATATATTAAGGAACGCAACCGCGCATTAGCATGTTACAGGCCAGTCAATCATTACGACGTTTTACCTTTTCCGCGTTCACAACCATACGTACCCACGTGCTTAAGCGTCCGATCGTAACGGATATTTTACCGTGAGCTTGACAACAATGTTGTCAAATGATCACATGCACAACTTTAAATCAAAATGTGTTAGCCATAAGCGACCCATAGCCACCCTTACTCTCTTGTTATTGTATTTGGTCGTTATGCTTTTATTTCAGATCACGTTAATTGAAACCATATAACCAGTGGACAGTTATTCGCGGTATACGTAAACGATGCACTTAGAAATGGTAAAAATTAACAATAAATTCATGTGTAAATGCAAATACAAAGATAATCAGTATTACTTTTGTTTTAGCAAACTATATCGTGGGTTACTCTCTCATGTTGTTTTAACATGCGACCCTTCTTGTTTTACCTTTGGGAACACCTTCATATATGTAGTAACTATGTCAAGAGCTTTGAGTTCTTAACATGTAGTACTAGCTAAATACAATTTTCGAAGCAATACAAGGTATTAAACAACAACATATTCTGGTGAAATAATCCAAAGCTTAATTGAGGTCATACGTATATTTTGCCAATTGCCATAGCCTGAAAAACCAATCCGAGTGATATTAAATGTATTATTACATAAAGAATGATGCGCATCGGAATCTTCTTTACACGCAGCCCATTCGTAAAGCACGCCCTGCCACATAGTCACAATTGTGGTATATATAATCAGTTTATGAGAGGCAGGATGTCGGTTCAATGCGCATGCTATTTTTATACATAGTATACAGGGAATATAACTTGAAACCAATTTAAGGAAACATACCCCTGTTTTTACCCCTCCTCTTTCATCGTTAAGTACATATTTTTCTACCGAACTATGCTTTACTGCGACCAAATGTGTTTCCGAAATTCATTTTTTGGGGGAAAGTGATACAATTATTTTATGTGAGCAGTTCTTTTACTTCAATGTTTATAAAATAGAGCCGCTTCTTAAAGATGAACAAGTGTGTTTTATGTTTACATTGATTAATGCAGAAAACATATGTTTTCTATCTTTTCAGTCTTCTTCTAGCTCGAAAGGTGGAAAGTGGGAGTCCAAACTTTACTTTGACCCCGAAGCGAAAGACAAATATGGAAAAATATATGACAATATTGAAGACAAGGACCTTACAACTGAGCTCAATAGTCTAATTGGAGTGGACGAGATGATTAGAACCGTACGGGCAAATGTACCTATTACTGAATGGCAGATAACGCAGTAGCTGCTGTGTCACATGTTTCTCGTATTTGAAACTGACAAATGGTGGTGGTCTATCGAGAAGCATTCCGACGTGATAATAATTCAACGAAGTAAGAGTAAAGCCGCCGTAAAAGAAAAATTCAGACAGAAAGAGCGAAATGATGGACGCGAGTTCATGGAGTGCGATGCCGGTCGTATCAGCGTTCATTCGCTAATTGATTGGCTATTTGAACGCGGTGAACTGGACAATAATTATCATTTCCTGTCTAGTAACTGCCAGAAATTTGAGAAAGCGGTTTTTAACAAGGTTGCGTTAAACGAAGTGATTTAAATTTGTCATGAACGCGACTCGGCGTTTAGTATAAAACACCTATCATGTATCAAAGAACAATCAATGTATTACTGTATATGTTTTTGCGATGCGAATGTTGTTTGTTGACTAGTTTGTAAGTGTCGGTTTACGCATAAGATACACATTTTAAAATGCATTTATAGTTCGGAATTAGCTATTAGCATCTTTGCGTATGTGCTTTGTTTATAAGTGTTGAATTATGCCTGTTATACTGTACTTTTCTCTCTCATATTGTTATTCAGAACAATAAATTCTATGTGCACGAGATTTTTATCTTCCGTATTTTGGTTAACTTATCGTGTGACGTTTTGGGTTAACTATCAAAGCTGCTAGTAAATGCGGTGTTTACATCGATCTCGTTAAGTTGTTTTGTTTTCTATACTTTATAAAAACGAAACCGAAACCCATATTGTTATGTGCTGTCGATTTTTCTTATATTTGATGCAACTTACGTTAACACACATGTAAATGCACATTTTTCTACAATTAAGAGCACAGGATGGAAGCCCATATTTTATTGCTATAATATAGACAAGGAGTTCAACTTCGTTTGCCGTAAAACTAGACCATCTTTACTGTAAACTATGTAACTCTAACAATATTTAACGAATTAACTACACACCGGTTGTTTTCGAAAGCTAATAAAATAAATTATCAGGAAAAAGTAACATCAGTACAATTGATCTAGCAGTATTTCGATACCAGCCCTCAGAAGTTGACACTCACGGTACAATTTTGGTCGGACACAAATGTGTCCAAATTAGCTTCAATTTTCGATCGTTTCAAACAGCAGAAACACAAAGATTACATGACTGTTCGTCATTTAAACGGTTATTTCCCGTGCATTAAACATTAATGAATCGATAACAATACATGTTTTAGTCATTCACACACCATCAAAAGTTTTTTTTCACTCCAATTTGTAAATAAACAACCAATAGATTCAATTGTTAAAGGGAGTATGTGAATCCCCTGACGTCATTCAATAACCAAATGTGTTCACATGCGTTTCCTACGGGTCTTTTTATTGGTTGGGCGGAATTTCCCGATGATCTCTGTAAAAAGGTGAGTGAGAAACTGATGAAAACCGTCCAATCGTATTTTGTGTTTACAAAATCTCTTACGTCATCAAAGGGTTTTCCAGAGTCAAAATATAATTTTTCTGTTTAGATTGTGTACTCGCGGATCAAAAGACGCGATACAATGGTGTTTACCATACTGTTTCGATAACAATAGGTACTGTAACCGATTGAAAAATGTTAAATGTGCATACAGGTGCATCAATAGGTACATAGTTAAAGGGGCTACATATTATACAGCAAACTTTGTTTCATTTAAAGGGATAGAATATTTACATGTGCCATTACCTCCCCTAACTGTTTTTAGCGCGTTACACTTAAATCCCCTATAACGCTCACAAATCAACGACAATTTTGTAATATATTCGTAAAATAAAGTACACATACAAATAATCAGTATTTCTAATAGCAATAGCCAAAATGTCAAAGATAGATGTGCTCTGGTAACATAGATTTAACACGATACAAAATGCTCTTTTTATTTTTTGTGTCCAAACGTTGGTCAATGTAAACGTCAAAACGAGCGAGAGGGTTTTGTTGAAAGTGTTCAAAGACATCATACATGCAAGTATCAAAGCTTTGTAGGAAGCATTCGTAATGTAATACGAAATGTATCATTTTGATTATTCTCGTACGGTCTCGAAAAACGAACGAAGAGACGAAACGCTATATGCCATTCGACATCATAGCACAAGAAAACTAGAGCTTAATCAAAATTGTGACTAAAACCCTCGCACAACTTTGTCAGCTATGTTAAAGGAAAATAACATAACCATGTAACGATCACTGGGGAGGAAATGTACACATCCAAACTTGATAAAGATATATCTGTTATGCTGATAAACTGACGAACTGACCTACCGTTTGTGTTGCCGATTTTAAGTCAACGGGAGGTATTTTTTACCATTTTAGGGATAATTGTTACTTTATTCCGTTTAATGTTGATGCTATTTTTACTGAAATCTACACAGGATCTCCAGTCGACACACGATAATTTTCGAGATATTTTCCCTATATAGCGTTGTGCGTCGCTTGCAACCTCGCGCATCGCTTTGATTGTCTTGTGTCTAGCTCCATGGGTTTAAGTCAAAAGTCGACAAAAGCACGATATTTGCACTATGTTATGTCGCGTGTCCTTTTAATTATCGCGTGTCGTGTCGTGCGTCACTTTGATTGTCATTCGAAGACCGCAAAGGACGAGTCGACAGTGTTATAAGTCTTAAGGCATTATTATTTTTATAGTTATGAGCTATAACGAAACGTTCTTACACAGAACTTTTACGTCGGACGTGTACACACGTAAACAGAAAAACGTATTCAGCTATTTAATGTCGACCAGGTTAAACAAGTGAAATCAAGGACTTAATATACAATACATATATTATTTGAAAAGTCAAATCTGACCAATTGTTAAAATGTTTACATTGGAACAGGGCGAACTTTTCTTCAGATCAGTCTACTTTCATGTATATTATGACCAGCGGTATATTTCGAAATGCATATATTTTTTGACTATGCTTAGAAAGTAAATGATAGTTAATCAACAAAAGCGCCATTGTAATGATTGCTAACATCTATTAGCAATAATAGCATTTACCTTAATGTTTTGCATATGGCAAACGCCGGTCAAATTAGTAAATATATATCCAATATCCAAGACATGATCGCATTATTTATATACATGTTTTAAAAGGCTATTGCTAATGTGGTTGCACATTAATGAAACGCCGTTATCTACGCTATTTCAAAATCCTATACGGATCAATAGAAACGTCATGGTCGATGTAAAAATACCTCAGGAGTATTCAGGTGAAATTCTATAGCATTTGATGTTTACATAGTGTGAGGACACTAGGTCAGGTGGATTATACTAACGGTATTTTAAACAGTTATAATTGAAAATATTTATGATATTCAGCATTTCATATAAGTTTAATGTATATGCATATGGTGTTTACACACTAAAAAAATGTGTAAATGCTAGTTTTATTGTCAAAATAACACACCTTCACAGGTATTTGTTAAGTCGTCTGGTGTAAATGTATGTTATCAGTGCTGTTATACGATATATCTTAAAGGGACTTTTTCACAGATTTTGGCATGTTTTGAAGTTTGCCATTGAATACTTTATATTGATAAATATAATCATCAGAACTAAAGAGCTCCAATATAAAAACAAGAATCAAAGTAACAAAAGATAAAAAAAGAGAGAAAAAAGTTAGCCACACACGTGTGTGTGTGTGTGTGTGTGTGTGTGTGTGTGTGTGTGTGTGTGTGTGTGTGTGTGTGTTCACATGGGTTGCCTTTTATTTTATACTTTGTGTAACCTTCCACGTGTTGTTTCAAAACATAACGATTACACATGATATCGAAATTGTTAAATCGTTTCGCGTCTGACACGCTTTTTAATTTTATCATTCAATAGATAGCTTTGTAAAATAAATATGTCCCAAATTTAACACAGCAATCGTTTATCCGATACAATGTATAACAATTTTTAAAGAGGCCGTTTAGAAGTTCAGATAGGTATATACTACATGTATAATCAAAAGGATAAAGATCATCGGCACAACATATATCTATACAATACATGCAATTTTACATAAGTTAAGAAATGTCGGTGAAATTTATTTGAAAGATGTCAGGTTCTAAAGGCATGTCATGCTAATTTAATTTTGTAAATTGTTGAACTCATAATTTATTTAAATACTCGACTTCAGTGCAAAATACTACTACTCGTACCTTAAAAAAATTATCCTGCTTGTAACAGAATTTGTGATATAACGATATTATCAAATAAACAAATATTAATCTTATAATAAGTTTGACTGGGAGGGACAGTGTTTATAACCGGAATTACTCAAAGCTTTCGGACACTTAAGAATAATTTATTTAGATACACAAACATATTCCCAAAAGGAAATGTCCACAAGTGAAGAGACACCATTTAAACGTACATATTACATCAATGTTTATATGGTTATATGTTTGCTGTAGTTTTACGGACAAATACTCCAAAACTTCACTTTGACCACAGAGAACAAAAAAAATACATCACTGTCCTGTAATAAAAATCTTTAATTATTAAACTTTAAATTATATTTACTGTTAGTAAGCTTATTATGATTACGTAGTTTGTTCTATACTTTGTATTCAACACCTTTATTTGTATTGCACAACAACTGTAGCATAATTGTCACACTTCTGATTTTGAGCGTGGGCATGTTGCCTCCAATAACACAATTGATATTTCGAAATACTTAAGCCAACACAATACTAATGTTTACATGCATTGAGATTATTATAAGGGGAACTTAATCAAAGCAAACAGTGTTTTCTTGAAATGATGCCAAACACAAAACTGTGAAAACATAAAGCAGATCTTATCGGTTTTCTTATGAAGTTCATTTCAAGTGCGTAACTTCTTAATGCTATCTGTTGAAATCATTACCTACATCGATAATACATGCCTGTTAACCAAAATATAGCAAACATAACAGTCAACCGACATCTGCATTCATATTCTAGGCTTTATAACTGTCATCAGGTAGTAAAAAAACACACAGATGTGACGTAGCAGGGGATTCACGCTCGTGCCAGTACGACATATTCGGATAAAATGAAACTCTCCGAAAATTGAGAATCATTTAAAATAGGAGAATATCTGGTTGTACGAGCAATAGGATTCAAAACACAGTATTTTGGCTTGAAAGGAGGGTGTCTGAAAAATCAAATTGTCCGAAAACTAAGACTTATTACTCATACAGTGAAGTCCTTTTTTTTGCAGAACACCAATTCTGAAAGTGCCCTTGGTTTCAGCGTTTAGACCTTGATGATTGTCAATGCTGGGTATTTTCTTCCATGATTTAAAGTTTTCCCTAGGTTAATTGTTTTGATATATGTTGCAATTTATACTTAAAAGAGATTTCAACATATGTTATTTTTTTAATTTTGATATCTGTATTTGATATACAAATATTATCTGGATATCAGTATAAATCGGCATTATCTCTCGAACTGTGGACGCCTAGTGTCTAAGTTGCGTTATTGAATAGCCTTAAAAAGATCTTAGGTAATCATACCATTTTAAGTGCATTCTTACCAATTAAATACACACATCATAGGTTGAAATATATAGCATTACCCTGACAGACGTATTATTAGTAATCTAAGAACGGTTTTTGTTTAAACTAATTTATATAAGTAATCATTTTACATGTACATACATTAAGCAGGTCATTTTTACTTTCTAATGCAATATTTAGATTTTTTTAATATTAATTATTATTATTGTTATTTTTATTATTATTATTACATTATTATTATTATTATTATTATTATTATTATTATTATTATTATTATTATTATTATTATTATTATTATTGTTTCTTTCATAATCACTATTTTAGTTCTATTATTAGTATAATATTGCTTTTTCTATGATAAGATGGAGAAGAATAAACCCTCCCTTTAAATCTTTTAAATTGATATTCTTATAACTTGTACATACTACATCGCTTGTGTAACTGTATTGAGGAAAGAATCCACACTAGCCAAGCTATCGTTTCAGTAATATTACAATTTTCTTTATGTATTTTTTTTTCTTTGGTTATAGCAAAATAGATTTGTTAAAATCGAAAAGAGAGCCCATACAGAATGACAGATGGCTATGTATCACCATGACTAGAATGATAATACAACCATAGCCATCGTGATTGACTTGTCATTGTTGTTCTTTATAGAAAGTCATTAAGCTTTTATTTCAGATCGCGTTCATTGAAGCCATTGAGCCAGTGAGCATATATTCGCTGTAGACGTAAACGACGCAATTGGAAATGGTAACACATAGCAACACATTCAAATGCAAATATCAATTTATATAATGTGTGCTTCTTTCGCTGTAGCAAACCATTGTGGAGTGTAACGGGCCATTTTCTCATGTTATTAAAACTTGCGACCCTACTTGTTAGTATATTTTGGGAACACCTCCATGTCTGTGTTCAAAATGTCAAGAGAGGTATGCTCTGTACATGAACGTCAATATTAGCATTTACAAAACAATAAAAGGTATAACACAACTTCAGGTTCTGGTGAAATAAACCAAAGCATAATTTTGTTACACGTATATCTTGTCAATTGACATGAGCAGGACACTTGTACAATGACTATCTAAATACCAATCTGAGGTATATACAATGTATTATCAATAGAAGCTCGATTCATATCTTCTTCACGCGCTGCCAACGTGTTAAGCATTGTGTGGGTTATACATTCATTTATTAGAGGCAATGTGTCGGTTCAATGTGCATGCTGTTGTTATATTGTATACAGGGCATATAACTTTGAACCAATTTAGGAAAGCATTCAAACCTATGTTTTCTCCTGTCCTCTTTCTCCGTTAAATTATGTATGTATTTTTACAAAAAAAGTGCTTTACTGCGACATAATATGTTTGCGGAATTCCATTTATTTGGGAAAGTGATACAAGAATTACATATTACCGATTCTGCCACTTCCATGTTAAAACAATGGAGCCTGTTTTTTAAAGACGAGCAGGTATGTTGCATGTGTACACTGATCAATGCAGTAAACATAATATGATTATCAATCTTTTCAGGCTTCGTTATTTGCTAGTTCTAGTTCAGAGAAACCGAAAAAAGGTGGCGAGTGGGAGAGCAAAATCTACTTTGACCCCGAAGCGGACGATACAAATGTTAAGGAATACGACAACATTAAAGCCGAGGACCTGATGACTATGCTCAAAAAGCTCGTTGGAGTAAACAAGATGATTTCAAACATATGGGCATATAAAATACCACTGTTTAAATGGCAGTTCACTTAGTTCTTCATGTATCACATGTTTATCGTATTTAAAACGGATCAATGGTTTTGGTCTATCGAGAAGCATTCTGATGGGATAACAATTCAACGAAGTAATAATGAAGCCGCGGTAAGAGACAATTACAGACAAACAAAGCGCAATTCAGGACGAACACTTATGGCAAAAGATGAAGGTACTACCAGAATTTATTATATAATTGATTGGCTGTATACAATTGATGAACTGGAAAAGGAATATCATTATCTTTTTAGTAACTGCAAGCATTTTGCGACATTAGTATTTAACAATGTGGCGGCGCACGAAACAGAAAAGTTTTTTTGGGGTTTAGTTGTACAACATCTCATGAATCAAAGGAAAACAAAAACATGTATGGTTTACTATAAAAGCTGCAAGTAAATGCGGTAGTTATATCAATTACTCAAAGTAATTGTGTTGTCTTAACGTTGTGAAAAAATAAATAAAAACATTGTTACTGCTGTAGGAACCTTTTTTATGCAATGAAAACATTTTTTTGCAATTAAGAGGACGTATTTTGTGTTGCAATTGCAAAGGCAAAATCGTATACATACATAAAATATGCAACGTAACTTTTTACTTTCGAAGCAGTTGCAATGTGTACCTCAAAACAACCGCATAAGAATTTTGTTACAGTTTCCTGGCCACATACACTTGGTTAAAACACCTTTTTCAAAATGTGGGCAGTTGCTTTTCAAATAATCATATACTTTATCAAACTGCTTATTCTCGTTTAGCGATGGAATGAAATCGTGAATGCGCTTGAGCACTTTTCGTTATCAATATTTTCTATTTTATGGTTGACTTGGTTGTGATTTTAACGGTCTTGTACATCCGAACAATCTTGGCTTTTCTGTAATCTTAAACCGTCAGTGTGTTTCTCAATGTTGAATCAACACTAATATTATGTCTCAAATACAATAAACATGTTTTACAAAATGTACCTCATAAGTTTCACGTCCGTCTGGCGTCACATGCACTTGATACGCGCCTTGACATTAGCCTTATTATGGAATGTATTTCAATAGCGACAGCCTTAATCCAGACATCATTTGGTTCATATTGATTCACAACTTTTAGATTGTCCGCTTCAATGAAGAAATAAATCTTGTACTTGCATTCGTCGCCGTGTTTAGCGTTTGGTAATTCTGAGCTAGAACCAAACCAATTAAAGTTTAGTTCTATGGACATACGTATAGCTCTCTTAAAATATGAATAATGTTAAAGAATACTACCGTGTGGGTAGACACACAAGCATAGTCAGAATTGTAAAAGCAATACGCATTGATTTTTATGTATATAAGTTGTATTTATTAGACGGTCAATTGATAATTTTGCTTGTCTGTAATTGTTTGCATAATGTTATGTTAAATTTAATTTATAACATACGTAGAGGATTACGAATTGTGTACCAAAGTATTTACCATGATTATGTTTGTCGAGTGTATCCATTTGTTCTTAAACAACCTGAACAATAACTGTTTAATAATAATAAGTTCACATAATAACATAATAAGAAAGCACTGCTATTTTACAGAAAATAATGTTTTTAATATACATCGGTTCAATTTGCGCTTACTTTCGTTGTTCAGATTGTATACACATTTTCGCTAAGAAACAACAAACATATCTTTATCTTAAATAACATTGACATCGACAACTAAGGTAAAAAGCCTAAATATGTTTGACCCTTCTTGTTACGAGTAACTTCCAGGTAAACAACCACGTTATCGATAGCCGTTTAAAACATGTCTTTAAATCATTTGAGAATATCTTGGAAATAAACTTACAAATTCGATTGGTTTTTGTCGTATTTAACAAAATACGCGTTATGCTTAAGAAATAAAGAATAGATGTAAGCAATTATTACCATGTCGATTTTGGTGGATAAAAATCATTTACTTCCAAAGCAAACTAAAACAAATATGCATTTCGAAATATAACAACCGGGCATAATATACATGACATAATACTGATCTAACGAAAAGTTCGCCATGTGGCAATATAGACATTACAACTATTGGTCCAATTTATCTTTTCAAATAATATATGTATTGTATATAAAGTCCTTGATTTCAGTTGTTTAACTTGGTCGACATTGACAACCTGAATACGTTTGCCTGTTAATGTGTGTACACCTTCGACGTAACACTTGAGCGTTTGTGTAAGAAAGTTTCGTTACAGCTCATAACTATAGATATAATAAAACCTTAAGACTTATAACACTGTCGACTCATCCTTTGTGGTCCTCACATGACACTCAAAGCGACGCACGACACTCGACAATTAAAAGGACAAGCGACATAATTTTTCTTTTTAGAACGACACTCATCAACATGTTCATGTTTATAGAATCATTTGGTTTGTGTTCCATCACTCATTATTTATAAAAATACAAACACTCATCATGGCATTTTTTTTAGATTTAGTATGAATAATAGAAAGATAGCTTTATGTTTCAAATTAGTATGTTTTCATGATTGATATTTGGATTGTTAAGAATCTTATATTATAGTTTGAATATTGTGCTTTGATGTTGTATAATATTCATGACGTGTGTTCTCAAACATGAATAATTTGTCAGTGTGTATCGTATCTATCTAGTTTAGGTTTTACATATGTTGTCATTTTGATAGAGTAATGATTGAATAGTTATATAGATAGTACCTTAAGTGTTAGCAATTTATATATATATATTTTTTTTTTAACATATTTTACATTGTTTGTCTATCGTGAAATGTAAGTTCACGAAAACCGTTTTGGAAAGTTGAAGCAAAATAAAAAAATAAGGCAGGTCCATCATATTAGAATAGGAATTCTAATTAAATAGAGAGGGATGCAATCCCTTAAGAAAACATAATACTAACTTCATGGCTCATTAATATATATTTACATTAGTTATTGTTAATTTTATTTTATATAAACATAATTTTTAAATAACATAATCATATGAGAATAACAGATGGTTAACAAGTACAAACAATAAAACTCAATCTTAAGATAACCTGTAAGAATTGTTTGGGGAAAAAAAACAGAAATTCGGTCGGGGTTAACGAACTATAACTGTAAGCTTTTTGAGTCCAGTAAAAGACATGTTTCCAATACCAATAATATTAGTCATATTGCTTGAGTATGACGTTAACCAGGAAAAAGGTCAAAAGAACTTGCCATAAAAAGGAAAACCTATTAATAACACGCAAAAGAACTATCTTACGGAGATTCCGTAGATTGTCGACTTATCACGATCGAAGCCTCCTAATACTGTTATTAAATGATATGTCTTGCTGTTCTAAGTCATCTTGTCTTGCAGGTACATGTATGGGTATATGTAGTCATCTTCATTTTGGATATTTATTTGTTGTTTGTATTATTTTACTAAGTGCGGCAATTTATAGTTAAGAAATAATATCAAGTGCATTTGGATTTTATTATAATAATTGATGATATTATATTGTTAATTCTAAAGGATTATTTGGTATGTAAACACTTACGTACAATTTATAATTACTAGACCGCAGACTTATATTATATACCAGGTACTAAAAGATATGCTTATTATTGTTATTATGATTATAAATGTCATCTTGTCTTGCAGAAAATAAACTTTGGACTACCTTAGACAAGATCGTTGGTTTTGAATTAATATCATCAACCACCAGGAAAGGAATATATTTAATAATTCGCGCTGGACGCAGCAATATAAATAACATTTAATAAATAAATAAGAGTAACATCAAGAGAACGGAATAAATAAGGAAACATCCTAAAAATCATCCGAAAGATCCCGAGTAAGAATTGAACATTAATCAATCGTGCATATTACTGTATGATACAAATATCGTACGGTTTCCGACTTTTGACTGAAACCCATGGAGCCAACCTCACGACAATCAAAGCGATGCGCGAGGTTGCAAGCGACGCACAGCAGTATATAGGGAAAATATCTCGAAAACTTTCGTGTGTCGACTGTAGATCCTGTGTATATTTCAGTAAAAATGGCATCAACATTAAACGTGATAGAGTAACAATTATCCCTTAAATGGTGAAAAAATACCTTCCGTTGACTTAAACACGACAACACAAAGGGTATGTCATTTCGTCAGTTAATCAGCATACAAGATATATCTCGATCAAGTGTTGATGTGAACATTTCCTCCCTAGTGATCGTTACATGGTTATGTTATTTTTCCTTAACATAGCTGACAAAGTTGTGCAAGGGTATTCGTCACAATTTTGATAAAGCTCTTGTTTTCTTTTGCTACGATGTCGAAAGGCATTTAGCGTTTGGTCTCTTCGTTCGTTTTTCGAGAGCGTTCGAGGTTAACCAAAATGATACATTTCGTATTACATCAAGAATGCTCCCTTTAAGGCTTTGATACTTGCATGGATGATGTCTTTGAACACTTTCAACAAAACTACCTCGCCTGAACTCGTTTTGACGTTAACATTGACCAACATAGGATTTAAAATTATACAAGTGTAAATATTGTGTTTACCCAAAAATAAGTCTAACGTCGATACCGTTTGATACATAGCATTGACATTTGTATTTACGATGTCTTTGAACAATTTCAACACAGCCGCCTCAACTTTCCTCATGTTGACCTTGGCATTGACCTAATTTTAGACTAAGATATATCCATAATGTCTAATTTCTGTGTGTGTCTACTCAGAATGACGAGTTTAGTCAAACATCTTTGATACTTGCATTTATATTAAATGTTAACACTCCTAACACATACACCTTACCTTAACTCATGTTTACTTTGACATTTACCTATTGTTTTAGATTTAAAATCAACATATTATTAATAATATCAATATCGCTTGCTACAAAGCTTTCATAATTGCATGACGTTGTCTTTGAACAATATCAACATACCCGAATAAACTGACCTCATGTTGACCTTGAAATTGACCCACTTTCAAACTGGCACTTATTCAAATTGACCAGTGAATCAATTCTGACAAGGTAAAAAACAAAACAAAACTCCTCAACTTTTACTTTATATTTGGTAAAACATCCAAAACATATTAAGTGTGTACACATTATATAATTTCATACGGCCAATTTGTAATTTTTCCTAGATTTATTAGTTAATTAAGGTATTAGTTAAATAATGGTAAACATTAATAAGCGCTTTATAATTGCCATGTCGACGTCCTATCCCATTAGTCACGACATGCATCTTTTCGTTAGTAATGCGTTTTATCAATTGTTATTGCGGAATTAAAGCCAACACCTTTCCAAACAAAATATGTAATTTGAGCGGTACTTTGCTAAGACATGGCTCTGACTTGACGCCTTTGGTTTTCACATTAAGAGTTTCTGTATGCCCATATTTCAACGGTTGTTGATGAACAACTGAAGAACGCCATTTCAATCTGACAAAGCTGATGTATTGCAGACGAGCACTACATATCGACTTTGATGAAGATGTTGTCNAGTTATAGACCAACCTGTGAGTTTTTGTGTTTTAGGTGGCTACGACTGCGTCTCAACATGATGCCATTGGTGAGCGGGTTTCTGGAGCCCATGACAGAGTGCATTCCCCAGGGTCTGTTTGCCGCCTGGTCCCTGCACCACTTCCTGGGAATCAATCCCTACATCTTCTTTGCAGGTCATGTCGTGTCATGGCTCTTGTCGGACTATATTCTCCTGCGGCTATGCCAGGTAAGTTTTTGAGTGATTTGCTTTTTATGTTGAAATGCAAGGTTTTTAGTTTGAGGCATTCTTCTGGCTAAGCATCTTCTTCAGCAGAATTCACCTTGCTCTGTCAATTGTTTGTGTTTGGCTTTTATACAGGGTTAATAAAGGAAAGTTTACCAAAGCGATTTTTCTTTAAGATTTTAATCAAATCGGTAAAGCTGTAGCAATGGGCTTATTTTGAAAATGGCAGAGTTTTCTTAAAAACTTTTTTACGAGTGATCAAATGAAAAGTTGGTTTAATGACTAGAGACGAATTTGTGCTTAGTCTGAGTTCCTATACAGTTTTAGTAGTTCTTCTTTCTATAAATAGAAGTTGTAATCTTATATCGTCATTTATAAATTCAATACAATCGTCTTTCAAATGATTTTGTACTTATGACCATTCTTTTCTAAACTAACTGAAATGCATTCCTTATGAATCATTACATATTTTTTTCAGTAAACACGAGTTTCAATACTTTCAGTTCTAAATTTCTCCAAATTTGACAAGATTTTTCGAAAAGATGTATATCAGATCTTTAAGAAGTTTGTTTTCTTCTATTTCAGAATGGAGAGTTGCAGTTCTCCAAGTTACAATACTCGGTTGCATGGATTCTTCGGGAAGTTTTAGCCGTCTGGGTATTCTTCGAGGCTCTCCTGTCCCCTAGGACAATTAAGTGGGGAAAGCGAACGTACAAACTGTCATTGGGCGGTCATACAGAAATCTTAAGCGATAAAGGGAAAGTGAAATTGTAGCACCAAATAAAAATTAATCAATTTGCCATTTTTACTTAGTCATTCAGTCATTCATTCATTCAATTGATTGTGACCTTGCAATTATGACAGTATAGTTCCATATATATTGTATATCTGCTGCACAAATATTTGCATACTGTTAAACATATTTTTGTATGTTTTAGATATATGTATTTTTTAATTGATATCATGATGATGACTTTTATTGACTACTTTAAAAGACTTTCATTAGGAATATTGATTTTGTCATTAACACAAATGCATTTGAGAGCTAATATACGAAATAGGTTGAAATTCCATTAGTAAGTATGGTAACTTTATCTTACAGTATATATAAATATAAACTTAGGGGCTTTTATGATATTGGAAGCAATATCATTCTTCTATTTATTTATACAATTAGGTTACAGAGAATTCATGGTAATTACTGAAAATTTTGTGAATGTGCAAAATGTTTAGAATGTTGTGTAAATGTTGTCAGTGTGTAATCATTTACACATTCTGCTTGAGTAATGTGGTCATTGCATTACAAATATCTTACTGTGTAAGACACATCACTGCTTGTAAACATTCCTGAAGTAACTGTTGATTTGTTATTAGTATTGTTATGAAATTATATATATGTATATTATGTCAAAGTGTATTGTTCCACTCGGGGCTATTGTATTTACATGGGTCCAAATGTTAGATATCTGGGCTGTTCAAAGTATGGCCTAATAAATGTTGTAACTTATAGACCACAGAAATGCATTGAATATTTTTGTAGTAGTTTAAAGTGGGCTTTAGATATAGGCAATTTAATTTTTCATATTGTTTTGTGTTGGTATTATATAAAAAACCGTTTTAAAGCGATGTTGAGAAATTGTGATGAATCCAAAAAAATTGTGAATTGAAATGAGGCATTTCTATCTTGACTAGTGTTTTTTGTTATTCTTTGGAAATAAAAACAAGATGTTTTAGGGAGAATTTAAAGCCAGATTAGTCTTGTTTTATTTTAGTATTATTGTCATCATGCAACCTGGTTTTGTAATTAAATCATTATACTGCGTTCTATAAAAGTTATTATTTTTTTTTACATATTCCCAACGTTTGCGTTGTTTAACATTTAAGACTTATGTTAAACTAATGTTGAATGAATGAAAGAATATATGAAGATGTAGGTACATTCATGCAAATAATAAAAGGATTTGAATCTCGTTTTCGTGATATTTTAAGTGATTGTACAATCGACTGCCTGTTACATCGGCTGTTTCAGTAAGGCTGAAAAAATTGTTTGTTTCAACTCACATCTTAAAAAAAATAGGGTTGGAAGGCTGGTCTATCTTTTTTTTCATTTTACATGAGTTATTTTCCACTAATGAGATTGTTCAATGGCAGACACCTTCCTTATATCTATGCAGAATTTCTTTCTTTGTATGTAAATATGATTTAGAGATTTCGATCAAATTTAGCAAAAATGAATAAAAAACTCATCTTGAACTACCAAAAAAAAGTATTGGGATGGCATGAAAAATAATGGTTGGTTGGGTTAGTGGAAACAAACAACTCAATATTTATAGCAGTTTTGAAAGTTTATAATTAAGAAAAGTAAATATGCCAGGTTATAGATTTTTCTCGCTAAGTGTGTCTTTTTGAAGTATTGTACTGTGAGTAAAAGAAAGAATCATTAGCTGAATTTAAACATTAAACATGTTAAGGTTTGAACAGGTTTGACCTAAGTCATTTGTATGCTTAAGTGTGTCGAATTAAACTTGTCAATTTTTTTAAAGACTTCATTTATATACCGGTCAATTAGGCATTTACTTACAGAAAGTGTGTTTTGGTTAAAAATAACCTTAATTACACATGGACATCCAGATCTATGGGGACACAAACTCTTGAACTATGTAGGGAAGCAAAAATGAGCCGCGCAGGTTGGTCTGGAGCTATGCTGGCCATATATGACATAAGATCCATTTTCGCAGAACTTGGATTATAGTGTGGAGCATATGATGTTTTCTTGTAAGTCAGAGTTTAAAATGTATAGATATTGTTATATTTGTATGTGATTCTAATCATCATGTTGTATTCTATTTATTACTTATCTTTTATAGGTTGATTATATATTCTATAGGTTGATGAGGGAAGTTAAATAGTATAAATAGTAAACACTCAGGTGTTCTGTGTGTGAATGCATATGATTTAATATATTATGGAATAATAATGTGCAATGTTTGGCATTAGTGTTTGTGTATTTACTAGGTGTTCTATGATTTTTTACAATTTTAACGTATTAAATTGCACTTCATGAATTACCATTTGAAAAATCATACAGGTTCACAAGGTTGTAAATTTGTTGTATGGTTATATTTCCATATATAATGTAAAGCTCTATTTTTATATAAGCATTAGAAATTTCTTAAATATTCCAGAATATAAATAAAATGTGATTAATAAATGATGTTGTTTATTTTGTTCTGTAATAATTAGACATAATATGATCATTTTCCAAAACATATTATATATTTTTGATCTTCTTGTATGGTCAAGGTTTTTAAGTTGAAAGTGAAATGTAAAGAAAAGTATGTGGCTGTTAGATAAAGATCATGTTTATTAACAATGCTGAGATACAAGGAAGCGTGAGACTTGTCTTTTACATAACATGATACAAATAGTGATCTTACAAATGTGTGCTAAAAATAGCCATCTTATTGGGCTAAAATGATGAATAGACATTTTACTTATTCTGTATAACTTATAACTATAACTTGTATCTTCTCACCAGTCATGTCAGTGTTTCTTTGAATAAATGTTACAATGTATATCAATATATATGAAAAATGTGCCTAATGCTGTTGTTTTATATTTTTTTGTCCCCCAGTCTATCTATACTGGGGGACATATTGTTTTTGCCCTGTCTGTTTGTTGGTTTGCACAAACTTTAACATTGGCCTTAACTTTTGCAATATTGAAGATAGCAACTTGATATTTGGCATGCATGTGTATCTCATGGAGCTGCACATTTTGAGTGTTGAAAGGTCAAGGTCATCCTTCAAGGTCAAAGGTCAAATATATGGGTCAAAATCGCTCAAAAGGGGTCATAGTGTTTCACAAACACATCTTGTTTAAAGGTTGTATTTTCAAAGTACACTTCAGGTAGCAAGATCATGAGCAGAATTTTCTGTCCATCTGAATTGTATTGCATTGTCATCGATTAAGAAGACATGTAATTTGTATGGTTTTCACACGTAACATTGTTCACTGATAATCAATGGTGAATGAGACTGACAAGTAGGGTACAAGAGCTGAAGGTTGGATGAAATGCTAAAACACTTTTATTATGGTCCATTTATTTGAGCAACCATTTATACCACTGAAATATTTATCCATAATTTGTCATCACAGTCCATGACTGACCGGTTGCAACAATCAGTTCCATTAAAAATTTCTAATGCAAAACCTGTCTGCATCTTTAGACCTTGACATTAATGGACTTTCTTGAATAAATATCATTGCTGATTAAGAGAAATAGACAAATAATAACTGAAAAGGGCCTTTATACAAAGTAATGGTAGACAAGTTAAATGCTTGTTAAAAAAATGTGGAAAAGTAATTTTTACAATTAAATATTTTTTTACAGATTTGTTAGTATTGCATATTTGAGAAAAGAACATTTTTTATATTTTATATCTATGGTAAAGGGACCAAATTTTGTGAATTACACATGTATATAGATTGTTCCAGATTTATGTATTTTTGCAAATTAGCAAACAAATCTGTTTTATAATTATTTTGTTACTGTTAGTAATTATGTGAGGTATTGTTGGGAATGACCATTCAGTTGAGCAGTATAACCCGTTGTATGTTGTATTTTGCATCTATAGTGTGTACCTTTTTTACAGTTAAATGCATTAAATTGGTAAAATATGACACCTGTTACCTTATTGAAATGTATATATATATCTGTTTAGATACGTAGAAGGACCACTTCTGGTATATTTCTACGGGGAGGAGGCTCCGATAAGTGATCCGGGTGGGCTTGTTAAAATTATATATATATAATGCCCCCTACATTTGAAGAATGTGCACTGGCTTTAAATGTTACCACTATGTGTTTCGATATCAAAACAAATGAGATTAATTCATATTAACTGGGGCATTTGTGTCATCCAAAGATATTTCTGAATTAATTCAAAATTTGAAGATTTTTTCTTTTATGCAAACTCCATAATTCATTAAAAAAAAAGGTTTTAAATAATGTTTTAAGTATGGCATAATGTTTATGCAAAATCCTTACAGAAATATTTTAGAAATGCTGTATAAAAAATAATATGTATACATATCAGTTGAAATGGTTGTTTAGCTGACTGTGGTGATTGTATTTTTATGCCTCAATGGAGTGAGAGGCATTAAGCATTGCACTTTCCCAGCGTTCCGTCCGTACATACATACCAAAGCATGTGCTTTTACTAAAATGTATTGGGTGGCCCTTGCTCACAATTTCACATATGAATCACCATAATGTGCAGATGATTGTGAAGAAAGGAATTTTGACTGTGTGACAATTTTTGGCAGAATTATGGCCTTTTGTGTTTTTCCACTTTAGAATATAAAGTCCCCTGAAGCTTGTGTGGTCAACTCCTTTAACTACTGGGTTGGTGGATCTTGCTCAAACTTTCACAGCTGGATGTTCTTCATATGCAGATCATTTTAAAGAAAGGAATTTTATCTGCAAAGAATTTTGGCAGATTTATGGCCCTTTGTGTATACGGGGGTGTGATTTTTTTCTCCTTTCAGCTGATTTCCTCCCTTTCAATGCTAAACTAATTTTACAAGTAGTTATACACTTTGCTTAATCTATATAGAAATGAAGAGTTTAGTTGAACTCTTCAAGGGGGTAGGGCATTTTCCTCCTCTGAGTTGGTTCTTAAATAACATCCCTGGTATATGATCGTAAAGAAAGGAATTTGGACTGCGACAAGTTTTGGCTGAATTAGTGCCCATTGTTTTTTGTCCACTGTATAATATATAGCTGATTTGTCTGTGTCCAATCATGAGTTGTGGGGGCATCATGGTCTGTGACCATTTCTAGTTAACTTCAGGACTGCATGTTTGGTTTTAATTTATCATAAGAAAATGGGTCTTATTTGATATGCGGTTAGCGTACTGGGCATCCACACATTCTTGTCAGGAGCTAATTTGTCTGCTAATGAGACCAGGAAACGCACGCCTTTAAAGAGGACACTGTAGCTCTTGACCAGACGGTGAGGATAAGGGTGGTCTGCAGCTAGGCTGGCCACATGTCGCACAAGACCCATTGTGGCATAGTAATAGCTGTGTATGATACTTACTTTTAGTCGTAGATAGTATTCATTCATTTTGTAAACATTCCATTACCTGTATATATATATATTTGCCTTAGTAATGATGCATATTTTGATATGCCTGTGATCTTTTTATGAGGAGATAATAAATTAAGCGCTTTTAGCAATGTATGGTTTGAGTGAAATGGCATGAAACTTAATGTATGTTTGAAGTCAGTAAATATTTACAAATCATGGGGTTTACATTTGCATCAGAAACTAACAAACATGGTCACTTGATTGCTAACTTTCCATAACATGTTTCATGGAAATAATATTGATAATGTTTTAAAAAGTTGTGTGTTTCTATTGAATGTTCAGTAGTCTACTTTTTCTGTTTATAGTCTTCTTCTTGTTAAATGATACATGTGGCAGATAAAAACAAAAGATCTTAATAAAAGACCAGTCTGGGCTATAATTAGTTGGCTGTATGTAAGAGACAACCAACATAGTGATTTGTCAACTAGTTTAAAGTGCAAACTATTGTGATATTATACTTCAACATGCACTACTGGTACCTTTCCTACTTGTCCCATTAATGAATTTATTTTAAAATGTGTGTTTAAATGACTTCAAATTACAGATTCATATGCAACACCCAAAACAACATACATTTAATATTCTGTAAACCAAATGATAACATTAACAATAAATGATCATTATAACCTCAATGTACAAAATAACCAAATAAATTTCAAAGTCTCAAGCACAAAAACTCATTTCTGGGATAGTTGGACATTGATATAAACCCATACAAATTTGGCAATTGAAACTCATTTTTGATACAGTGATATCCTGAAAATAAGCTGGTACTGTAGTTGTATACATTTGTACATGTGTACGTCTGGTTTGCCTTAGAGTTGGTTTTGAAGAAATTTTGACATACATTGAGGTTGTTAAATGTAATGAAGTATTTTTATGATCCTGTTTAACATGGTGACAAACTTGTAAGATATTTATGACACATTAACAAGTTTATATCATGTGCACAATATGAAGGGGTCTCTTGGAAACTTGAGTTTAATTCATGTGTGTAAAGTATGGTCTTAGATTAGCCAGCCGTCACCAAAGCCTTATCTGGGAAGACACTTTCCCCCTAGACTGGATTTTCTTTTAGAAGAGACTTCCTTGAAACGAAAAATTATATAAAAGCTGAAAATGTTGTCACTGAAAAGCCTGTGCGGACTGCACAGGCTAAACTGGGACACTACTTTACGCACATGAATTAAGTCCTGTTTTCTGAGAGCGTGACTCACATAATTTAAAGCCCCAGTCCACTGACAATATTTAAGTGCATTTAAAAAGGGCATCACTTCTAATTAAAGAAAATATGTGTCTCTGAAAATAATTGAGTTTGTAAGAAATGCATTTAATTATGTTTATTAATGTTTATGCATGAAAGCGCTAGGGGAAAATGGAATGATATACCGTACTGTAGACCTGGTATGATAGAAGTATTCACCAGCTATGTGTGTGCAGAAACTGGAAGATAAATTAGTACAACAATCCTTATTGAATACATATTTGTATTAAGTATTGCTTCATGCCTTAGGTACATTTATGTCATATGAATGTACTTTGCTTGAGAAATGTAGGAGGTAGTTTTAAGTTATCTTAAATCAATTTTGTGGCAAATGTAAAAAAATAAATATCAAACAACATCATGTATACCTGAGGTTTGTTTGAAGATTTGTTTTCAATTTAAATGACTGGCTTAAAATGTGTATGTACATATCTAAGAAAAAATGACTTCAATGTAAAAGTGACCTTAATTAAAAAAGACAGTTTCATAGTTTGGTGCTGGAAGCATTTCTCGAAAAAGGAATTTTATAACAAAAATGTGTAAGATCTATAAAACTGTTTATTGTGCTGTTTTTGTTGTAGGCAATTATTATGGTATACCTTTTTGCATAAAAAATAGAAGGCTTTATGTACCAGAATGCAATGTTTGCAGATGAAAACTGTACATAAGCAATCTCATTTACTAATTTATTGCTGCTGACACATTGAAACTGTCCCTTTATCAAGAATATGTGTTTTATCTGTTGTATGCTTCATCTATAACCAAAGCATGGGTTCCTTTGTTGTAAATGTCAATGTGCAAAACTTATAAAATATGTATAATAAATATGTTTATAATAAAATGTACACATCAAAATAATTTTGTGTCTATTTTTGTGTCTTTCCTGAAAAGGTGACATATGGGTGTTACTGTAAGTTTTTGCAATATTGTCACCAGAGGTGACCCCTTCAGACTGTGCAGTTGAAAACGTGAGAAGTGTTGTGCTATCATTATAACATAGGCAAGAGTAAGAAGGCAAAACTGAAAGCCAAGTTCAATTAACCACCTACTTGTTCCTATCATATCTAACATGCACATGTCACATGGGTCCTATCGTACTTGTTCCTATGGTTTCTAGTATGAGCATGTCACATGAGTGTTACTGCACTTGTTCGTATCGTATCTAACACGCACATGTAACATCAGTATTACACTACTTGTTCCTATCATATCTAACATGCACAATCGCACATGTCACATCGATGCTACCGTACTTGTTACTATCATATCTTACATGCACCTGTAACATCAGTGCTACCGTACTTGTTCCTATAATATCTAAGATGCACATGTCATGCTATTGTACTTGTTCCTATCGTATCTAACATGCACATATTACAGCGCTGCTACCTTACTTTTAACAATCATATCTAACATGCACATGTCACATCGGTGCTACCATACTTGTTCCTATCATATCTAACATGCACATATTACAGCGCTGCTACCTTACTTTTAACAATCATATCTAACATGCACATGTCACATCAGTGCTACCGTACTTGTTCCTTTCATATCTTACATCAGTGCTACCGTACTTGTTCCTATCATATCTTACATCAGTGCTACCNTAATTTATTGCTGCTGACACATTGAAACTGTCCCTTTATCAAGAATATTTGTATGATCTGTTGTATGCTTCATCTATAACCAAAGCATGGGTTCCTCTGTTGTAAATGTCAATGTGCAAACTTTATCAAATATGTATTATAAATATGTTTATAATAAAATGTACACATCAAAATAATTATGTGTCTATTTGTATGTCTTCCCTGAAAAGGTGACATATGGGTGTAACTGTACGTTTTTGCAATATTATCACCAGAGGTGACCCCTTCAGACTGTGCAGTTGAAAACTTGGGAAGTGTTGTGCTATCATGATGCAAGAGTAAGAAGGCAAAAATGAAAGTCAAGTTCAATTAACCCCATACTTGTTCCTATCATATCTAACGTGCACACGTCCCATAGGTCCTTTCGTACTTGTTCCAATCATATCTAACTATGACGTACCCTTTGGGTCAAAAGTACATATATGCCAACAGCTAAAAATAGATACCACCGCGGTTACAAAATTGTTAACGCAGTGAAAATTGTGTCACTGCGGTAATACATTTATCACCGCTGTCATATATTTGTGACTAGGGTGACATTTTGTCTGAACATACGCTATAAATAGGCGCGTTATTGGCTCAACAAATGAAATTTCGTTTAGCAAAATACGCATTGGCAAATATTTGATCAATAGCGGCGAAATGTTTGTTTATAAACAATTGCATATAAATTATCAAAGTATAAAATGAGTTTTAGAAATAAAATAATTAATCAAGGTAGGTTAATTTATAACAATTTATTTGAATTAATAATTAATCTTGCATTCATCTTATCTTTTCTCAGTCCCATGATCACGTATATGATTTTGTTTTGAGGAGTCGGATTGGATGATAAATGACCCACACAAATAAATGTTACCGGAGCCATAAAATGTACCAACAGTCTTAATATGTCACCGCTGTGACAAAATTGTTACTGCAGTTACAAAATAGATATCACCGCGGTGACAAAATTGTTACCGCAGCGACAAAATTGTCACCGCGGTAACAATTTTGTCATCGCAGTGATATCTATTTTTAGCTGTTGGCGTATTTGTACTTTTGACCCAAATGGTATGGCATATCTTACATGCACATGTCACATCGGTGCTATCGTACTTGTTTCTATCGTATCTAACATGCACATGTCACATCTTTGCTACCATACTTGTTCCTATCGTATCTAACATGCACATGTCACATAGGTGCTACAGCACTTGTTCCTATCATATCTAACATGCACATGTCACATCGGTGCTATCGTACTTGTTCCTATGGTATCTTACATGCACATGTCACATCGGTGCTATCGTATTTGTTCCTATCATATCTAAGATGCACATGTCACATCGGTGCAATCGTACTTGTTCCTATCATATCTAACGTGCACATGTCACATCGGTGGTATCGTACTTGTTCCTATCGTATCTAACATGCACATGTCACATCGGTGCAATCGTACTTGTTCCTATGGTATCTTACATGCACATGTCACATCGGTGCAATCGTACTTGTTCCTATCATATCTAACATGCACATGTCACATCTGAGCTACCGTACTTGTTCCTATCATATCTTACATGCACATGTCACATCTGTGCTACCATACTTGTTTCTATGGTATCTAACATGCACATGTCACATAGGTGCTACCATACTTGTTCCTATCGTATCTAACATGCAAATGTCACATCGGTGCTATCGTACTTGTTCCTATCATATCTAACATGCACATGTCACATCGGTGCTATCGTACTTGTTCCTATCATATCTAACATGCACATGTCACATAGGTGCAATCATACTTGTTACTATCGTATCTAACATGCACATGTCACATCCGTGCAATCGAATTTGTTCCTATCATATCTAACATGCATATGTCACATCGGTGCTATCGTATATGTTCCTATCATATCTAACATGCACATGTCACATCAGTGCAATCGTACTTGTTCCTATCGTATCTAACATGCACATGTCACATTGGTGCTATCGTAATTGTTCCTATCGTATCTAATCTGCACATGTCACATCGGTGCTATCGTATTTGTTCCTATCATATCTAACATGCACATGTCACATCGGTGCTATCGTACTTGTTCCTATCATATCTAACATGCACATGTCACACGGTGCTACCGTACTTGTTTATATCGTATCTAACATGCACATGTCACAGCTGTGCTACCGTTCTTGTTCCCATCATATCTAACATGCACATGTCACATCGGTGCTACCGTACTTGTTCCTATCATATCTAACATGCACATGTCACATAGGTGCTACCGTACTTGTTACTATGGCATCTAACATGCACATGTCGAATCTGTGCTACTGTACTTGTTCCTATCATATCTAAAATGCACTTGTCATATCTGTGCTACCGTACTTGTTCCTATCATATCTTACATGCACATGTCGCATCTGTGCTACTGTACTTGTTCCTATCATATCTTACATGCACATGTCACATCGGTGTTACCGTACTTGTTTCTATCAGATCTAACATGCACATGTCACATGGGTGCTATCGTACTTGTTCCTATCGTATCGAACATGCACATGTCACATCGGTGCTATCGTACTTGTTCCTATCGTATCTAACATGCACATGTCACATCGTTGCTATCTTACTTGTTCCTATCATATCTAACATGCACATGTCACACGGTGCTACCGTACTTGTTTATATCGTATCTAACATGCACATGTCACAGCTGTGCTACCGTTCTTGTTCCTATCATATCTAACATGCACATGTCACATCTGTGCTACCGTACTTGTTCCTATCATATCTAACATGCACATGTCACATAGGTGCTACCGTACTTGTTCCTATGGCATCTAACATGCACATGTCACATCTGTGCTACCGTTCTTGTTCCTATCATATTTAAAATGCACTTGTCACATCTGTGCTACCGTACTTGTTCCTATCATATCTAACATGCGCATGTCACATCTGTGCTACCGTACTTGTTCCAATCATATCTAACATGCACATGTCCCATCGGTGCTACCGTACTTGTTCCTTTCAGATCTAACATGCACATGTCACATCGGTGCTACCGTACTTGTTTCTGTCGTATCTAACATCCACATGTCACATTGGTGCTACCGTTCTCGTTCCTATCATATCTAACATACACCTGTCACATCGGTGCTACCGCACTTGTTCCTATCGTATCTAACATGCACATGTCACATCAATACTATCGTACTTGTTCCTATCATATTTAACATGCACATGTCACATCGGTGCTACCGTACTTGTTTCTATCGTATCTAACATGCACATGTCACATCGGTGCTACCGTACTTGTTCCTATGGTATCTAACATACGCATGTCACATCGGTGCTATCGTACTTGTTCCTATGGTATCTAACATGCACATGCACATCGATGCTACCGTACTTGTTCCTATCATATCGAACATGCACATGTCACATTGGTGCCACCATTCTTGTTCCTATCATATCTCAGACACATATGTACCATCGGTGCTACCACACTTGTTACTATCGTATCTAACATGCACATGTCACATAGGTGCTACCATACTCGTTCCTATCATATCTAACATGCACATGTCACATTGGTGCTACGGTTCTTGTTCCTATCATTTCTAACATGCACATGTCACATAGGTGCTACCGTTCTTGTTCCTTTAATATCTAACATGCACATGTCACATTGGTGCTACAGCACTTGTGATGATCATAACTAACATCCACATGTCACATCGGTGCTACCGTACTTGTTTTTATCATATCTAACATGCACATGTAACATAGGTGCTACCATACTTGTTCCTATTTTATCTAACATGCACATGTCACATAGGTGCTACAGCACTTGTTCCTATCATATCTAACGTGCACATGTCACATCGGTGCTACCGCACTTGTTACTATCATATATAACATGCACATGTCACATCGGTGCTACCGTAGTTGCCTCTATCATATCTAACATGCACATGTCACATCGTAGCTACCGTACTTGTTCCTATCGTATCTACCATGCACATGTAGCATCGGTGCTACCATACTTGTTCCTATTTTATCGAACATGCACATGTCACATAGGTGCTACAGCACTTGTTTCTATCATATCTAACATGCACATGTCACATGGGTGCTACTGTACTTGTTCCTATCATATCTTGCCTGCATATGTCACATCGGTGCAACCGTACTTGTTCCTATCATATCTTACATGCAAATGTCACATAGGTGCTACCATACTTGTTATTATGGTATATAACACGCACATGAAACATCAGTGCTACCGCACTTGTTACTATCGTATCTAACAAGCACATGTCACATTGGTTCTACCGCACTTGTTCCTATCGTATCTAACATGCACATGTCACATCGGTGCTATCGTACTTGTTCATATGGTATCTAACATGCACATATCATATTGGTGCTACCGTAGTTGTTACTATCGTATCTAACATACACATGTCACATCGGTGCTACCGTACTTGTTCCTATCATAATTAACATGCACATGTCACATCGTAGCTACGGTACATGTTCCTATCATATCTAACATGTACATGTAACATCGATGCTACCATACTTGTTCATATTTTATCGAACATGCACATGTCACATAAGTGCTACTGCACTTGTTCCTATCATATCTAACATGCACATGTCACATCGGTGCCACTGTGCTTGTTCCTATCATATCTAGCATGCACATGTCACATCGGTTCTACCGTAGTTGTTTCTATCGTATGTAACATGCACATGTCACATAGGTGCTACCGTACTTGTTCCTATCATATCTTACATGCAAATGTCACATAGGTGCTACCATACTTGTAACTATAGTATCTAACACGCACATGAAACATCGGTGCTACCGCACTTGATACTATCGTATCTAACATGCACATGTCACATCGGTGCTACTGCACTTGTTCCTATCGTATCTAACATGCACATGCCACATCGGTGCTATCGTTCTTGTTCATATCATATATAACATGCACATGTCACACCAGTGCTACCGTACATGTTCCTATGGTATCTTAACATGCACATGTCACATCGGTGCTACCGTACTTGTTTCTTTCGTATCTAACATGCACATGTCAAAGCGGAGCTACCGTACTTGTTCCTATCATATCTAACATGCACATGCAACACCGATGCTACCGTACTTGTTCCTATGGTATCAAACATGCACATGTCACATCGATGCTACCATACTTGTTTCTATCGTATCTAACATGCATATGTCAAATCGGTGCTACTGTACTTGTATCTATGGTATCTAACATGCACATGTCACATCGGTGCTACCGCACATGTTTCTCTCGTATCTAACATGCACGTGCCACATCGGTGCTACCATATTTATTCCTATCGTATCTTACAAGCACATGTCACATCGGTGCTATCGTACTTGTTCCTATCATATCTAACATGCACATGTAACATGGGTACTGTACTTGTTCCTATCGTATCTAACATGCACATGTCACATCGGTGCTATCGTACTTGTTCCTATCATATCTAACATGCATAAGTCACATCGGTGCTACTGTACTTGTTACTATCATATCTAACATGCACATGTAACATCGGTGCTACCGCACTTGTTCCTATCATATCTAACATGCACATGTCACATGGGTGCTACCGTACTTGTTCCTATGGCATCTTACATGCACATGTCACATCTGTGCTACCGTACTTGTTCCTATCATATCTAACATGCACTTGTCACATCTGTGCTACCGTACTTGTTCCTATCATATCTAACATGCACATTTCACATCTGTGCTACCATACTTGTTCCTATAATATCTAACATGCACATGTCACATCGGTGCCACCGTACTTGTTCCTATCATATCTAACATGCACATGTCACATCAGTGCTACCGTACTTGTTTCTATCATATCTAACATGCACATGTCACATCGGTGCTTCCGAACTTGTTTCTATCATATCTAACATCCACATGTCACATCGGTGCTACTGTTCTTGTTCCTATCATATCTAACATACACCTGTCACATCGGTGCTAACGCACTTGTTCCTATCATATCTAACATGCACATGTCACATCGGTGCTATCGTACTTGTTACTATCGTATCTTCCATGCACATGTCACATCGGTGCTACCGTACTTGTTCCTATCGTATCTAACATGCACATGTCACATCGGTGCTACCGCACATGTTTCTATCGTATCTAACATGCACGTGCCACATCGGTACTACCGTACTTGTTCCTATCGTATCTAACATGCACATGTCACATCGGCGCTATCGTACTTGTTCCTATCATATCTAACATGCACATGTCCCATCGGTGCTACTGTACTTGTTACTATCATATATAACATGCACATTTCACATCGGTTCTACCGCACTTGTTACTATTGTAACTAGCACGCACATGTCACATAGTTGCTACAGCACTTGTTTCTATGGCATCTAACATGCACATGTCATATCCATCGGTGCTACCGTACTTGTTACTATCGCATCTAACATGCACATGTCACATCGGTGCTACCGCACTTGTTACTATCGTATCTAACATGATTATGTCACCTAGGTGCTACCATACTTGTTCCTATCAGATCTAACACGCACATGTAACATCGGTTCTACCGCACTTGTTCCTATGGTATCTAACACGCACATGTAACATCGTTGCTACCGAACTTGTTCCTATCGTATCTAACATGCACATGTCAAATCGGTGCTACCGTACTTGTTCCTATCGTATCCAACACGCACATGTAACATCCGTGCTACCACACTTGTTCCTATCGTATCATCCATGCACATGTCACATCGGTTCAACTGCACTTGTTCCTATCGTATCTAACACGCACATGTAACATCGGTGCTATCGTACTTGTACCTATCATATCTTACATGCACATCACATCGGTGCTACCGCACTTGTTCCTATGGTATCTTACACGCACATGTTACATCGGTGCTACCGTACTTGTTTCTATCGTATCTAACATGCACGTGTCACATCCGTGCTACCGCACGTATTGCTTTCGTATCTAACATGCACATGTCACATCGGTGCTACCGCACTTGTTCCTATTGTATCTAACATGAACATGTCACATCGGTGCTTACGCACTTGTTCCTATCATATCTAACATGCACATGTCACATCAGTGCTATCGTACTTGTTCCTATCGTATCTTACATCCACATGTCATATCGGTGCCACCGTACTTGTTCCTATGGAATCTAACATGCACATGTCACATCTGTGCTACCGCACTTGTTCCTATGGAATCTAACATGCACATGTCACATCGGTGCTACCGCACTTGTTCCTATGGAATCTAACATGCACATGTCACATCTGTGCTACCGTACTCGTTCCTATCATATCTGACATGCACTTGTCACACGGTTCTACTGTACTTGTTACTATCATATCTAACATGCAGATGTCGCATCGGTGCTACTGTACTTGTTACTTTCATATCTAACATGCACATGTAACATAAGTGCTACCGCACTTGTTCCTATCATATCTAACATGCACATGTCACATCGGTGCTATCATACTTGTTCCTATTATATCTAACATACACATGTCACATCGGTGCTACTGTACTTGTTACTATCATATCTTACATGCACATGTCATATCGGTGCTACTGTACTTGTTACTATCATATCTTATATGCACATGTCATATCGGTGCTACTGTACTTGTTCCTATCATATCTAACATGCACATGTCATATCGGTGATACTGTACTTGTAACTATCATATCTAACATACACATGTCACATCGGTGCTATCGTACTTGTTCCTATTATATCTAACATACACATGTCACATCGGTGATACTGTACTTGTTACTATCATATCTAACATGCACATGTAACATCGGTGCTACCGCACTTGTTCCTATCATATCTAACATGCACATGTCACATCGGTGCTATCGTACTTGTTCCTATTATATCTAACATGCACATGTGACATTGTCACATTGATGCTTCCGTCGTTGTAACTATCGTATCTAACACGCATATGTCACATCGGTGCTAGTGTACTTGTTACTATCATATCTAACATGATGCACATGTCACATAGGTGCTACCATATTTGTTCCTATCGTATCTTACATGAACATGTCAAATCGGTGCTAACATACTTTTTCCTTTGGTTTCTAACATGTACATGTCACATCGGTGCCACCAAACTTGTTCCTATGGTATCTTACATGCACATGTCACATCGTTGCTACCGTACTTTTTCCTTTCATATCTAATATGCACATGTCACATAGGTGCTACCATACTTGTTCCTATGGTATCGTACATGCACATGTCAAATCGGTGCTACCGCACTTGTTCCTATGGTAGCTAACATGCACATGTCACATCGGTGCTACCGTACTTGTTCATATGGTTTCTAACATGCACATGTCACATCGGTGCTACCGTTCTTGTTCCTATGGTATCTAACATGCAGATGTCGCATCGGTGCTACTGTACTTGTTACTTTCATATCTAACATGCACATGTAACATAAGTGCTACCGCACTTGTTACTATCATATCTTACATGCACATGTCACATCCGTGCTATCGTACTTGTTCCTATTATATCTAACATACACATGTCACATCGGTGCTACTGTACTTGTTACTATCATATCTTACATGCACATGTCATATCGGTGCTACTGTACTTGTTACTATCATATCTTACATACACATGTCACATCGGTGCTACTGTACTTGTTACTATCATATCTTACATGCACATGTCATATCGGTGATACTGTACTTGTTACTATCATATCTAACATGCACATGTCACATCGGTGCTTTCGTACTTGTTTCTATTATATCTAACATACACCTGTCACATCGGTGCTTCTGTACTTGTAACTATCATATCTTACATGCACATGTCATATCGGTGATACTGTACTTGTAACTATCATATCTAACATACACATGTCACATGGGTGCTATCGTACTTGTTTCTATTATATCTAACATGCACATGTGACATTGTCACATTGATGCTACCGTCGTTGTAACTATTGTATTTAACACGCATATGTCACATCGTTGCTACCGTACTTATTCCGATCATATCTAACATTCACATGTCACATTGGTGCTAGTGTACTTGTTATTATCATATCTAACATGATGCACATGTCACATAGGTGCTACCATATTTGTTCCTATCGTATCTTACATGAACATGTCACATCGGTGCTAACGTACTTTTTCCTATGGTATCTAACATGCACATGTCACATCGGTGCCACCAAACTTGTTCCTATGGTATCTTACATGCACATGTCACATCGGTGCTACCGTAATTATCCCTATCGTATCTAACAAGCACGTGTCACATCGGTGCTACTGTACTTGTTCCTATGGTATCTAACATGCACATGTCACATCATTGCTACCGTACTTTTTCCTTTCATATCTAATATGCACATGTCACATAGGTGCTACCATACTTGTTTCTATGGTATCGTACATGCACATGTCACATTGGTGCTACCGCACTTGTTCCTATCATATCTAACATGCACATGTCTCATCGGTGCTATCGTACTTGTTCCTATTATATCTAACATACACATGTCACATCGGTGCTACTGTACTTGTAACTATCATATCTTACATGCACATGTCAGATCGGTGATACTGTACTTGTTACTATCATATCTAACATGCACATGTAACATCGGTACTACCGCACTTGTTCCCATCCTGTCTAACATGCACATGTCACATCGGTGCTATCGTACTTGTTCCTATTATATCTAACATGCACATGTGACATTGTCACATTGATGCTACCGTAGTTGTAACTATCGTATCTAACACGCATATGTCACATCGCTGCTACCGTACTTGTTCCGATCATATCTAACATGCATGTGTCACATTGGTGCTACCACACTTTCTTGTTCCTATTGTATCTAACAATCACATGTCACATCGGTGCTAGTGTGTACTTGTTACTATCATATCTAACATGCACATGTCACATAGGTGCTACCATATTTGTTCCTATCGTATCTTACATTGACATGTCACATCGTTGCTTCCATAATTTTTCCTATGGTATCTCACATGCACATATCACATCGGTGCCACCATACTTGTTCCTATGGTATTTTACATGCACATGTCACATCGGTGCTACCGCACTTGTTCCTATGGTAGCTAACATGCACATGTCACATAGGTGCTATCGTACTTGTTCCTATGGTATCTAACATGAGCATGTCACATAGGTGCTACCATACTTTTTCCTGTCATATCTAACATGCACATGTCACATCGGTGCTATCGTAATTGTTCATATGGTATCTTACATGCACATGTCACATCGGTGCTACTGTACTTGTTCCTATGGTATCTAACATGCACATCTCACATCGGTGCTACCATACTTGTTCCTATCCTATCTAACATGCACATGTCACATCGGTGCTACTATACTTGTTCCAATGGTATCTAACAAGCACATGTCATATCTGTGCTACCGTTCTTGTTCCTTTCATATCTAACATGCACATGTCACATCTGTGCTACCGTTCTTGTTCCTATGGTATCTTACATGTCACATCGGTGCTATCGTACGTATTACTATCGTGTCTAACATGCACATGTCACATCGGTGCTACTGTACTTGTTCCTATGGTATCTAACATGCACATGTCACATCGCTGCTACTGCACTTGTTTCTATCGTATCTAACATGCATATGTCACATCGGTGTTAATGCACTTGTTCGTATCGTATTTAACACGCACACGTCACATCTGTGCTACTGTACATGTTCCTATTATATCAAACATGCACATGTCATTCGACCGTCCTTGTTCCTATGATATCTTACATGCACATGTCTCTTCGGTGCTACCATACTTGGGTCGATCGTATCTAACATGCACATGTCGCATAGGTGCTACTGTACTTGTTCCTATCATATCGAACATGCACATGTCACATAGGTGTTACCGCACTTGTTCCTATCATATCTAACATGCACATGTCACATCGGTGCTACCGCACTTGTTCCTATGGTTATCTAACATGCACATGTCACATAGGTGCTACCGTACTTGTTACTATAGTATCTTACATGCACATTTCACATCGGTGCTACCATACTTGTTCCTATGGTTTCTTACATGCACATGTCACATCGGTGCTTTCGTACTTGTTCCTATGGTATCTAACATGCACATGTCACATCGGTGCTACCGCACTTGTTCCTATCATATCTAACATGCACATGTCACATCGGTGCTACCGTTCTTGTTCCTATGGTATCTAACATGCACATGTCACATAGGTGCTACCGTACTTGTTACTATAGTATCTAACATGCACATGTCACATAGGTGCTACCATACTTGTCCCTATCATATCTAACATGCACATGTCACATCGGTGCTATAGCACTTGTTCCTATGGTATCTAACATGCACATGTCACACGGTGATACCGCACTTGTTCCTATGTTATCTAACATGCACATGTCACATAGGTGCTACTGTACTTGTTCCTATCATATCAAACATGCACATGTCACATCGGTGCTACCATACTTGTTCCTATCATATCTAACATGCACTTGTCACATCAGTGCTACCGTACTTGTTCCTATCATATCTTACATGCACATGTCACATCAGTGCTACTGTACTTGTTCCTATCATATCTAACATGCACATGTCACATCAGTGCTACCGTACTTGTTCCTATCATATCTAGGTTACATTGAAAATAGTGCCTATTTCTTGAGAGTCCCATCTGGTTTAATAGCAATTTAGCGACCGCACCCATGCGGTTTGTGATTATTTCCTGTTTCCTTAGTGTGTCTGCAACATTTTGGTGCAATTCATTGGTGACTCCGTTGAAAAAATAACGTTAGGGTGTGTTTATTGAAGTACGGTGCTTTCGTCGAAATCTCATTGCAGAAACCCTGTTTTCCGATGGTGATTGCATTTGGGCAAATTTTACTTTCTTAGAAGTTGCGAGACCATGTATTTTTACTGCAATTATTTGAAGAGGACAGATTTATCTTTAGGGAAGGCAAACACATGCTTTTTAAGTTGGCAGTTTATAATAAGACCATATCGGAATTGGAATTAGTGTACTCTAACCTCTAACATGCAACATGTACATCATTCCATAGATGGTGACGTCACTTCGTTATTGTCAGTAAGACCGGTGTGTACATAATGAAATCTACATCGATATTACCGTACTTGTTCCTATCGTATCTTGCATCCACATTGGTGCTTTCGTACTCGTTCCTATCGTTTATAACATGCACATTCCACATCGGCCGTTCGTACGTTTTGTAAAGTGATTTAATACTCTGATTTAAGACGCAATTCGAATCTGTTGTTGGACAAAATGTTTTGGCTTTCCAACAGCCGACTCTATTTTTAGAACAATGGAAATTCCAGTCAGTTTCTATTATTATTTCACATAATAAAGGAAAACGTACATATTATCCAATATACCTTCTGTTCGGAAAACAAACAACACAACGCAAAATGCAGCCGATGGGAGATTTAGTTCCACAAAATCAACCTTATTTTCATGCCATTCGTGGACCGGGTCAGGTAAGCTGACATGTATTGTATCACATATTTTCGCGATAGATAGATAGATAGATTTATTTCGGCAAGGAATGCATACAAGGGCATTTACAACATGTACAAAATATAAAATATAACATACATGAAAATAAATATACCATTACATACATACCAAACACCAAGGATAACACAAAAATGAGTAAACCCATATTTCCATTGTGGTCCTTTGAGCTGGTGGCATGACATAGAGTGGCACTTAGACAAATATTAAACAAAATTACATCAATAAAATGACCAACATAGTTTAAATAAATAGATTAAATACTATGCATGTATATCACAGACCATTTTGATACTTAAGATATCACAGATATCATTATTAATTATGAGATCCTAAAAATACACTATTAAAAATTTGTAAGAAATAATTTAGATATCACATATAGCATCATTTATTACACCATCCTAAAATACTTAGAATAAAAAATGGAGAATGCATAACATATATGAAAGATAGGATCAATTTTGATACAAATTGCAGACTAAAACTGATTCCTTAAGCCGAAAAAACAAACAATACACATAAAAAGTTACAGATTTTCTAATAAATGATTTTTTAAAGAAGACTTAAAAACAGACAATCTATCAATCTGTGTTATACTGGAGGGTAAATTGTTCCATAATGAGCATCCCGTGTAACAAAAGGACTTTGACCCTAAACCTTTGACCCTGGGGACAGCAAATGCACCTTTTTGAGTTGACCTGGTCCTGTATGAATGAA
>VMBQ01000454.1:81771-103665 GCA_007657795.1 Dreissena rostriformis
ACACACACACACACACACACCCACCCACACACACACACACACACACACACACACAGAGGCTGCCACTACAACTGACAGCCCATATGGGGGGCATGCATGTTTTACAAACAGCCCTTGTTATTATATGAATACACATGTATCATTTGTATGTATTATGAATGTACACAGCTGGATGTCTCTGTTCTTTTTATTCCCCGCCAAAGGCGGAGGGATATTGTTTTGGCGTTGTCTGTCCGTCCGGCACTTTTGTGTCCGGAGCCATATCTTGGAAGTGCTTTGGCGGATTTCATTGAAACTTGGTATGAGTTTATATATGGATAAGAGGATGATGAACGCCAAATGGCATTGTACACCATCTATTAATAACGTAGTTTTGGCCCTTTGTAACTTGAAAAAATGCTTTTTTCTGTAACAAAGCTCTAAATTGGCGGGGGATATCAATTCAACGAATTTGCTTGTTCTTTAATTTATCAATGATCTTTTCAACATCAGTTTCAGACAGTTCAGCCTTCATGCACAGTCTCAGTTTTCTTAGCCATTATGAGTCTAATTGGGATTTTTTAAATCGATAAAATTGCAAATTTGAGAATTTTTTATCAACATAATGGACCCAATTGGAAATTTTGTTATCAATAAATATTGACACACCAAGTTTTTCCTGGCCATTTTGAGAAAAAATGCAATTCATGTGAAAAGTCCACTGATTTGGGAAAAATTAATTTAATATAACTCTGTATAATAATTGTATCATATTTATAATAGTTATATACTTTGTTAGTTGTTTATGAAATAAAATCGAGATATAATTATTATTAGAGACTTTGTATTTNAAATAGGTGAAAAATATATACTCTTTCTGGAGGGAATGGGGCCCAATATCGGCCTTGAAATTGCCATAAAACAAAACACTGAGAATTATATTGCTGTATAATAAGCTAAACATTGAGAAACAGCCTGTACGAGGCTGTAATTTTTTACCATATACCCCATTATGTCTTTGTTACCCCATACAATGTATGGGATACAATATTTTCAAAGTATTCAATAATGTTACACAGGTTTTTCTTTCTGTTTGATAACAATCCATTGAGCCAATACATGAATGCAATTGTAACAAATGAGCCTCGCTCTGTGAAAAGGGGGTTTAATGCATGTGCATAAAGTGTCGTTCAAGATGAGCCTGTGCAGTTCACACAGGCTAATCAGGGAGGACACTTTCCTCATTTTTGATATTTTTCGTTTAAAGAAAGTCTGTTCTTAGCAAAAATCTAGTTGAGGCGGAAAGGCTCGTCCCTGATATTGACAGATAAGCTTGTGCAGACTGCACAGGCTAATATGGGACGACACTTTACTCACATGCATTAAACCCACTTTTCTCAGAGTGGAACCCAAATTTATATGTCAATTTTCAAGAAACCAGCAGGACAAGTGTTAAGGCCTGCGATACAGCACATTGACATGGCGGAACCAAACCAGTTGACTGTGAACCCACCAATGGATAGCAGACCTCCAATGAAACAGTTATTGCGGCATTCTGGCATCCGGATTTTACACAGGGCAGTGTTGATTTTTATTTAATTGGCCTTACAAGTTTTAGCTATAGGGTTATCAGTTACCTAAACTAGTTCAGAAACTTCAAAAGAGCCATGGCAACTGTCAATATATTTTAATATATTGCTTGAAGAGGTAGCCTGCTGTCGTTTCAAAGGCCTTTTTAGATCTATATGCATGTCGTTGAGTTGATGACATTTTTCCAGAAAACTTAGTTTGCTTGACTCACTTCAAATCGATTCTATTTGCTGACTTAACATTATTATAAATCTTCAATGGATATTTTAGTTAATCAGATTACTCAGCTTTATTGATTAAAAATAAGGACAACAATTTGCAATTTCCACTGTTGTGCACTCTGCATAGTTTGAGTGCTTTTCAGCTAGACTATTTATCAAATTGTCTGAGCTATGCTACTCACCCAAATGTCAGCGTCAGCGATGGCATAATGAATCCTCTGGTTAAGGTAAACATGCAACATCTCTATTTCACTGTTTCTATGACATATTTTCAACAGAAACTTTACATATGTGTTTGAGGTCAATTTGTGAGGTCACTCACGAAGTTCTATAATTGTGACCTGCAATTTAGCATTACATGCAAGCTGCTTTGAAGGAGGCAGTTACTTTGCTCAACGCAGTGGCGAACAGGTGCATCACGTCCTTTATTTTAACCTGTTTCAGATAGTCCTTCAGGTTTTTATCACTATTGATTATGGCTGTTTTCAGATGTCTTCTGTAGTTTCGCTTCGTCGTTGATATAATGCCCATGTCTCAAGGCTGTATTCGATGTATTGTTTTTCGATGTGGTGTTTTTTGGTAGGAAGGACACAATTATCTGTCCATCCCACAATTTAAGACCATCCGGGTGGGCCGCACAGTTGTCCTCAAGAAGGAGTGCCTTCAGTGGGAGCTTTTTCTGATGGATAAACTTCCTCACCTCAGGCACAAACTTCTTTTGGAACAACTCTTCTAATATGGCCCCCATCATCCACACCTAAAGAAGTCTTAGTGGACTGGTAGCATTTTGAGATTGACGTGCTGGAAGCAACACAGATTTGTATGCCCCCGAAGGTGGGCATATAGTGATCGCAAAAAACTTTCAAAGCGGCGCAGTAGGGGGCATTGTGTTTCTGACAAACACACACAAACTAAGCTTTTCCTCATCTTTTAGCCATGCTCTTAGGGTACCTTCGTGGACACCAAATTCTTTCTGTTATCAATGTTCAGGAATGACCAGCCTTTATCTTGTCTATGATCTCCATCTTTTAAGTAATTTAGGACTGTTTACGTTTGCGTTTAACAGTATTGTTCGTANTAATAATGATTTTGTTTTTTAATTTGAATTATTATAAAGTTATATCAAAATATTTTTCCCCAGATCGGTGGACTTTTCGCGCGAAAAAGTTTGCTAATGAATTTATTTTCCCAATTTCTTTAAAATGCCAATAAAATTCCCAATTCCAAAGCCATGGGCTATCTTCCCAAAAAGTGGAAAAAAAACCTGCACTGGTTATTTCTTAAGTCTTAAGTGTTAAAAACAACGCCAGCCGTGTGCAAACAACACTGTAACTAATCGACTGTTTTCACGCTTCACTGCGTGCCATAGTTAGCCGCAAAATATAGGGTGTTAATACTAGCTAGAACTGGTTTTTGCTTCAGTCAGCGAATTCTCAGATTAAAACATGTCATTTAGTGATCATGCTCGTCGGATTTTTGGAAGCCATAGCTGCATCCCGATATATTGGACATCACAATATATTGGACATTGCGATATATTGGACCTCGATGTACTGGAGTTGCAGAGTATTATGTTTCAGATGGTGACTCGACCTGTACCATCTATTCGTATGACATACTGGTGAAACTGTCTAACCTCAACTTCAGTTCCGGTGCATTCCCATCTTCTAGTCTGGTGATCCACCAGATTCTGCACATGCACATGATGGCCCACCTGCAGTGGTGGCAATTTGTGGGTGTGTTCCGTCCACTTTTCATGTTGCCTGGAGTGCTGCTTGGCCAGCGCCAATTTACAAACGAACTGCTTCTTCTGCTCTTTTCGTCAATATAACATGTTATTATAACATCATTTTTCTCATTCTGGCGCCAATGGAAAGTGGGTCCAATTTGAGTTTTGCCTGAAGGTTCTGTGCTGAGTGAACAGATCTATCATGAATCTGGACGGCTGCAGTTAGGGCAGCTGCAAATTCTGCACCAAGATCCTGTGATGTCCAACCGCACCCCTCCACTGGCAGGCCTTTTCCTTGTTATTTTGGGAAAAAATGCGATTTCCGGATTGGGATTTTTTTTCACGCGAGTCCACTGATTTGGGAAGAAATATATTTAACATAACTCTTTATAATCATTCAAATTAGTGGAATAAAATAATATAAATTATAGTTATATACTTTGTTAGGGTAATTGAAATAAAATTGAGATACCATTACATATTTTTTTTGGAAATTGGGGAAAAATAAATAAATTCTGATTTATTTTAACAATTTTGGCTTGGGAGTGGGTCTGTTGACCAGATCCGTAGACACGCCAGGAAAAGGCCTGACAGGGCACTGCAATCTTGGCATGGTGGCTTGTGGCAATTCAAGAAGTTATCAAATGTGGCAGACACTTTGGTTCTTAAGTTATCAAATGTAGCAGACACTTTGGTTCTCAAAGTAGTAGTCATAAATGAAAGACAACACCTTCCTTATCAAGGCTTAGCAGGTTTAATCAAAGGAGGACTGCTACCTGAAATATAAATAATACAATACACTGAAATTAGACAATTATTTGCTACTGATCATTCAATTGGCAACATCGTCATCAATTCTCATCATCATCATCAATTGGCAACATCATCATCAATTGTCATCGTCATCAATTGCAATCATCATAATCAATTGCCAGCATCACAATTGTCATGTTTGCTTACAGGCAAAACATTTTTCGGTCGAAATTGTTCTAATGATATCTAGGCTGAATTTAAATATGGTTCAGGTTAGTTTAGCTTTATGGGTTTAACCTTGTGAACACTCTAGTATTGCCCTGTAAATCATGATAAAATACATTTAGACAATTTCCTCTAATGATATCTGGGCAGTTTTAGAAATTGAGTTAAGTTTAAAAAATCTGCAGTGGTGGGGTGGCTGTTTTCCTAATATTGCTTTATTGAGAGATTATACCTGATTGGAACAGTAAGCTGGATACCCACTTGGGGTTTTATTTTTTCTGACAATTTGCTTTTTTGTTTCAATCAAATTTCTCATATTTTAATATTGCAGTTGACGGGGCATTTTTTCCTTTTCAGAGAATGGACCATTTTTACAATTTAAAGAAGTTTGTGACTCAAATTTTCACAATTAAAAAAAGTTCATGACTCGTTTTGTTCACAATTTTGAACAGCGTGCTACTCATGTTTTCACAAAATGAGGGGGGCCTAGGCCATTTCACAAAGGTGAGAAAAAAAAGCCCTGGTTGATAAATGAAATTAATGTTTTTAATAAAGTGCATTTATGTAAAAGATATAAATTACATCACAGTGCCAGAATCCTTTAATTTTCACAATATCCAATATCTTTTTTTCTCGTCTTTGATTTTCCACCCTCTTTGGGGTCCTTGAAGTGTTGTCCGCACTGGATGGCCCGCTCAATACCTCCTCCTTTGTCCTTGTGGTTCTCTCCAAAACTTAAGTTTACCTGACGCTCGAGACGAAGTTCCTATTTATCCTACATTTACCGCGTTCTAATAACTTTAATTAAGTCCTTTGTTTTGCCTCGTCACCAATGAAGTATTTCTAATAATATAACAACTTAAGTCCTTAGTAGATTAATAAAACACTATTAATTCTGGTTTAAAGTACAGTAAAAACTTTCTCTTTCGTCATTTGGTGTTCTTCTGCTCATCCTAGTCTGCGCAGCTCTTGAGAACACTTCTGGTTTCCTACCCAGTGATATTTTTACAAATTTTCTCATCTGAGTCCGGGGACTTCGAGTACTTTCAAATCTATTAGTCCCCGAAGTGAAAGAATGAGAGAGGCAGTTACAAAACTAAGTTGCTCTGCAGACCGCGACTGAAAGCTATCATCTCGTTCACCTTGTCGGCGACCATATAAAACGGTGTTTAATTAATGTTTTACTATTGATATCTAAGTATAAATAATTTACCTATTAAATGATTAAATGACACCTGTACATTTGTACAGGTATGATACAATCAAAATTACCTTTAGCATGTTCTGTATTTAAGAGACGTTTTGTCAGATCTCTTAATATTCTGAAAGCGAAACGTTCCAGTAAATCATCTGCAACTGTCATTTTGTGTTCAGTGGTTAAAGGAAGTCTTCTAGGGTGGCTGTTCTGAATAGCAACCTGCTTCGGTTGACGATGAAGCCCAGCGGCGTTGCTTTTCACTAGTTGGGCACGCTTCTATTGCAGGTCTAGGGCGGCGACGGTGTCGGTAGCTCTCCGTGCAACGCCGTCCAGTCGCAACTGCAGCTGCTCCTGGACAGCTTTCAGGACGTCCGGGCCTGTATTCACCAACAGATTATTAAACTTAAGTCTAAAAATAAAGAATATTCTTAAAATGGATATGTAAGAAAATTACTGTAAAGTCAAGCCTAGCATGGCAGATAACGCCTATAATAATATAATTATTCATAAAGAACAATCTGTTATTGATATTAGCACTATTTTAGCCTGTATATATGCAAACTCTGAGGTATTTCTTTGAGTCTTAGGTTATTCTGAAGTCTAAGAATAGGTTGGTGAAAATGGGCCCTGTGCTCAGGTTGAACATTGCCCAAATCGCGTTTCTCAGTTTGATCAGCGGCAGAGGGACCACAAAGCTTTGATACCACCAGCTAGCCGTGGGCGTCGAGGTGCTGATGTGGTCCAACACCATGCCAACATTGCCGTGGTACACGGACTTGTCGTTATGGGACTACTGCCTTGGGTCGGCTGAAGTGAGTGCCACAAAGGCAGAGAGCACGATCATGATCATTTTGAGGTTTGCTGTTTGCTCGTACAAAACACAGTGTAGTAGTTGTTCGGACAATGGTTGTCTTTCGACTGCCGTGTCACACCTAGGGCCGAGTATATATACACAGGCTGCGCAAATGTGTATTCGTTCAAAATCAATGTTTCTTGGCCTTTCTGGAGTTTTGAGCTCGTCAGAAGCCAGTTGAGGATTTGATCTCGGCATGACTGAATTCGTGCAAAACATAACGTTTCCACGATAAAAAGTTCACCTTTTTCTTTACAAATTTCCTATCATCTTGTTTAACCTTATGGATATTTTTGTGTTTGTTTAACTTCCTCAAGAAGATGTTGTTTAATAGCAGGAACACTATTCCGACCAATTCACCTCAGAATGGATTTCCTTCTGTATAGTTGATGTGACTTTTTATTTAAAAGATGTCAAACAATGATATACTTATATTCAACATTATCAACAATTAAGTGGTAAAACATTACTTAAAGTTAACCTTCTGTTGTCAGGCTTCTAATGCTCACACAATACGTCTTTTTTGTGCTGTGTTTTTTTGTCGAGCGCATGGTACTCCCATTATGTTTTTTATTTGAGTTTTTCTTTGAGCGTTTAATCTCGGTGTAAATAAACGAAGAATGTTGTTTCTGAAAGAAGAAATAAAATATAATATTACTATATTAATAATATACACGTACAGTAATAAAAATACTTCTAATAATAATTATAATATAAACACATTTTCTTGATCATCTCTTCTACTCTCCTCTCCATTTAATGTGCAAACTGCTCTAATGCAGACATTTCCTTGAAAGCCTTGTATCAACAAAAATCCTCTCTAGACTCTTACTTCTCTGAACGCATTTGAATGGAAAAGTAAATAGTTACATTGCTCAAATGCTTGTATTTCTTTCCAATCTGTTTCAGCCATGACTGCAATCAAAGACTTACAACTCTTGTTCCTCCAACTGCTGCGCGGCTCTTCTACTCTCTTCTCTCATGCATCAACCTTAAGTGTCCATGATCCCACTCCTTCATTTTGCATTTAACAATATATCTTTCTGAGCTGGATACAATGTGTAAAGTATATGGAGGTGAATAAATGCTAGAAATTGAAAAAAAAAAAAAAAAAAATCTTTCTGAGCCATCAAACTGTTCGAGTGTTTGAGAGCTAAAATTAAAACCAAGCTCATTCTTGAGAAGCAGTGGTTATAGAGCCTCAGAATATGGTTTAGTGAGAAGGATCAATGGACCAGTCTTGTGTGCATTTCAGAGGCCTTAAAGCAGCTGCCCTGAGGCGATCCCACGGGGCCATAGGGGGTATGGGAGATAGGGGCCTTGAATTTCTCATAGAATCCTTGATTGCGGTGTTGTTTGTGTGAGAGGGTCGGAGTGTTTTGGGCTACCATAAATCAGATTGGAAGTCATTGCGAGTACAAAATTAATGCACACAACAATATTAAAAACACTACAACTAGATTTAAGGCCATGTTTTGGGCTACCATAAATCAGATTGGAAGTCATTGCGAGTACAAAATTAATGCACACAACAATATTAAAAACACTACAACTAGATTTAAGGCCATTGCAACGTTTTATCTTGTTTATTTTCTTAAGTTTAATTGTTAGTTTTTTGAAGACAGAATTTTCCATTTTGTCTTTTTTTTCATGAAGTTGAATTTCTGAAGCAAAATACAATAATAGAATAAAAATAAGTTTGCCTGTAGATTTTGAGTGACAACTCGGTCATGTGTTGTGTGAAGAGGTTGGGATGAAGGAAGCCTGACAGCTGCAATGACATAATATACAATATAACCATTAAACAAACCTACAAAGTATGCAGTCTTTTAATATTATACATACACAAATCAAACATTCAACTCAATTGATAATGTTCAAACATTCAACTCAATTTATACTGACGAGTTTGAACATTTCTGATAGACGATGATTGGGTATGCATGGACGAGACTGGTCTTGAAGGTGAAATATTGCTAGCCATCTGAAGGTAAATATAACATTTAATAAAATCTATACACAAGAGTTATTATAATAAATAATCTGAAGAAAAAAATAACCTTAGCAAAATGTCTATATTAAGGATATTGTAATTTATTAGATAAAACACAAACATGTGGAATTTTATGTACAGTACAGCCCACGCGGAACCAGCAAAGTCCGCGGGCTAGTAATTTTAGTACTCGACGGAATCACGCGGCGTATCGACGAGTCACACGGCATCGATCCGCGCTACCTCGCGTACTTTCGCGGAATAAATCCGCCGCATACGTTCGCGGCGGATCGAGTGCAAAAATATACACCTAGATCTACATGTACATTTGTGTATCGCAGAAACCTAGATNATAAATTTTGTTAATTAAAGGCTGCAGAACAGAACAAAAAGGTTAAAGAAAAAAGAAAAAAACAAAGGGCAATAACTCTTTGTTGAAATCTTGTATCGTATCAGAGATGTAGCATTGATAAGTAAAATCATACAAAATAACAGAAGTCAATAACTCCTATTTAAGAAAGTGTAGGGGTTTGGTTCTGCATGTGCATGGCACTTTTCCTCATTGGTACATTGTGTATCTGTACACCCATGATGAAATCTTCTATAGTTTCTGAGATTTAGCCCTGAAAAGTTTGTGACAGACGGACGGACTGACGCATGGACGAAATTACGGACGCAAGGACGGACAACGCCAAAAACTACATCCATCTGCCTTCGATGCGGGATAAAAATAAAGGCCATTAAAGTTTGTTTGATGTCTAATGAGTATTGCCCAGCACATTATTTCTCCTTAAAATACACATATTGTAACATATCTTTACACAATTATGGCAACAATGTATCATGCAAATTAGAATTACAAAAAGAAATGCCAAATGAAAAACATTTGATGGTAATGAGATATAAGTTGAGTAAGGTCTTTGCCATCCTACAGCGTCCTGAGTTGCCGTAAGAATGCAGTAAGAAAGCCAGTCCGGTGTGACAGGGTATAAAATGGAACAAATATATTATCTAAGCACATAAATGATGCAGCAGCAGTTATGTTTCCTACCTGGTCCCGTATGTTTCAAGGCGAAGTTTTCATCCTCAAATTTCGAGCCATAAATGGATTTCCCGCCAGTCCCATTGTGGTTTGTGAAGTCACCGCCCTGACACATCTGCATACTTGGGTCAAGGACTATACTTGCAAAACTCAATCATGTGCTATATATTTCTGGCTCAGGACAAAACATTGACAAGATTGAAAATCCTTAATTCAGCTTAAGATAGTTTGATGGACAGAAGTTCTAGAAAAACTTGGGAGAACTATTATGAGTATTGTGGGAGGTGTGTAGGAGATGAGCTCGGAAGCAATTGTCCTTTATATAATACATATGTCTAAGAAACAAAGGGCCACAATTCGCTCAAAACGATAAACTAAAAAATAGAGACAATGTGTGCTGGAATAGTTTGAGCGAAATACTTAGAACAAGGATTGTCATCATAGGATGACATATGGCCCTTTTTCCCACATTTGTCTAAACCTAAACGCAAAGTGTTTTCAACATTTTTTTAAACCTAAACGCAAAGTGTGACGGAATTTCAGACGGACAGACAGACGGACAGTGTGATCACTATATGCCCACCTTCGGGGGCATAAAAAGGCAATAATTCTGTCTTTCTGAAGATGTTGTTCACACCTTACCACTGATTTACCCATCCAATTATAACCACAGGATATTGTAATTTTCAAATGCACTGCAAACTTCTAATATCGTATCAGTAATATTTTGAACATTTGCCAACAAAAGAAAACACAAAGAACAAGAGATGTGTTTGTCAGAAACACAATGCCCCCAACTGCGCCGCTTTGAAAAAAAAATTAAAAAAAAATTAAAAAAAATACCTTTGACCCTGAAGGTTGACCATGACCTTTCACCACTCAAAATGTGCAGCTCCATGAGATACACATGCATTTTTTTTTTTGACCTTTGACCTTGAAGGATGACCTTGACCTTTCACCACTTAAAATGTGCAGCTTCATGAGATACACATGCATGCCAAATATCAAGTTGCTATCTTCAATATTGCAAAAGTTATGACCAACGTTAAAGTTTTCGGACGGACACACAGACTGACAGACGGACGGACTGACAGTTCAACTGCTATATGCCACCCTACCGGGGGCATAAAAATACTCCTTTGCTTCAGCTACAAACATAACCAGTGTTTTATAACATATTATATAAAATTTCAGTTATTTATAGTTTTCCAAACCCTGTGATACTTTTTTTAATATTAAATAAAATAACTCAAATTTCCAGAAAATGATATACAAAAACTTAATAATATATACAAATACTAAGGAAATATTCACTAAATCATGTTGTGTCTTTTGTATTCCTCAAAGCAATTAAATTTATGAAAAAATGCAATTCAGGATTGGGAATTTTGGGGCGTGAAAAGTCCACTGACTTGGGAAAAATAATTCAATTAAACTCTTTGTAAATAAAATTAGAAGAAAATCAGATACACATGTATGATAGTAATATACTTTGTTAGATGTACTTAAAATAAAATTGAGTGTAATAATAATTACAGATATCTTTACAAAAAAAAATGAAAAAAAAATGGGTGAAATTGGGATTTTTTTTTCTTCAAATTGGGAATATTTTTAACCATTTTGCTTTAAAAATGGGTCCGTTTAATAGACCTGTAGATACGCCAGAAAAAGGCCTGAATCAACTCACACTTTTCCTGGGAAGGATGTTTACCAGTTCTCATTGTGCACACTTCTGCCAGTAACTGACAACTGCCCTACTTAATTCAGAGGTAGGGGAAGAAGACTAGAATAGCCATAGAAATAATGTAATGGCCAATCCCTACTACAGTTATGTGGCTGGGAAGGGAATACACTCACGATCCTCGGATGTGTTGTCCAGCACTCCACCAACTGAGCTTACAAAATGGATACAAATGATGGGATAACTCTGTGAAATGAACTGCCTTTGTAACCAAATCCTTTCTCGTGAGTACACAGGCAACGAAAATTTTCTGAAATGTAAATCAAGACAAATAATACTGATGAGAGGTTAAGAGGCATTCAGGAAGTGACACCAATTTTAACCATTCTTTTATCACTTATGTTGTATTGTATCTTTTATGATAAATTTTGTATTGTACACGCAATTGGTCATTTGTCTTAAATTAAGTCAAGTACATGTACCTAATATGTTTACATTACTTAATGAACAAGAGGTGTCCCAAGACAGCGCGTTTGACTATTCTTTCACTTTGATAGCAAAATGTACAGTTTCTGTAAGTCACCTGTTATGATGACCACACATATATATCTGTAGTAGTTATATATAGAATATGTAAACTTAAAGCAGAACAATTATAAATTAAAACAAGAAATGTGATCATTTCACGGAACAAAATTTTTCAACTATATACACATTAATTTATTTGAAATAAATTAACTATGAAAGCAAGGTCTGCCTAAAAAAATCCACTAAATTACAGAAAAAAAAATGTTCATCCAAACTCAAGTGATTGATCAGATTTTTTTTTCTAATTTCAGAAACAATGACCTTGACGTCATTCAATCCAACCCTAGGTCTGCATGTAAGATCCCTACAAACACAATCACATCACAATACCTCCATCCAAACTTAACCCTTTGCATGCTGGGAAATTTGTCATCTGCTAAAATGTTGACTGCTAAATTTCTAAAATTAGCATTTTCTTCGATTTTTTTTCAACGAATACTATCAGAATAGCAAACAGTTTGGATCCTGATGAGACGCCACGTTCTGTGGCGTCTCATCTGGATCCAAACTGTTTGCAAAAACCTTCAAAATCCGGTTCCAGCACTCAAAGGGTTAAGTTATTGGGTGGAAACAATTTCTATTTTGAGTAACAGTGACCTTGATCCCACTGACCCAAAATGCAATCCCTCACAAAAAAATGTCAGCACAATATCTCCATCCTATCTATAGTAATTGAAGGCAAACTTTTTATCTATTTTAGGTACCAGTGACCTTTACCTAATTGTTAATAAAAACCCTGTAAAACACATGTAAAGTTTTATTGCAATATCTTTAACAGACAAAGGATATGGAGTTGTTGCAGCAGACTTTGGCCTGGCATTTTTAAGTATGAAAGGGGCATAATTCTGCTAAATTATAGGTGAGAGCGTGCATCAGTGACCTCAAATGATGATCCCAAAGAAATTTGATAAGTTTCAATTGTATACCTGTAGTAGTTACACAGATATGTAATTGTTGCAGCAAACTTCAACCTGAGTTTCACTTGCATGCAAACCTCAAACTGACTTTTACAAGTAGACAAGGGGACATATAATTCATCTAAAAGACTGGTTTATGTCAGAAGTCTTGGTCAGTGCATGTTCATAAAGACTCTGAACCCAAATGGAACGTTTTAAAATCAATATCTGAAGTAAATATAGAGATATGGAGTAGCGCAACTGTTTGGAGAGTAGTATAGCTCAGACTTTTCGGTGAATAATTGAGCAAAAAACTTAGAAAAATTCGTCCCTTAGACTAAAATGGTTCTCAATCTCAAACAACATTTCAACATAAAAATATTTAAAAAGAAAAATAAATAAATATAAAACAAGATCAGATTTTCTAGCGATGAACATTCTTTCCTGAATATGAATAGATAAGACACAAATTGAGCTTCCGAAAATTTGTTATGGTCTCTGTCTACCACTAAATAATTAACACATAACTGCTTGTGCATAAACTAATTTTAATATTTGATAACAAGGATTTAAGTAAATCTGGAACAAAATCTGTTAAAAAATATTCAAACTAGAAATGTGTCAAAGACACTGATGCTCCAACAACACATGGACACAGACAGATCCAATATACATGTATATTCCACAAAGACAAAGGGCCATAAAACTGCCAAAACTGTCCGCTGTCATTACAATGTATTCCCTTCTTTACGATGATCTGCACATTGAGGCCATTCAACTGTGAAAGTTTGAGTGAGATGCAACCAGTAGTTAAAGAAGATTAAAAAATACACAATTTTGGGACTTTATTTTCTAAAGTGGAAAAACATACAAACGACCATAATTATGCGAAATTTCGCCTCAGCAGAACTTTGTTTGTTTACAAACCTCTACACATTAATGTCATTCAACTATAAAAGTGTGAGCTAGATCCACCCAGTATTTAAAGAGAGGTTGAAAACACAAAATTTTGGAAGTAAATATTCCATAGTGGACAAACAGTCAAAGAGCCATAACACTTCCAAAAAATCATCTACACATTAACTTTATTCAACTATAAAAGTGTGGGTGAGATCCACCAATTAGCTAAAGAGGAGATGTAAACACAAGCTTCAGGTGACAAAATATTATTTAGTAGAACATACAAAGGGCCATAATTCTGCCAAAAATGGTCGCAGCCCAAAATCCTGTCTTTACAATCATCTACACATTTAGGTCATTAAACTGCTAAAGTTTGATCATGATAAACCCAGTAAATAAAGAGGAGTTCAAAAATCAAACTTCGGTTTGTACATAGACAAGTGCCATGCTTAATTCCTTAAACAACGTGGAGGAATAAAAGTCATCACAAACAACAGAGCATTTCCTCAAATATAAAACATAAAAAATGTACCTGAAGTTTTTGGGACCACATCTGGCCGTAGCTGAATAACAATCCTGCCCGCCTGTTTATTGCCTATCTTCATGTCCAAGAACACCTGACAATTTGTTTTTGTTTTCTTTGGAGCCGTTTCCGTCACCTGGTAAAAGTAAGATTCATAACTACATGCTTTCATCCCACATACTGTCACTTTGCATCCATAATAATTCAATAGGAAGTAGTTGTAAAAAATAAATGTTCATTTAAAGTGAATAAATTGTCTGAAAATATAACACTATTTGAAGAAGTGCATCCTCATAAATCAACAGGACTGTAGCATTCTAATTTTTCTATCTGCTACTTCAATGATTCACATGTTTCTTAGAGACAAACATAACCACTGGTAAAAAAATAACAAAAGACATAAGACATTAACATTGAAGTAAACATTAACTTTGACATAAAGATATATTATATTGTAGTCATTTAAAACAGTTCACAATAGAACAAACTGCAAAAGCATCAGAACTCTACACTTTGAATTATGCAAGGTATATTATATTGCTGAAATCCTTCAAATGACATATAATCACAGGCCCAATTCTATATAAGTTATCTATGCATTAAGTTTTGTTAATATATACAATGTAGCTTGATTATGTCAGGAAAAATTGAACAGTAACTGTTTTATCATTTTAATAACAGTTGTATGACCTTACCTACCCCATATGGAATTCCAAGCAAGTTCTATATATATTGTATCTGTGTATAATGTTTGAAAAAAGTTATCTTAATTTTATCTTGACTTATTAAACAAAATCTGTACCTTTCCATTAAAGAGACCTTGACGTTTATTCAACCATACACATAAATATTGTATTTAAGAAATCTATTAATGAACTATAATTTAACTTGAATACTACATAAGTTTTGTTTTAAATTTTGCATTGTGTAAATTCAGACGAGGACTGTAAAGATTCCACAATAACAGGCAACACACAGTCTTAACAATGCTCAAAACTTGAGCCATGTCATTTGAAATGCTCTCAATGTTATACGCTCGTAACATTACCTATAGCTAAAAATCTTATTTCTTACCTTTGACCTTCAAGAGTTAGCTTGAACTTAGACTTGGTTCTTGCTCAAGACACACTGTCACACCATGCATAACATTAATTTTAAAATATCCTTCAAATCTAGAAAAAGATATTGTCTGGAAGGAATGGCTCAAATCTGTCTGACCTTTGACCTTCAAGTGTGACCTTCATGTTGGACATAAGTTTTTGGTTGATAAGCGCAACTTACAATCACATTGTGCGGAACATATCTGCCATATTTGTTTGAAAATCCACCGATTCTGGAAACAACTATTGTCCAGACGATAAATATGCCACAACTGTACATGTACATACCCATATGACCTTCGCTCCATCAATAATGGTGGGTCAAATAATTGCTATGTCCCAGGTCACCATGTTTTTTAATTAAAAATAATCTTTCAGTTAATATTTATCCTTAACAACCTGCTCTAAAGCCACCAGACATAAGATTATACATACACAACCAACAGACACCAAGTACTGGTTCTAGGCCCAGGAAACGGACTTGAGGGCGTTTCAAATAAGTAGTAAGTTCTTTAAAAACAATCAAGCTATAATTAATAGGTTTAAACTCAAACTAAACATACACTATCTGTCTCTGCAGGTCGTTTTTCCGTGACATCAGACTCGCCGACCTCCACCGTGTCCTCTGTCAACGTCTCGCCTGCATGTTCCTGCAACCACGTGTCCTCAGACCACACTGAATTACAAAAACCAAACAGCAACTCAAACATTCAATTACAGTGCTTTTTTCCCTTCTAAGAGAATGGCTGTTTTATCATAAATTTGAGAATTTTGCGACTCACATTTTCACAATGTAAAATGTTCGCCACTCTTTTTTTCACAATTGTGAACATTTCTCGACTCATTTTGTCACAAAATGAGGGAGCCAAGGCCGCTTCACAAAGATGGGAAAAAGCCCTTAATTAGATGAAAAACGAATGTTCTCCAAATCAAACTGAGTCTTCTCTAAACTAAGGTGTTGTTACAAACATGGCTTATACTGCCGCCATGCTCTATCAATGGCAAATAACATGCCTTGTGGTGCAAGGAATGCATGCACCACTGGGGCTGTCTTACATATCGACAGTTATTGTGGCATCATATTTCAGTTTCAAATTAATTGCTTGAGAAATGTAGAAATTCGCTCAGCAGCCTGGAGGTAGTTTGCTCCACAGATTTTCTGCAGACAGGCAAACAGACCAACCAAGTAACAGTGACTGCAAAACACCCCCCTCTTTACTGGGGCATAAAAAATGCTAGCAAATGAAAATACTTTTAACAACATTAGATTCGATTCGACCACTAGTTGATTGATATAAAAGACTCATTGACCAAATATTGGTTCACATTTCAATTGTAAACAAAAGCATATGGTTGTACAATTAAAAAGATTGACAAAATATTGGTTCACATTATAAAACAAGCAAATTCGTTGAATTGATATCCCCGGCCAAATAAATTTTGTTTATGGATGGGTGCAAATCCCTTGATAGATGGTATAATCCTTAAAATATAAAGTTTAGGGTAATTGTTTTTATGCATTACAATTCTCCTCATTGATATCTATATATACCCATGAAGTTTCATGCTGAAATCTGGTGGCATATCTGAGATATAGCCCTGAAAAGTTACATCATACAAAAACAACAAAGGGCAATAACTCTTATTTAAGAAAGTGTAGTGTTATGGTTCTTCAGCATGGCACTTCTCATTGATATCTATAAAACCATGAAGTTTCATGTTGATATCTTATATAGTTTTCTGAGATAAAGCCCTGAAAAGTTTTGTGACAAACAGAAGGACCGACGGACGGATGGAATGACAAACGGATGGCAGAATGAGGGACAACACCAATTCTATATCCCTCCGCCTGTGTGTGTGGGGGGGGGGGGGGGGGANCAAAATGTGCAGCTTCATGAGATACACATGCATGCCAAATATCAAGTTGCTATCTTCAATATTGCAAAAGTTATGACCAACGTTAAAGTTTTCGGACGGACGCACGGAGTGACGGACAGACAGACGGACGGACAGTTCAACTGCTATATGCCACCCTACCAGGGGCATATAAATACAATAGGATCGCTACAACTAGGATCTCTACAACAAACTAAGTATTAATTCAAATACCTACAAATAAGAATGCCTGTAAAAAAACAAGCTTTGCGTTCCAAATATAATATTAATATTATAATATTCGTAATATTTAAGATTTGTTTCATCATATTTGAGCTAAAAATATGATCCTACCACAGCAGTCTTAAATTATTTTTTTAAATGTGTGCAGATTTGCTGGTTGATGACACAATTAAACAGGATATATTTCTTGTGATATATGATCGGTCAGTAACAGAATATCCTCCATTTCTTACCAGCCTTGGCATGCCCTTCCTTCACTTTCATCGGCTTGGCCACATTACAGCGTATCGTCTTCCCAAACAGCTCCGAATCATTCTAACAAATGTAAAAGGAAGAAGATATGTTAACCGGAACTTTCTGACCTGCAACATGGGTTTTCTTATTTTCCAGTAACCTAAATTAAATGTTCAAGATTTTGTTTAAAGGAATTTATTAAACAGAACTGTACTTACATATATTTTGAGGAGATATTCTCAATGAACAAATAACAAAATACTAATTTAAGACATATCAATTTATTTCAAACATAATCATTTATTTCAAACATATCCATTTATTTCAAATATGTATTTATAATACATGCAGGCATGTCAATTAAACTTTCATTTCCAACCTTCAACAACATTTTGTTCCCATGTTAAAATGTATCACAGGATAAAAGTTAGTCATTTATGGATGTCAGAATCACAAACCATGACATATTTAATAAATAAACAGGAAAAATGAGAGTCCAACAAGTGATGTGTTTGAGAAACACTATGCCCCCTTTTGACCCATATATTTGACCTTGAAGGATGACCTTGAACTTTCACCACTCAAAATGTGCAGGTCCACGAGATACACATGCATGCCAAATACATGTATCAAGTTGCTATCTCCAATATTGCAAAAGTTATGACCAAGCTTAAAGTTTTGGGACAGAATGACAGAATGACAGACAGACAGGCCCAAAACATATACCTACCCCCTCTTCTTCGAAGAAGGGGGCATAACAATATTATCATGAGACAAAATGCTTGTCCACTAGTCTTTTATTAATATACAATGTAGTACGATATTTATAACATAAAAATGAATAGATCAATGGTCAACACCTCGCTAAATACGCTTTAATATCAAACAACCAGATGTTAATGAGTATCCTTCAATAATAACAAAGCCCCTACATACCATGTTATCAATAGCTGCAGCAGCATCCTGGAACAAACCTAAGACTTAGATTGGCACTTTCAAATAATTCCATTGCTATACAGAGAAAAAAAAACTTTCAAAATTTCTTAAAAAATATACTAGTACATTGTAGTTGACAGTAAAGCTCATTTTGAATTTTTAACCTTATTAAAAACAAAAGAACCAATGCAATAACAATATCATATACAAATACTTCCACGCAATAGAGGGTGATATAAACTGTATCGTCTTGTCAACCCCAGATTTGTAATATCAATCAAGGCATAAACCAAGATTGATGTAAGCATTGCAGCCAGGGTATACAAAATGTTTGACCACCCTCTACGGCATAACTAGGTTAAGATATTTATTTGATTTGCCAAATACATAGTAACGTAATATTATAATCTATCTAAGTCACCTGTGTTTTAAAGCTTGTAATTAACATGGTCATCATATACAAATCAGCAACTGTTAATAATTCACTAATGTGTTAAATGTTTACCATAAATATATTCTTATTTGCATAATAGAAAAAATATACATACCTCTGCTAATTCAAATTCAACAAATGCGAACCCTCTGTGTTTTTCTGAAATTAAATTTTTCATTTTATACATATATATATATATATTTCTCAGTAGAAATATTTATAACAGGAAAAATATAGAATATATAATAATTCTTTTATTTTCATATTTACATGATTTTCATGAAAATCAAGACAACATTGTGCTTAAAGGAAATTAAATTTTGATAAAAAATCACATAAGTAAATATTTAATTCTGAGTAAATCAATATATGTTCTCAAAACACAGCTTTCTTGTACAGCAAAACTATTACATGGTATTAATACAGAATTAAGTTATTTAACCAAACCGGGTACATGTATGCATTGCAAGTTTGTAACCTAAAGTAGACAAATTGCAGACTCTGATGACTCCAGTGCTCCAGATAGGATTTGAAAAGGGCAGGGGGGGCTTTTGTGAAAAGGGCACTTTCGAGCGGGCGGTATTCTGTCAAATGGCACTTTCGAGCGCACGGTTGTATCCGTAATGCTCCCTGTTGCATATTAATGTTTATATTATTAATAATTATTTCAATATTATTTCCATTATTATTAAACCATGCAAATAAAATGTCTACAATGAGGAATACATTAAAAACAAAGTAATAAGAGATTGATAAATTATAAAATGTCTAAAAAAAAAAGAAACAAGAGATATGTTTGTCAGAAAAACAATGTTTCTGTGTTTACAATTTTACTGCGCCGCTTTGACATTATTTCTGTTTTTTTGACCAGTGTTTTTTTTCACCTATAGGGGAATGGTGGACCTGGGGCCGTCCAAAGGGGAAAAAAGCGTCGTTTTTTAGGAAAAGGGGAAAATTAAAAATGCACACTTTTATATTTTATCATATTTATTATATGAATACACATGTAGGTATGAATGTAATATTCACAGCTGCATGTCTCTGTCCTTTTTCTTAAATATATCAATGATCTGTTCAACATCAGTTTCGGACAGTTCAGCCTTCATGCACAGTCTCAGCAGGCTATCCAGTGTTCCCTCCTTGAGTTTGTTCCTGGATGGTGTTCAGAGACTGTTCATCAGGCTGAACAGTCTTTCCACGCAGGGAGTGGATGAAGGGATAAGTTGACTTCAGGCCTTTTCCCCTGGCCATTTTGAAAAAAAATGCAATTTCAGGATTGGGATTTTTTTGCGCAAAAAGTCCACTGATTTGGGAAAAACTAATTTAATATAACTCTTTATAATAATTCAAATTGGAAGAACAAAATCAAATCATATAAATTATAGTTATATGCTTTGTAAGATGTTATTGAATAATTAAAATAAAATTAAGATATATTCTAATCAATAGAAACTTGATTTTTTTAAACTTCTGGAGGGGATTTTTTTTTTTTTAATCTGGGAAAAATATTTACCTTTTCTTGCGGGGAATGGGGCCGAATATCGACCCCAAAACTGCTATAAAAAAAACACTGTTGACCTTTGACCTTGAAGGATGACCTTGACCTTTCACCACTCAAAATGTGCAGCTCCATGAGATACACATGCATGCCAAATATCAAGTTGCTATGATCAATATTGCAAAAGTTATGACCAATGTAAAAGCACAATTTTCGAAACCTAAACGCAAAGTGTGACGGAATTTCAGAAGGACAGACGGACTGTGCCCGGGTGTACATTGTTCAGGGTTATCATGGAACTTAGGCTGGAAATCCATGGTATAACATGGAATTCCATGGAAATCCCTGGAATTTGATATAGTTTCCAGGGTTTTCCAGGGTTTTGTTCTTGAAATGTCCATGAAACATGGACTTTTTTTTCCATCATTTTCCAGCCTTGGATGGAAAAGCATGGAAAACGCTGGATTTAGGCTGGATAACCATGGAAGATATTTCCAGATAGCATGGAAAGTGGGACTTAGAAATTTTTAAGCATGGAAAATACTTTAACATTTTCAGCTGACCCTGGAAAAGACTTAGACTTTTTAAGAGGAGAAAATAACTTATAAAAATGCAACACATTTTATTCAAAGTTAATCATAGTTCAACAATTTACACAATATATGAATAAAACATAAAACAATGTGCATAGTTTGATACATAAAAAATTATATATACACGGGGGGCAATATAGAAAAAAATATCATTCAAAATTCAAAAGACTGTGCAGCTAATACATGTAAAGTATTATTATGAAATTGATAAAATGAACTTGGACAATAAAAAAAATCTGATTCACAATTGCAATATTACACTTAACCTTACTGTGTACCAAATGTCATTATATTACAACTAGATCCCTAAACAAAAGATAAAGAAAACAAAATATAGATGTTAATTTAAATTATTGTAAGTTATTAATTTTAATAAACATTAACTGATCATGAAGCGTAATATTGGACTTAGCAAATCTCTATGAAGCTGAATAATAACTTTTTTAATTTTATATAAAAGAAAGTACAGAACAAAATATTACCGGTAACTGATAACTAAAAAGACGTTTTTATAAAAAAATATTTAATTTTATTTATACATTTGTACATTCTATGAACATTCATTATAAACACAACAATTTGTCACAGTATAATTCATTCAGCACAATGCTTTGATCTAATACTTATGTTCATGTTCAGATTCTAAAACACATTTGGGAGTAATTGTATACTTCATTTGTGAGAAGCTGAAAAGGAGACAGACTTGTGAATTTAGCATTATCATGAATTTACTTAGATTTGACATTTTTTGGCATTGCTGTTAAAAAATTTATAATTTAGGAGATATTTATTGTTACCAGAAAATATTTTA